>JAMPIV010015389.1:0-476905 GCA_024509875.1 Oreohelix idahoensis | reverse complement strand
TTATGTTTATTAGTTATAGATTCCTAAAGAATGTTCACAGGCCTACTTAGGCAAGGCGTGATTGTATGAGCTTAATTGCTGGTTCCTATTAATTGGCATACAGTCTTGGTGGAGACTAACTTCTCCTTTATTGTTCCGCTATGTCACCAGTTAGAAAAAATTCGTGTATGGGTAAGTTCTATCTTCGAGGGAGCCGGGGTGGAAGGTGGGATAAATATCCAGGCTGAAGTATACGTGACTGACAGTGATTCAGGTAGATCGATGCAATTTTTTCTTCTCAACAAACTGAGGGGCAGTGAACTAAAAATAGTGTTCACTGCTTCATGTTTTTCTTTAAGCGACTCTAATATGAACTTAGTATTTTTAACGTGATTTCTTGAATGGCCTTTTTTTCTCAGTTAAGTTCAGCGCGAGAGCGGGGCCCATTATCAGGACGCCAACAAGTTTAGCTTTAATAAAAAGTTCAATATGTTACTGCGAGTTATCGCTAATTGAGTTTTGGCAGGAACTCTGTATATAATTAACATAATTGCCTGGGATGCAGAGTCTTGAATGATCGTTCGTCTGGCCACAGAAAGAATACACTCCAATAGTCACGAGGCCTAGATGCTAAATCCAGCCAGGAATCCGACTATAGCTTAGTGCAACTAGGATTCTGTCAGTAGCGAAGATTAAAAATGCAGTTTGCTCGGAAGTCTCTATTATATACTAAAACAAATTATTCGAAATGTAACTCTGAATAGCGGCGTTTGATTCGTGTTAACATTTTTCGCACACTCTTTCTTGAACGTACTAGTCGCTCAAAACCCGGGGGTACCTCGGGCCCGTTATGATTTTAAACGCTGCGATTCCTTCGTTGTTCCCTGGGGTCATACCGTATTTCACTTCCAGTCTCAGGCTTCTCTCTATGCATGAGAGTGCGAAATTTTCCCGCGAAACTAACTCAGGTAGACTGTGAGCTTTGCATGTCCCGCTGAATTACTTATAGATCGCGGGCCGCACTCCACGTTGAGTTTTGAAATTCCTGAAGATCAGCCCTGTTCTTTGATGCTGGTATCGCTGGTTCTGCAGAGCTTTAGCAAACTCCCACCAGGCGGTTGGGTGACAACCAGGTACAGAAATGATCTGCTGTTTATTGCTCTAGCAACAGGATTGTGTGTCTGACTGGCCCGTCCTCTTCACATGGGCCCGGCAGATTAAGGAAAAGATTGACTAATACAAATCGTTTCTCAGAAATGGGTTGATGCGGCGAGGATTATATTAACCTACCATCAAACAGGCCATGCGATCTCAAACGTTCACATTAAGATAGCAGGCCTACATGATTAATGTTGCAGCGTGTAAGGTTCTCGTCGTGCAAAATTGCGCTCGCAGAGCCGGTTAAAAGATATACAACACACACATGTATGATCAGGGGTTCTAAAAGCATATGAAGGGACGGCCAATAGTTCTGTTCGTATTCATCACATCACGAGTCAGCGGTTAAAATTCATTTTGTCATACTTAGACGTACGTTACAGAGGGGCAAATCTTAGACAAAACTCCTCAGGGACGAAGACGAGTTGAGAGGAGAGCGAACTTGGAAGGAGAGAGAAAGCTCGAAAGCGTTTGCTAAGAAGACATGAGAATTAGAGAGATTATGCATGCAGGAGAGGAAAGCAATCTGAAGCCTAAATAGAGAAGAAAAGACAGAAGAACCTCAAAGACGCGATAAGCGAGAGGCACAGACAGCTCAGAGAGAAGGAAAAGGGGGAAAAGACCGGCTATTCACAGCGCAGAAGTACACGATGCGAAATGAAGGGAAATGCGGAAATTTCCGCAGGACTGCCAGAATGGAGGGAAAAGAGAGAAGGATGAAGGACGAATGGAGAGACACGGACACGACGAAGACGAGATGGGTGAGAGACAAAGCAGAAGTGAGGAAGAAGATGGGGAACAAGAGAACAGCACGAGTCTGGCCGCTTAAAACTCATTAGTGTTCGACCAAAGTCGTGATGTTGCCAGTTGCTCTTCTTACCCTTCCAGCAATGGAGCAGTTCTTCTCCTCTATTCTCCTCACATCATCTTGATTCTTCCTAACTCACATTCTACTCACACTCACTGCGATGTCTCTTTTACGCACTTGAATCTTTCCTCATTGTCCCTCAATGAGAAGATTGACACACTTGGACTAGAAAAATTCAGAGAACAAATTGCCTACTCTCGTGCCACACCCGGTTTAGACCACCATCAGACACGGTCTCAGCGCAGCATGCGGTTAGGAATATGAGCTTTACTCAATGCCCTCTGAAAAGCCTTGCGCAGTATGACTCGAGTTTTACTGCCAAAACCTGAGAAAGCAGCCTACAAGAAACAACTCATGATGTGTTTTGTACGAACAAGCGTTTCTGGGTAGCGAAGCGTCTTTGAAAATGATGACGCACTCGCCCACCCAAATTTTCTGCACACTGTTTGCGCTACAAGACAAGAACAGGAAGAATTCTGAATCTTTTCAGCAGTTCTCGTCTCGTTTGAAGCGGTTTTATGACAAAAGTGCCATAAGAGCTTCGCAGGCCAAGTTCCCACGTTTCTTTTCATGATGAATTGGTCTTGAGGAATTTGTTTGTAACAAGAAACCAAAATATATATGAGACAATTTGTCTGCAGATACCTTATACAAGATTACTCGGGAGATTTCTCGCCGGCTGTGAAAGGGGGGCAGAAAGAACTTGAAGACAGGGGGGGAATGTGGGGGGAGGGATTCTCGGGGAGCGTTATCACAATGACAGAAGGGCTGAAGGGACCTGGCGCACAATAAGACAAGGGGACCAGACTGAGGAGACTAAAGACAAAGGGAACAAGATAACCTAGGGGCGGGGCTTTCGGGGGCTTCTAAGCAAGAAAGGTGACCTGGGGGGGGGAGTAGGACCCTCAAAAACCCCCCATCTTGTCAAGGGATCCATAGAAAGTTCTACAGGGAGAAGCCTAACCACCACCAAAGTGAAACAAAAGAGAAGGGGGGATCATACCCGACAGAGGTAGGAAGGTCTTAGGGGGCGAAGGCCAGAAGAAGACAGAGGTTGAAGGGAAGAGAGAACCCTCTGAGGCCTCAAGAAGAAGGGGTGGATCAGAAGTGAACAGGGAAGTCCGAAAGAAGCATCTGATAGAGGGGGGGGGGGACAGAGGGCTCGCAAGATGGGATGAGGGGGGGGAGGGAGGGGCCTATCCTATATGGGATGGGGATCGGACCTAAGGGGGGGAGTGAGGTGGGAAGGCGTGAACTGGGACTTTGAACGAGGGTTCTCAAGGAACTTCTTGCCTTTATTTGACTCGGTGGCTCTCTTCTACAGGAAGTTTGAAGGGGGGGGGGAAGGCCTGGTTGAAACCGGTTCAAGAGAAAGGAAAGAAAAGTACAATCCAAGATAGGGGGGGGGGGAGAAGGGGGGGCGGGGGGGGTGGGATCAGGGAAAAGCGGGGGGGGATTGACAGAAGAAAGTAGACAAAAGGAAGAAAAAGTAAGACATTTGTCAGAAAGCTGTGAAAAAAGCTAGGTTCTGTAAGGGAGAGAGGGAGATGAAGGACGAAAGTCCTACTGAGAAAAAGAAAGGGGGGAATAGGGGGGGGGGGGGGGGGAGAACCGAAGAGGAAGAAGGGTGGTGGCAGGGAGGGGGGGAAGGAAGGACAGGAGGAACAGAAAGGGAAGGAAGAAGACCCACAGAGAAGTTCTGACCAGCACCGGTAATAGGGAAAAGGGAAGGAACTGAAGAATATGCCTGGAAGGGAAAAGACAGTCCTACTTTTAGAATGTCACTGGATTAGAGAAAGGGGTTACCGCTGGCTTGCGGGCGTAGGCGCCCAAAACGGCACGGCGCGCGGACTTTTTTAGCTGCACAGGGCGGCCGTACTGGCTGCGGTGCAGCGAGGCTAGATGCGCGGCTTCAAGCGCCCTGACCAATGCGGTTGCGTGTGGCATGCATTGCGTAGCGGAGTCTGAGTGACAGAGCGCAAATCGCTAGGGGGATATGGGGCAGTGGGTTCCCCTTTCGGGGGCGGGGGATTTGAGTTTGAGGGGGGGGGCGGGGGGGGGGGGAGTGGGGGTGTGGTGGGGGCGGGGGGTGGGCACTGCGATTTGTTTTGGTGGAAAGGAGTAAAATACTGATTGGGATGCAGTTTTGTCAAATGGGGTTGGGTGGGGAACCAACGTTTTACCACCCAAGCAACGGATTAGGGGGGGTCCACAATTGGCTGGGGGAGGGGGATGGGGGGGGGGGGTAATGGGGGGGGGGGGGGGGGGGGGGGGGGGAGGGGGGTGGGTCAGACTTGTGGTTGGTCCTGTTCGAAACAGTGACTAAAAGACCTCCCCTGGGTTAATTTCCTTGACCTCGGTGTATGTCGGGGCGTGCTACTTTATGAGCTCAGTGGTCCTATATGGGGGGGGTTACATGGGGGGATTGACACCCATGACGTCATGTCAGCCCTCGTGACCGATCCCTTGGGTCACGGGGGTGGAGGGGAGGGTGGGGGGGGGGGTGGGGATGGGGGGGGGGGGCGGGGGGTTTTTCGAGGTGGGTAAGTAAGTCTCGACGGATAACGGAACGTCACCAGACCGATACACGTTGCGCGGAAAGTGGTGCGATGGGATCGGGGGGGGATGTGGAGCGGTGGGAGGCGTCGATGCCACTAAGCCATATGCACCGGCCGATCTGGGGGGGTGGCACGGGTAATTATGAATTGGTCGGATATGTGCTCGCTATGATGGTGGACTGAGTCTTCACATGAAACTGTAAGATGTGCGTTTGGGATAATTTGTGATGTTTTTGCTATGCGTTATTGGAAAAATAGGGGCGTGAGAAATCTCATAATTACTTGCGGACGGTGTGGGCGGGGCTTACTTTCTGTAGCACGTGTCTTTGAGTTCTTGGCATGACTCATTAAAAAAACAGCCTGTGGGAGCCTTACTCGCACGGTCTAGTGGACAGAGTTTACGTTAAACTTGTTTGACGGCAGTTGATCGATAGTGATGTGTCAGCTCTTGCCTGCGGCGGATCGACGATTTGAAGGAAAGGTTTGTGAAAATAATGTTGGCGGAGCCTAACATAATCAAAGATCTAACTATACGGGTCTCCCTCGCCCCAGACAGCACGCTAGTTCGATGCAGTTTTTTTTTTTTTTTTTTTTTTTTTTTTGAAGCAGGTCCTGTGTGACCCCCCCCCGCTGGAAGTGGCTACGTGCTCTGACCAGTTTGTTCGCAACTCAATACTTAGCGGATCGTGATGGTTGATGGGCCGGTGTCACTAGTCCTGAAAAAGGATTTCTGTACAAGGACCTATTTACCAGATCTATATTGGGGGGGGAGGGGAGGGGTTTTTCCAATTTAAATCGCTCCATTTCGAGAGGCACCGCATGGCAAAGTACCAGTGACAGATCTTTGCTCGTCCCTTTTATCTCCTGGACTGTGTTCTACCAAAGTTTTGCGAGGATGATGAATAGATTGCCTGAGTCCACCCCCCCCCCCCCCTGCAGGGGTTTTTTTCCCGCAATTAGCATGAAATCTTTCAAAAATGCAGTAGAAGCTGGCCGCCCCTATCTCAAAGAGCGTTTTGGTGTAGTGTGTGGTGTATTCTCTGAGGAACGTAAAATTTAGCAGCGCACGTGAGACTGTGAATAAAAAAAAAAGAAAAGTCGATCGGGAAAGATTGGAAGGCGGGTAGGTTGGGAGATGAGGAAGGGATAAAATCGATTTATCTTCCCTCCGCACCACCCGCCAGCTACGGACCCAGGATTTGTTCTCGGAATTATTACTGGCAACTGACCTACACGACGCTCCAGTGCCTTCATATCGCGTACATCTGTTGCGTCCATGTCACGGGGTCGAGCGGTAGTTCCTAGGCGCGGCAGTAGTAATTGTCCTAGTCATTTTATTTAGTTTCTTCACTCGACCGCCGTCCTACTACATTTTTCTCTGAACACGCTGTTGTGAAAAGCTTAGTCATATATATAATTGTTGAAGCTGATTCGCTTAGTTGTAAGGCGTGATATGATTTTCTGGGAGACCATTCGGATTAGTCTGACGGTATTATTACTTTCTCATTGCTGACTGAATGGTCGATTAGCGGGGAGATGGGTCGGGATCGCGCCTGTGAGGATGGGGAGATGGTGTAGGGGGATTTGTATTTGGATAGATTTATAGCGATTGACTGTTGTCTGAGATTTGAAGCTGACACGCGTACATCTCGGTCAGTAGGTGGCAGTTACGACACGCGTTAAGCTGACGTAAATGTTGGGAGTAGGGGAGATAATTTCGCTTAGCGAAATAAGTTAGGATCCTTTGTCTGATTTTAAGATATTGGCCCGAGTTTGAAACTTTAATTTCATTCTCGCTCCTAAATTCGCAGTAGACAGGTTGTTCGAAACAGAATAGCTGTTAGCGAAGTTTCTCAGTTTGTTTCGGCAATTTGTCGAACTTCTAGACTTCCATAAATATTCAGCATATAATTCTTAAGTTGTGCGACTACCTGTAGTTCTGTGTGAGGTAATGTATTATAGATCTCTAGTATTTTGTGAAGTGATAAAGTGTTTAATCGCCTATTTCATTCTAAACTAGTTCTGTGTCCAGAGTGCTTAATTTATAGTTTGTATTAATTTTCTAGTGACGCATACAGTGGAAATACATAATAAATTATATCTTTAGCTTACTAAAACTAGTAGCTATAAGGAATTTAATTTAACGGCTAATACTCAGTCGAGAATATTTTATATCAAACTTATAAATGCTAGATGCGACATCTGTGAATATTGACGGAATACGAAGATATTCCTAATTCCTGATGATTGATTTTTATATAACTTACTTTACGGGAAGTTGTAATTATAAGTCAAGCGGTCGGCTTGCTATTTAAAATGTAAGTTATAATGAGTACATATATGTAAATTATTTGATATGTGTTCTTTCTTTTATATAGTGAAACGGTGGTACCCAACTTGCCAGCGTTTAGTAGCCGGAGAGACATATTTGTGAGAAGCATAGACATTTCTTATCTTTAACCACGTGGGTTTTTTGTTTTGTTTCAAGTAACACGGGTCTGACAGTGCATAAGCCATCAGAGAGAGACAGTAATAGCAATCCCACTAACGGTTTCAAAAGACTAGAAAATATATATTGGGCTTTTGAGCCAGTTCATATTGCTCCACAAATTTAAATGTACATGCTGCCTGGCGGCGAGAGAAGAGTACAAGAATAACATTTACCTTCCGACAGAGATTGTGACTAGTATTGTGGTGACCAAATATAGTACCTGCCTGAAAGAAGACACTGATCTGACATTCCTTAAATTCTAGAATCCAAAGCTAATGACATTGTGCTCTGCTAACTTTCGTGCCTGGACAAATTTTAGGTGACTTAATCAGACATTCGAGAAAAATTAGAACACCCAAGGAATCGGTTCCCTGAGACAGAGAGTTCAGTACGTCTTTTGGAACTGGGGGTTTCTTGGTCGATGACTGCATTTTTCGGGTCTGTGCGAAGGTCCTAGAATTATTATGTTCCCAGAGGCAGCGAGCAAAGTTGTGAGTATATATGTGTGAGAAAGGCCATGGCTGAATGAATGAGAGAACACAGGTCAGAGTGTTATTTTACCGGTGTATTATTGTCACCCATTTGCTGTCTTAACTTTTTTTTTAATCTGCAGGATTTGTTACAAAAATGCTAGAGTTTCTTTTTTTCTTAGGTTAAATCAGATTTATCCAACTCTGTTCATACATTTACGAGAAATAAGAAACCTCTTAGACTCAACCTTACGTGTCTATAACTCTTTGGGCCATCATCTGTTCTCTTAACGGGGCTGTGGGCTAAACCTAAAGTAAGATTCTAACGGGGCTATCATCTTTGTAGCATTTTTCTTGAATTCTATGACTATTTGTATATGTTTTTCCTTGATGTATTTTTTGGTGTTGTGAGAAGATTTTTTTTTTTTGATGATAATAATAAAAATCTCTCTTGAACTAAATCAGTGCGTTGGTCAGCTCGTTCAAATACATATAAATTCATTGTTATAGATTCTCACGTCTGTGTGTTTAACGGTCGTCACGTGTATGTGCGTGCCCGTGAGTAGATAGAGATATATTAATATATATATATATCTGTGTTTAGACTGTCTGACGCCTTTAAAAAGCGGTCGTAGAAGATAGGTGAGAGAGAGAAGATTATCTCGATTCTCAAAGACAGCCTCTATATCACATTCTATCATCTCACGCGTGGAAATTCTATTGCTTTTCACCAGCTCTCACTGTATCTATCACTCATTCCAACCTATTCAGAAGGGACCAACCTAAGTCTTAATACTCCTATCGAAAAATCTACGACAACAACTTTTTATTATGAACATACCCAACTTTACAGAATTTTCCGAACCAGGCAGACTGAAATGGCGCTTATTCACGGCACAAAATTCTTGGATTTCTGAGCGCTAGCTAAACTTTGGCGCTCAATATATATTTTGCTAATAGCCTGATGCAAGATAGACGAGGTGAGTCATCGCGTCTGGCGTCATCTCCCAGGAACCGCTTTTGCCCAACTTTTAACCTAATATCATGCCTGCACATAAATTAAATCGAACCGACCCAATCATAACATAATCTAACCTCCGGCTCATTAACCGAGCAATCGCAGAATTATTTCGGCTCGCTCGCCGAATTTATACGTAATATTTTGTAACGCTTCTGACCTCCTATCTACCTGAACGAATCACAGGTTCCGCGTTACAACCTGGGTAAGGGGATTTCTCCCATCCCCACAAATAAAAGGGTTGGTGAAGGTTGTCTGAGTAATCCTACCGCCATAAAGAATAACCCAGCATTAATACATAACGAACTCGAACGCCTAAGAATAATTAACGAACCAAATAAATAAATGGAAAAAAAAAATGGGGCGAGTTGAAAATAAAAATAACAGTAACTCATCACACCGAAACCAAATGTCGTTTCATGCCCATAAATATATCAGCTTCTAACCTTTATGGTCATCTTTCCCCAAATACTACCTGGCAAAGTTAACCACTCTTGTAACCGTTAAATGACCTACGCTGTTCTTATGAAGTTGCTAACCTGGGTTAAAACAACGTTAAAAAAATCGCTACATGTCTCATTGTCCAGTTTAATAGAATGACTTGTTTTTGTTTGTGTGACATTCTTCTGACCTGAGTGAACTTCTAAAGTTCCCTGTTCTAGATATAGCAGGCGCGTCCTGACACAAAGGATTTAACTTGTGCAGACACAACACCAACTATTTCAGAAAAATTGTGTTTAATTAATCAGGTTTTTACAATAACTACTTTGCTGGTCAAATGTTTCTAAATTTATTTAAAATATTGCTCATGTTGGCTTAATTTAATTTCAAACGATAACAAATAAGTTAATAGCTTCAGTTCTTACTGAAGTTAAAGTTTCATTTAAAGAAAATAATGTTAAACTTGAGAACTAATTCTCCTAAATTAAAGAGTTTAAAAACTCAGATCGTTATAAGTGGTTTAATTCTCTTCGTTTTCATTCTTCTTCTTCTTTGATCCTTAGCCGCCGACCGTCAAAGCAGTCAGTGGCCATCACGCCTAGTGGCGTCTTGTAGGACAACAACAAATTGATTCCACTTTGCTCGGTCGGTGGCCATCCTTCGTACAGTGCCACAACTCTGGTTCATTCTTTGCATCTCAGCCTCCATAGTCCTCCGCCAGGTTGTTTTTGGTCGGCCTCTCTTTCGTTTTCCTTCAGGGGTCCAAAGCATAGCTGTTCTTGTGGTGTCATCGGGGTCTCTTCTGAGGACATGGCCAACCCAGCTACAGCGTCTGCCAGCTATGATGGGATGGATGTCCTCTTGCTTGCTCCGAGTAAGCAGATCTTAGTTGGTGATAGTATTCGGCCAAAAGATTTGGTGAATTTTTCTTAGGCATGTTGTGTTAAAAGAGGACAAGAAGGAAATGTCGAAATTGTCCTCTTTTCAGTGTCGTTTTCATTATCCCACAGCAAATTAAGATGTCCCTCAGTCGAACAGACTAGTAATCAATTATTTTCTAGATCAACATTCATTTATTGGAAAGGTGTGCATTCTTTGTCTTTTTCTTGTCGCTCCTTGTGAGAGCATGGAGTCAACATTCTAGTTGTTACTAGGAAACATGCTCTAACTCTTTTACACTCCATACAGAGCACGGAGCCAGCATTGCAGCATCTCCACAGGAAGCCTTCACCAACCATTCGCATGCAATTACAGCGGTAGATTCTGTAACAATTAATTTGACATGATGAGGTTGCCAGTCGTACTAAAACCTCATAATACTAGGCTACTGTCGTACTGAGCACGATAACAGTAGAAACGAGCTGTCATCAATAGGATAATATTAGGCTGTCTCTTGACTGATTGTAACAACTTTAAAATACGCTACTGGAGATCAAAAAGCTTTTACCTGTCAATAACTGACCTTCACAATGCTCTAGTTTTTGTAACTGCAATAATTTTAATAAACGGTTTAGAGTTGAAATTACCGAAACTGCTGGCACTATACTTGCCGTCAAATAGATCTTTGTTAAAGAGTTAAAAGTGTGCTCATATCTATCCCGGGGCCTGGAAAGAGTTCGATACGGGAGCTGGAATTACCGCGGCGATGTGTCCATTACATTATATTAAAAAAGAAAATAATTTTTTAACAAGTTAAACAGTTACAGGTTCTACCAATTATCTGATTTTTCATCTGAAATGATAATATTAATATGAATGGTCCACGACGGATTTATGAACAATTGCGGATAGAAGCAGACTTTGAGGATTTAAGTTAGAACATCTATTTTGTTCCAACTTCATTAATGAAAGAAGCGAACCTCTCACGTATTTTGGTAACATCACATTATTGCAAACACCTCCTCCTCCTATCGTCACACAATTTTAGACTACCTCTCACCACGTGACGTCATATTTGGACGACCAGCTATTTAAAATCATACCCCCATCTTTTTGTCGCATCTAAAATAATAATCGAAATCTTACTTACGTACTTTTGCGGTCTACGTTTGCCGTAAGGCATGTCGGGAGCTGAAGTTTGCGTTCTTGCCAAGTGTGTCGCATTGGTTGGCATGAACCCGTGTTGATAAGGATTTCTCTGACTTTATCTATTTATCTACCTCTTGGTCTTTGCCGTACCATGAAGCATGGCCTTTTACTGTTGTAGACAAGTAAAATGAAAATGGACAATGTGACGTATAATGGAAATATAGCCTATAGTATCCGACAGCCTTTCGTGACCTCGTGACGTTCTAGGATTCGTTAGCAAAGTCGAACATTTGACAGCCTGCATTACTCACCTCTAATCCACGCCTCTTTTTCTTGAGACGTAAACAAACAGACAAATTACCAACTTCCGCGACTTGCCAGTCCTAACGGGGAGCTGATCTGCTTTGTTTACCTGAGTTTCTCACGCGAGCTGATCTGTCAATCATTAGACACCAGACAGATGCACGTGGAAACATCGGACCTCTTTTGAAGTAGCCGCACGGGCTAAAACAAATTCCCCGAGAATCTTTTGATGTTCGTACATACAGGAAAAGATAACTCTGTGATCTCGAGAAACGGGGAAAATCTCGGAAGGAAGTCAGTTACACGGTTTAAGCCTCTGTTGTCGGTTAGCAACGCCGAACAGAGTGACCGGGGAAACCTTTTTGTCGGGGAAACGTAGTGTCAGATTTCTCTGCTAGGAAACAGAGTGTGAAAATTAACATCCTCTAGAGATCAAAATAACATGATGTATATAAACTGCGTCTTCTCAAATCTGTTATCAGTGTCGCTCAGAATTTTTCGGAGAGTCTAAACACGGTATCTAGAACCATTGGGAATAGATGTCTTAATAGTTTCGGGGTGATTTCATTCTGGATTTCTGGTAATATAAATTTGTGCTTAGCGTATTAAAGTGTTAAAGGTTTATCATCTTAAATTCACTGTGATTTTCTGGGTGTTAGAATCAGTGGAAAATAACGCGTAGCTAGTTGTGTACCAGTTGTTCAGTAATGATAATTTTTCCACCCGCTATCACACAGAAAAATACGGTTTAGCTGACTGAATTAATACAATAGGCGCGACGGATAATTGACGGAATAGAACTCACGTTTATTTCATTTTGTGTAATTTAGTAAGTGGCTGTTGTTTAAATATCATGCGACTAAACAAACCGACGCCGACCCTCTAATAGGTATTTAGCGACAGGCGATAATGTTTAAAGTGCGCGTATGGATAAATTAAATAATAACTGACATTGTACGCTGATTGTTAGCGCACGCAGAAGGAGCGGGGAGGGCACATACCTTCACCTGATCTAGAGACGCCGCGCTAGAAAAAAAACTGACCGGATAGAAATAGGCTAGAGACACCGTGTGTTTATATGTAGAAATATATATATATTAGTAGCATTATTTCATAATGTTTCTCCATCCTTGGGCATGACCTGATCAATGGCGACCAGCGGTTTTTTATTTGGCTTTATTTTGGTCTATATTTTGGTCCCTTGTGGTCTATGTTGGCTTTTTCTCCATTTACTGATTGGATTAAAGTTTTCTTCTTTTGGGCTTACGCGTCTCCAAGTTCAGTTGTGAACAGGAACGGCCACAGAGACTAACTGACATTTTAATAGTAAATTTAACTGGACTATAAACACCAGAAATTATTTATGCAGTTTTATCAGCCTACTGGGGTGTGAAAGATATAACATTTCTACCGACTTTTGACAGTCGTTTTCATCGGATTTATCCAGCAAGTTACGCTGTTTCAAAATTGGCACTCACCACAGAGACAGCCGATAGGATTTACCACCATCATCAATTAACAATAATTAACAGTTTTTTAGCAATCAGCTGTTTTCCTACTGTTTACTGTGAACCCCAGATCTCAGAGAGTCTCGGCATTAACTATTCAAGGTGACATTGTTTATCCAGGAATCAACCACCAAATTAGGCGTCCCCGTTATAAAAATGTAATTATTAGTGGAGGGACTGGGGCCCAATTCGGAAGATAAATACTCTGGACCTTATATACATATTCATGGATTTTACGTCCAACAGATTGTTTCAACAAGAATAGGGTAAGAAGCGAGATTGTGTGGCCACGTATGACAGAGAGAGAGAGTGTGAAATATTGTCTTTAGTACAGGAAACATTGTATCATCTGCACTCTGTTTGACTATTGTTTAATTTTTTGGATAACGTTTAGTGGGAACTGTGTTCTTTCTTTGCTGTCTATGTTGTAACCTAGTGCTAAACTGTTAACCTTTGGGGTTATTTACTTATTAGGTTCTTATCTTCTCAATGAGGGGAGGGCACAGGTATTCTATTACTTTCCATATATGTAATTCTGATGTATTTGATCTTTCTCTTTTAGATATTCGATGTTATAAAGTTTAATGATAATAAACAACAAAAGAACTAAACTTTGTGTGTTGGTCAGACCCATACCCAAATTAACCATAGTATTTTCACGTTTGTGTGTCTTGTTGTCACATAGCTGTGTGTGAGTGTTTAATGTAACTTATATTTCCAGATATAGGGAGGTGCAAGATTGTCTTATACTAAATTATAGTCGTATAGATAGGCTGGACTAGAGAAACTACTCAGTCCAGAGTCAGATCGTCTCCTTAAACTATCCACTCGTGAAAAATATATTTTCTTACACCTTTACTTCTCACGTACTATTACCATCCCTATACTCAGGCGGGACCTTACATAACTTTACAACCTATCTAAGCACGACAGACAAACTGCCTAATTTTCTGTCTCTATATACGTGGTGCAGGGTGTAGTATCTACAATGTTTTCTGGTGCCATAGTTGCTCATTCTTTTTCTCCTGATAACATTAATGAGTTTTTCTTAAGCACCTCACCTCATAAGATGTGATTCTCCTGAGATATGCTCGTGTTAGTAACCATGTTTGACACTGATAGCAAAAAACTGGTAAGAATATACTGTTTATCACTTTTCGTTTAGTTTCCATAGTGATGTTCGATTAGTTGTGAGAGTCGGTGAGTCACAGCACTGGTTTGTCACGTGCTGTGTCAACTTCCTGTCAAATCTTCCATCTCTATTCATCTTATTCAGTAATGTATATGTCATATAAGGTATACTGGGCGGGGCACCAGTGGTCGCAACGCAACAGTATGATGCGGTATAGCCTATGGAATGTTGTCAAGAAGGTCTCCAGAAATTGGCTCGTTAAAATAGAAAGAGACCTATTCGAGATAAGGACAAGAAAAAGGGAAGACGAATGCTCTTCACTAGATAGTGTTTTCTAATAAATTTTAGAATGTCTTCTGTTTCCCAATGACATTAACTTCTACTTAACACAGACAACACTAGCGATACATTAAATAACTAGATACTGATCAACGCGGCTATATAGTTTATTAGTTAAATATATATACATATGGGGTTCGAAGAAAGTAAAAGGGATGATGGTGAGAAACAATTATTTCACTGATGTCTATTACCCCGTGTGGGTTATCTAGAAGACGAGTAATTATAGATGAAACTTTGCATATGTAATAGTGAGAACTTGTAAAATATAATGTCCTTCAGTGCTTGGAATTCTCTCTAGCGTCGACAAACTGCTGAGATATGTCTCACGAAAATTTATACTGTCTGATCTTGAAAGGCACTGACTAGACTGGATCTCCTCACAAATTATCTTGCGCTAACACGTCGGCTTCGTGCAATGAAGCCGGATTTAATGAATTTATGTCGTGCAATACTCAGTTTGAGTAGATGAATTCACTTCATGTACTGACGCATTGAGGAGCTGGACTTGGTTTAGACTATAAGCTTTCGAGTAATCTGAACTTGATATATGTGTAGACGAATCAACTTATGAGTGTTTGATCTTGATATCTTGACGTAACTTGTGGTTCTATGATCTTGATATATATATATATATATATATATATATATATATATATATATATATATATATATATATATATATATATATATATATATATATATATATATATATATATATATATATATACATATATATATATATATATATATATATATATATATATATATTATATATATATATATATATAATATATATATATATATATATATATATATATATATATATATATATACATTATATATACACATATATACACTCGTTTAGACATACTAATGAATAGACAGATGTTTGATTCCAGGAGCATTTCATCTTCATCTTCATCAATATATATATATATATATATATATATATATATATATATATATATATATATATATATATATATATATATATATATATATATATATATATATATATATATATATTGTCACGTAGGTCTTATATCATTAAATTGCCTACATCTTCTTCCTATTCTCTCACCCGCATCCTTTATTTTATTATCTTTCCTTACTTGTTTTCCTGTATTTTTCGCATCACTCGTTTACGAAAAATATTTTCTTCAGTATTCTCAAACTTTACCGGGGTTTTTTCTCATACTGGGATACGTAATTCTATTACTTAGATGTCAGTCAGACGAGAAGGGCAATTAAGTTGCAGCTATCTCAGACATCGAGCCGACTTGGGTCTGCACCTTCAGATGACACGACACTCTTGAGTTAGATTCTCGATGTAAACGCGTGAGAAGGCTATGAGAGAGCCGACATCCGTCTGCATTTTTCACCGGTCAACAACGAGTTGCATCGGCCGAACGCTTAAGTAGGAGCGAATATTTACACCTTAGAGTCGCAGTTTCAGACATTTGTCTGGAAATCCCAGCTGACACGGCTCATTGTGGGCCCCGGTCAGCGTGAGGTGCGAAGTAGTATGAGTGTCAGTTCAGAGTCGTCGTCAGAATAACCCGGCGTAGCGTGAAAAAATCGCTCCGCACCGCAGACAGGCTGTCTGAGATTTGCAACTCACGCGCGCTCTCGGTCGCTGATGGCTGTTACGACATGAGGGAAGCTGACGTAGGGTGTTAGAGAAGGGAAGAGACGGGCGCTGTTTCGTGGTTTCGAAACAGTGGGATTCTTTGTCCGTTTCATAGATATAACTAGAGTTGCAAACCTGATTTCAGGCACTCAGTAATTCGCAGTTAGACTAGAACAAGCCTTGGTTCGATTTCTAAATATCTCTGTTAATAGAGATGGCCTTTAGTTTGGTCGAAGTGGTTTAGTTCTTAGTAATTCTGTGTCGAGGTATATTAATATTATATGTCTAGTATTGTGTGTAGGGTTTAAAGTGTTTAATCGCTTAGCTATTTCCCTAGTTAGATTTGGTGCACAGCAACTAATTTATAGTATGTATTATTTTTTCTAGTGACGCATACAGTGGAAAGCAGAATAAATTATATTTCTAGCGTAACAAACATGTAGCTATAATGAATTTAATTTAACTAATAACTACTCAGTCGAGTATTTTTTTCTAAACTAACTCATAAATGCTAGATGCGACATCAGTGAATATTGACGGAATACGCAGATATTCCTAATTCCTGATGATTGATTTAAATATAACTTATTTCACCGGAAATTTAAATAATAAATCAAGCGGTCGGCTTGCTGTTTAAAATGTAAGTTATATTGAGTACATAATATGTAAATGATTTATATGTGCTTTTCCTTTTATTCAGGAAATATTGGGGTGACCCGAACTTTACCGGCGTTTAATAAGAGTTTCATATTGGTGAAGAAATAGACAGTCCTTATTTTGAACCACGTGGGTTTCTCAAGTAACACTGGTCTGACAGTGCATATGCCAACAGAGTTAGACAGAAATACTATATCCCACTAAAGGGTTTCAAAGACTGTAATGATCAATACGGGGCCTTTGAGCCAGATCTTTAATTCTTTCATAAACTCTACGTAAATTTTCTGCCTCGCGGCATGAATATTACAAGAAATAACATTAACATTGTCCGACTAGATTATTTTGTGGACAAATCTGTGGTGTGACCAAAGTAAATCCTATACTGAGAGAAGGCACCGACCTGACATTCCTATTACTAGAAAACTTAAGCTATTGACACGGTGCTCACTGTAAACTTTCGTGCCTGGACAAAATTTTATGTGACTTAAATCAGACATTCGAAAAATTAGAACACCCAAGGAATCGTTCCCTGAGACAGAGAGTTCAGTACGTCTTTTGGAACTGGGGATTTCTTGGTCGATGACTGCATTTTCGGGTCTGTGCGAAGGTCCTAGAATTTATTATGTTCCCAGAGGCAGCGAGCAAAGTTGTGAGTATACATGTGAGCACATGGCCATGGCTGAATGAATGAGTGTACGCAGGTCAGAGTGTTATTTTACCGTTGTATATTGTCACCCATTTGCTGTCTTAATTTTTTTTTAATCTACAGAATTTGTTGCGATTGCTAGAGTTTCTTTTTCTTAGGCTAAATCAGATTATTCAACTCTGTTCATACATTTACGAGAAAAAAAAAACAAAAAAACTCTTAGACTCAAACCCTATGTATCTATAACTCTTTGGGCCATCATCTGTTCTCTTAACGGGGCTGTGGGCTAAACTTAGAGTTAAGATTCTAACGGGCTATCATCCTTGTAGCATTTTCTTGAATTTTATGACTATTTGTATATACTTTTCCTTGATGTATTTCTTTGGTGTTGTGAGAAGATTTTAAATGATAATTAAAATCTCTCCTAAACTTAGAAAACGTGTTGGTCAGCTCGTTCTAATATATATATATACATATATATATATATATATATATATATATATATATATATATATATATATATATATATATATATATATATATATCATTGTTATAGTTTTCCCACGTCTGTGTGTTTAACTGTCGTCACGTGTATGTGCGTGCCCGTGAGTAGATAGAGATTTATGTAATATATATCTGTGGTTTAGACTGTCTGACACTTTAAAAGCTGTCGTAGAAGATAGGTGAGAGAGAGAGAAGATTTTCCGCTCTCAGAGACAGCCTCTATATCACGATTCTACCATCTCACTCGTGGAATTCTATCGCCGTTTCACTAGCTCTCACTGTGGCTATCGCTTATTCCAACCTATTCAGAAGGGACCAACCCAAGTCTTAATTCTCCTATCAAAAATCTACGACATATATATATATATATATATATATATATATATATATATATATATATATATATATATATATATATATATATATATATATATATATATATATATATATATATATATATATATATATATATATATATATATATATATATATATATATATACGAACGAAGGTCAAAAAGTAATGCCTCCAATTTTTTATGTATGTAAATACTGCATCGGTGTGCACTTTGTAAATTTAGCAGGATTCCTCAGACACTCTTCTGCACTGTATAGCATTACCAACCTGTTTCAGTAACAGGTGGCACCACTGTAACAATTTAAAAATGGCTGCCAAAGACGTTCGGTTAAAACAACGTTATGTCATAGAATTCCTCCATGCTGAAGGCGAGACCCCAATTCGCATCCACGAACGTTTGAAGAATGTTTATGGAGATTCAACAGTGGATGTTAGCACTGTCTGACGTTTGGTACATCGCTGTGACGAAGCTGAAGTAGGTCAATCCTCAATGGCTGACGCAAAGCGGACTGGCCGTCCGTCTACCGCAGTGACTCCACACAACATTCATCGAGTTGATGGCATCATTCGTGGTGACCGTCGGGTAACACTGGATGAACTTTCTTCCATGTTGTCCATTAGTAAAGGCAGTGTCCAGAACATCATTAAAGACCTGGGTTATTCAAGAGGCAGTCAATGGAATGGCATCACACAACATCGCCGACAAGAAAGAAGTTCAAAGTTCACCATCTGTAGGGAAAGTTATGGCCTCCGTGTTTTGGGATGAGAAGGGTGTGATTCTTCTCGACTTCTTGGAACAGGGAAACACGGTGAATGCAGACCGTTACATTGAAACTTTGAAGAAGCTTAAAGGTCGTCTTCGGCGACTTTACCCATTAAAAAAATCAGAGAACTGCACTACTGTTGCACGATAATGCCACGCCACACCCCGCTAAACGCACCATTGATGCGATTGCAGAATTAGGCTGGACATTATTACCCCATCCCCCTTACAGTCCCGATCTTGCACCTCCTGACTTCCATCTGTTTGGACCACTGAAAGAAGATCTTCGCGGACATCACTTTGAGGACACCGAGACCCTTAAACGCGCCGTACGCCAGTGGTTTAGGAAAAAGGACACACATTTTTACCGTGCTGGGATACATGCCTTTGTGAGAAGATGGACAAAAACTGTAACAAATAACAGAGACTACATCGAGAAATAAATTTTTGAAGTTCAGACTTGGGGCTACATTTCAATGTGAATTTTATCTGTTTACTTGCCTATTGAATGAAACTAAAAATTACGAGGCATTACTTTTTGACCGTCCCTCGTATATATATATATATATATATATATATATATATATATATATATATATATATATATATATATATATATATATATATATATATATATATATATATATATATATATATATATATATATATATATATATATATATATATATATATATATATATATATATATATATATATATATATATATTTAATATCATATCCACTCCACGATAGTACGTCCGGATAACAGAATTCACAAGATAGGACATGAAACAATTCATAATGTTACAAGGAAGATCCACGTTTGTAAACGTTTGTGGCGCAGAATTTTATTCATCTGTTTACCAAATGCTCACAAGCAGATTTCTGGACTTAACTCTGATACATTAATCAACATAATTTTTTTTTTTTTTGGTTTGGTTTAATTCACACGAGAAGCCTCTTCTCGGCAACTTCATTAGAAATTTAAAAGCTTACTCTAGTAACCGTATCACTCTTAGTGTTCACTTTCTCGAAAATAAGCTGTTTGCCATTAAGTTTTTTTTTAATGCTAAATTTGATGTTTTAATAATTTTTAAAAAAATGCATTTTGGGTCCAAGTAAGAATTATGTGTTTCAAAGTACTGCTGAAGGTTGTATTCTTTTGCAACAGATCTTTTTCCGACACACAAGGCAAGTATTTTGCCTTTGGAAAGAATACAAATCTACTTATTCGTCCACTGAAGCACTCACGGATCCATTAAAAAGATCATGCTTTTAACAAACAATCACACAAAGGAAGAAACATCTCTTGGCAAACAGCTCACGGGTTCCTTTTATACAGCACCGCGGGTGTTCTGGCGACATTTTAAGTATGCCAGCGTGAAGAAATAGTGTGAACCACGTTAAAAACTTAAAGACATTGTTCCGTCTACAGCGATCGGTATAACTAAAAATCACAACCTATTTTATCCCGCGAATCACTTCAACAAATCAAGCTTATTGTTCCGTCAACAGCAACTGGAGTAGCCTAATACCATTACACGTGTTCGACGGGGAAAATCACTTCTGATGATCAGATTGCATCATGTTGTTACTCTCTGTTATAGAGTTTCCTATCTTATCTTTGTCAGTTAACGTATTTGTGGAATCCCTTCTAAAAATTAATTTTTTATAACATTAAACTCAACTTTCACACAATTATATATATAAGCTTTCATGGTACATGGGTATGGGGTGAGAGACAGCCACAACATGACATCTATTTCACTATTCTACTTATTCCACCCCGCCCTGTCACACACACACACACACAGATATATATATATATATATATATATATATATATATATATATATATATATATATATATATATATATATATATATATATATATATATATATATATGTGTGTGTGTGTGTGTATGTGTGTGTGTGTGTGTGTTCGAAACCCTAACCAGAAATCAAACGTATGTCTATAGCTCAGTTCTCACATGCGTGATCGATTGTCTGCTCACTTTGAAAGCCTTAGCCTGTCTGAACTATACCTATATATGCATATGGTAAAGAAGTTTTCTCCCCCCGCCTGCATCTGTTAAACTCCTTTTTTTTTGCATTTGTTAAATTAGCTATGAGCGCCTTTGTTCATTCAGAATTTCTATTCCTGTTCACGAGAACTACATTACCTTAACCGGGTAATTGAATCTGACACGTGCTCACCCCGGGCAATTCATTTCAGTTTTAACTGGTCTAGGGCAGAGTCGTGTATTTCATCGTTTTAATCTGGTCTATCGTCTGGTGTCAGTAGGTGTGATTTATTGAAGGTTCAATACCAACGCCGCATACGTCAAGATTCCTTTACAACAGAGAATGACCTGGCATACAATAACACTCAAACAATTGGTTTCACAGGTCATTCACATAATGATGCATATTACCAGCTCAGAAGAAGAGAATATGTGGTCACACACAATGAATGATGCACATTACCTGCTCAGCAGAAAGGAACAAGTGATAATCAGACTTTGCACGGGCGACAACAGATTGAGATACCACCTATTCAACAAGCTAAAGATATAAACTACCGATCAGTGTAACTGTAGCACAGATAAAATGACTGCTGCACATCTGCTTCAAACAGGTCCAACATATGAGGAACACAGTAAGCACATATGGCCGTCACAATAAAAAAATAAAAAAAATAAAAACTCCATGGAGATACAAATAGCCTCAAGTTGACAACTGCTTTCTGTCAACATGTTTAAGTTGAAAACAACGGAAAGTGCTTGTCGTGTGAAATTCTAATCCACATATATAAATTAAAAAGTAAATGTAAAGCCTAACAAATAACTTCAATAAAAGGAAAGAAGAATGGTAAAGAACAGTGCTGTCACAATGACTGTACTCGAAATCCCCCTTGTTTTCTAATTCGTCTGCAAATTATAACGTTTCACGTTGATAGTAAAAGCCTTCTGCAGCATACACGCGTTTCCACAACACAATAAAACGTGTACTCCCTTTCTAAGAAAAACCTTGAGATACGCAAGCAGACCTATATTTAATATTCCATTCATGTCATTTTATACACTAAGTTACCATAAACGAAAGACAGATGGAATTAGGATAGAGAGAAGGGAGGGCTGAAAGCCGGGACGCATGTAACACTACCAAGAGTCTCGCTATACAATTACTGCCATCACGCGTGTAAGGCCACATGCACTAATTTTTTTTTTCAAATCGACAGTGATAAAAAACACTACCCATACGAGAGTTAGGTTTTAAAACTTACAAAATGCTTATTGGGAAATATGACATTATACTGTTTTATGTCTGAAAACATGACAGTACACCAGACACCATAAAGTTTGGAAGTGAGGAGGTGGCAACAGCACGACTATCCTAGAAGAAAATGCATATTTTGAACGCAGCCACTTAGCTCCTTTAAATTTGTATATTTGGGTTCCTTAAGACTTGCTGACAAAGAATATGTTAAACGTTACGCAAATAGTCTAGGAATTAACAAATTATAGCCAAAAGAAATAGTGAGGGTGTCAGACAACACCAAAATCAGAATCGCTCAGTGGCAGATTTTGACACCACCATTGTACGGGAAATAGGTCCCCATGTTAAATCCTATTTGATTGGAGCGCAATAAATGTAAGGCTAAACACGATTAGTCGGGCTACAAATACTATCTTTTGTTGTTAGGGGAGACGGAAGGAAGGGTACTTTTTTTTTCAAACGCTTGTGTAAACATGGCTCGATTGGTTAGACCCGCCAATATAGTCAATTAGGAGCGTCAGGTCAGCACCACATTTTCAAATAAACTTTCTAAAGCAACAGTGCGTTGAGATTCAGCTTATATTTTTCTAAATAAAAGCCTGAGACAGTGGCAGGTCGGATTTTGTGCCTATTCATTGCCAGTCAACGTAATTCTGTATTATTTCCATGAATTGTGGTAAGCTTGAAATATTTGATATCTTTTTAATGAAAATTGAATGTAAATTGATAATTTATGTCTGTATATGTGTGTGGTTCAGTAGCGAACATGAGGCAAAGCCTATATAGTGCTCCAACCTGAACATAAGGTGTCGGAGGAAAGTAAAACTACATGGAATTGCCAAACAGTACACTGACACCTATCTTATTGACTAGAAAGAAATAATGCTGGAATTGCAGAGGCGTAGTAACCATTAGGGAGGAGTATACTGATGTCAATTGTTTCAGATGAAGATAGCAATTGGCCTACCGCTCTGAACTCAGTGTTTGTTATGTATTGTGTTCAGTCTGGAAATAGATTATAAATTAGTTATGAAATAGGAGGTACAACCTTCTTGTTTCAGGGACTGTGGTCCTAAAGTTATTGAGCAGCACCTGGTCTGATGACAAATAACAATATAGCTTGAAAAACAAAACCAGTATTACCTCATAGTACTACTACACAACTGACACACATAGGATAATATTAATAAAATATGTCACTACAAGGTTCATATTTATAAATTCTGTACATATAAATTGTGATTACATTTGATTGTGATTCCTGGTTCACTTTGTAGTTGAATCAGGATTTATAATAGTGAAAGAAATTAATACATATATTTTTGAAACTTTACCAGTGACTCATTTAAGATAGTCTTATAGAGTGTTACATGTGTGTGAGTGTCACAGTGTTGTCAAGTGTGGTGGAATAAATTAAATTGTTTATCTGTCTGTTGTTGTTGTGACTTACACTGCATCATTTACATAACCCTAGACATTTAACGTAGTCATCACAATATTCCAGAATAATTCTGACTGAGGTATAAATGTGGTAGCAAGTAAGGTTATCTGTAAAACACTACACCTATTAGATACAGATACCTTCACAGCTGATCTCAGTCAGTACACTAAGTCCCCTATAAATATTTATATCATCCCACTTTACCACAGTGCTCTTCAGGAACGGAAACACGTAAATAAACGAAAAGTTCTAAGAACGGAACACTGCTCTATAGGGCCGTCAGCGGCAATAAAACCGAAGTTATATTTAAAAAGAATATTAGAAAAATTCCAATTTGGCAAATATGATTTCTGAGATAAGCATGTAAAACATTAAAGAGAAATAAAAGAAAGTTGTGATGTCCAGTTGTTGTTGCTGTCACCACATGAGCTAAATGTCCGTGTAGTTCCTGGAGTGATTCTGGTGAGACTAAGAAAGAATATGCCTACTGTACACTCTAGCATTTCATACAAGGCGTCTAATATGAGGTTCTGTATGAGGCTGGCAACCTCATGGTGTACAACAAGTTGCTATATAAACCACCACTAGCAGTGCGTCTAAATATTCGGTAAAGGCTTCCTGTAATGGGGCCAGCTCCATAAGTGGTTCCATGCTCCATAAGAAGCGCAAAGGAAGTTGCTAATGATGATGTTGATGATACTGATAATGATGATGATAATAATCAGGATGATGATGATAATGATGAGGATAATAATGAGGAAAATGATGACGGTAATGATGTACCAACAATGACATTTGTGAACGGATGAAGCGTTTTGGATTCTTAAAGCTTGTCTTTTTTCTGTACTTGTTTTATGATTTTAGTCATGTTGTAGTTGTTGTTGACCGTATACAAGATAGTGACGGTAACGGTTATTCGGGTGCAATTATATTGTTATGAGATCGACTGTTATAATTAAAATTAGATTTATAGTCAAAGGGAAATAATCCAAAATACATTCAGGAAGGAGTCTGGAGTAGTGTTTTACGTCCCTTGAGAGAAAAGTGCTGAGTCAAGTTTTCTTTTGTTTTGTTAACTGAATTCGGTTTAGAAATTGTAAATTCACGGGTTCGGGTGAATTGTGATGAGAAAGTCTGTTCTAGAATGTTCTGGAATAGTCGTTGTGGTAAATCGTGGTTCAAAATTAAATCAGTCAGATTTGTAACGCGAAAGCGTTTAAGAGCTAGAACGAGTTCTCTCCCAAGTGTGTAAAGTTATTATATTCAGAAGCGGCTTGCGAAAATTAAGAGCTATCATCGGACGATAAGCCAAAAGGGTTTTGGTTGAATTATGTGGTGACAGAATAATGTACTATCGTTTAGACACTCAATCGCAATCCATGCCACAATTATGTTTGACAGTTGTGTGAGTTATCAGAAATTAATCTGAGACAGAAGCTGTTAATCAGAACATTTTTGAAGGACAGTGTTTACATTATGAAGAATTTAGAGGGCAGAAAATATTGAAGCAGTAGTTTTCAAGTCGTGACCACCATCACTAATAAAAAAGCTAGAAATACCGAAGCAGCAAGAGTGAACGAAAGAGCAAGACACAGTATAAAAAATTGATTTGAAGCTGTTGCTGTAACAGTCGGCCAACCTCATGGGAAGGACGTGCACATCATTTCACATTCTTTACTTTATTTTATGTAAATAAAGTTCAAAGCTAATTTGCTACTGCTGTCAGAGTGAAGTCAATCATCGATCATTGAGGTCATTCATCACTTGTCAGTTGAAACTGTTGTCGTCTGAGAGAGAGAGAGAGAGAGAGAGAGAGCGCGCGAGAGAGAGAGAGAGAAGTTATCTTAACACCATCAAATTAAAAGATGCCTACTGTTTAGGGTAGAGATACGAACCCACAATACGATCAACACAAGGTAGAAGTAGGGTATAGTAGACAACCATCACCAACGGCCACAATCCAACAGCGTTTGGGATCTCGCCCTTCGGCACAGTGCTGTGTAGTGATATTTACATGTGTTTGCAAGTTGTTCTTCTAGTCCATATAAGGAGTTCCACTTATCTTATCTCAGAGAAATGATCGTTTCCCTAACATCACCGAGTGCTGGGCACTCATAAAGGTGGTGATCAACAGTTTCATAGGGGTAGGTACACAGCTGGTACTTTGGAGTGTGTTGTGGTTGGATTATGATCAAGTGATTGTTGAGTAGTATATGTTATGTTCAGAGCCGAAAAATGGTGCTCTGATCCCTCCTTGTAAGATGTCTGATGTTGTCATTAGGATCAGGACCTGCCATACGTCTGTAAACCTCTCTCCCTGTGTTTACTGGGGCCCATCTATTCAGCCAAGTTTCTTTGTTTGTTGTGTGCTTGTCTTGCTTGACTGTTTGGAGAATTGTCGATGTGAGTAGTTGTTCTTGTCTTGTTCCCTTCTTTACGAATTAGTCTGCTCTGTTATTACCAGGTGTATTTGTGTATATTAATTCTTCGAACTACCTTGGACAAGTGGAAACGTGAATCAGACAGAACTACCTTGGACAAGTGGAACAATGAATCAGAAAGAACTAACCTGGACAAGTAAAAAGTCAGAGGTCATGACACTCAATGTGAGCAACCCAGAGCCGATATCAGTAAGGAATCAGCAACTGGAAAAGACAGACACCTTCACATACCTAGGATGCATAGTAACACCAGACGGCGGAGCAAGCAAATACATCAACAACAGAATGAACAAAGTAAGAACAGCCTTTTTTAGTCTAAACAACATCTGGAAGCCCTCTCAGTACAGCACAAGCACAAAATTAAGATTATATCAGAGCTGTGTGCTTTCTGTGCTTCTCTATGGTGCGGAATGCTGGAGAGTTAGAGAAGGAAATGTCGAAATTGTCCTCTTTTCACACAACATGCCTAAGAAAAATTCGCCGAATCTTTTGGCCGAATACCATCCCCAACCAAGATCTGCTTACTCGGAGCAAGCAAGAGGTCATGTACATTATCATAGCTGGCAGACGCTGGAGCTGGGTTGGCCATGTCCTCAGAAGAGACCCCGATGCCATCACAAGAACAGCTTTGCTATGGACCCCTGAAGGAAAACGAAGGAGAGGCCGACCAAAAACAACCTGGCGGAGGACTGTGGAGGCTGAGATGCAAAGAATGAACCAGAGTTGGGGCACTGTACGAAGGATGGCCGCCGACCGAGCAAAGTGGAATCAATCTGTTGTTGCCCTACAAGACGCCACTAGGCGTGATGGCCACTGACTGCTTTGACGGTCGGTGGCTAAGGATCAAAGAAGAAGAATTCTTCGAAGCCGTTGTCGTCTTGGTCGAGATCATTTCCCGCTTGACTAAAATACACAGTTTTAAGTTAAGAACCTAACGTAAATCTTACGAGAAAGCTCGTCGCTACTAGAGCAATGTTTAAGCAAAGGACTCGCTAGTTATTTGACTGCACGGATGACATGGTTAAAAAATTTTTTTTTTAAACTGGCACATTGCTATCCATCGTCCGAAGCCGCCAACCCCCTTTTTTAGATACGAAACATAATCAATATTCATAATTCATTATCTCCCTTATTTTAATTAAGTTATTTCCTTGTTCTTTTACATTATTTATAGTTTAAAAATCGTTTGAGTCAATGCAATTTAAAAACTTCAGCAATTAAAATGTATCATAAAGACGAGATGAATGCACGTTTTCAGCTTTCCATGGAAAGTGGAGCTTGTAAGTGTCAAAGATTTGAGATGCAACAAATATGTAAACCACACGTCAGGTTAAATAAAAGTAGTTTTAAAAAATACACAAAGATCACCCGTATAAGATAATTGAATGTAATATTAGAAAAATCACAACCACTGAGGTTACGTTTATGAGAAGAGCATTTCTTAAAATAAACAATCGAAGACCACGTGAGACACGAAGTTCAGGCAGTTGTTGGAACAGTGACGTTGGTTACAGGACGTTTCAACTCCAACGGGAAGCTATTTCTAGTCAGGAACAGTGGACCGCGATTACTATGGCGTGTCGTGTCTTTATTTTGCAAACTGTTTATCACGGACTGCACTGCGTATTTTCCGGACTGTACTGCGCATTCAACAAAATGTTACAGATCCTAACTATTAAGGCGCGCACGAATGTTGTGGTGCAGACGTCATGCAAGGGGACCAGTTGCTGTCGTGACTCCATGCTCCATAAAGAACAAACATGAAAATGATTGTATTATAAAACAGCTGTACTGAGTTATTTTTATATACAAGTAATCATGTGACATGGCGATGCTTGATGACAGAGAAATCCAGCAAGTGGCAATCTGATCATCAGAATGAGTGTGGCTGTGGGAGTGATAGTTGTTTCATCTGTCTGTTCGTTAGTCTGTTAGTGTTTGTTGAATGTTCGTTATAGTGGAATGGAAGATTAGTCCATCCGGTGTGTTTGTTAGTCTGTCAGGTATTATTCGTTCTGTTGAAGACGTATTTTCTCTTCAATGAAAGAGTAGAGCATTTCTTTTGTCGATGGTTATCAAAATGTATCAATGTTAGATTATATCAGGTTATGTGTCTTTACTTGAAGAGTCGTATAGTGGTGAATTTTTAGTTAGCACGGTGTTGTCACTTGAGTTGTTTTTTGTCTTAAGAGATTGAGGCTGATGGAAATCTAACTTCCCAGATTCTCCTGAGTAGCCTGCTGACGACTAGTTTTGATTTTAGACAAATGATTGTCTCCAAGCATGATGATGTAAACTTTACAACATGAAATGCTGTGACGTCACGACAGTTACATGACCAGGTTTCAAATAAGATCCAGGAAAACGTTTTTTAATGCTGTTTATTTAGCTGAATAGGCCCATGACATGCCACTAGTTTTTATAAATTCGTTGTGATACAACAGGACTCAAATGTTCAGTAAAATTATACAGTACCTAATCATTTCTCATACGATCAATAAGGAGTGATTCAGTCTTGTCTGTCTTCTTCCATTTGACATCTACCATATTGTTACGTACATTTATTACCTAAGGGGGTAGTCTTCGGTCCTGCCAAATGTACGCACCAGTCTTAATATAGTTATATTATTTGTGCGTTCGATTGATTCACGCACTGACGTGCACAATGCAGTGTGAGTTGCTTTGGACGCACGGGTAACCTAGTTTAGGGATTCTGACGTCATGTTTTTGAACGGGGCAGTTCGGACCATGTTTATGTCCGATATATATTTCTTGGATTTTTCTGGCAAGTTTGAAGAAGCCATTATTTTGTAATGATATCTACTGGTATTCATGATGAAGCCAATAGTGGAAGTATCAAGTAAGTGTCGCCCCATGTCACATCGAATGTTTATTGAGTTAAATTAAAGTATCAGGCCGCTCCTAGTTTTGGTCTAGCGGGAATTCATCGTAGTATGTCATTCCTAGAATGGACAGACGGAGTCGTTAGCCCTTTTGAATTATCGTAGAGGGAGGATACCTACGAGTAAACGAAGTTAATTGATTTGTATGCTTCACATGTTTTTATATGCCGTATTTTCGTCAATGCCAAAGTCGTGGCATGGATATAGAGAGGTTAGTCAACACAGAACTCTAACCTGGTCGTATTGTCGTGGATGACTTTGTTTGGATTTTATATATATATGCTACCTAAGTATCGTATGGAAAAAGTCTGGAATTGTTACAAGTATGATAAGAAGTATTGCTCCTTGAGAATGAATCCGTTGGCCATAAGATACGTCCTTGAAAGAAGGTCAACGGACTTGACTGCAATACATATGATATAGTAGAGGAAGTGATCCTTAGTCACTTGAATAAGAGGACTTAATTGTTAGAGAATCTTCATGAACTTGGAAAGTAATTATCAACATTTTTGACGTATGACCTTTTTGCACCTGTAACTATGATCGTCTTGTTCCACTCCGTATGTGTCACGTTAAATAAAATATATGTACAGTCATCACAGACTTGTGCGCTGCCAGTAAGTGACCAGTTAAACACTACTTGTTGGAGTTCGTTTTGAAGAACATTTTCTGACATTTTGTTCCTTTGCAACCATTCGCGTAATGAAGTTCTTTACCATTAGAACTGAACCCAACAGTAAATGGTATGCCAGTGTGGTCTGGAAATAAATAATTTCACAGGAACGTACTCAATCCAAGTATCGGTTGAAAAGAAGATTTGAACTTTCAAGGCGACAACATCTCAAACTTGGAACCTAGTGTGATGATGAATCAGAATCAACTTACGGTTACCAAATGCTCAAGGTCATCAATCAACCTCCACGTCAAGTTTTACAGTGACTAACTGCCTTGGGATCACCTATTCGTCATTATTACGTGCGAGCTGTTGTTATATACGCAGAGCGAAGTATTTTATCCTCAGACGTACATCCACGGAGACGAGGCACATTGTTTTTTCCCGGCACACGCGAGATGAGTATAACGTGCTTTCGTTGTACTTTTTATTACTTTTAGCTGTGCCTTCTATAGTTATGTCCATCTTTACATTTTCCATGTTATATGTTATATGTTGTACATTCGTCGTGGGAGGTAGGGAGGTTGATCTGACGAACGAGATCCATCTCGAAGCCAATTCGGGCTCTTCGTCAGACGTTCTGTAGGGCTCAACTTGTAAGTTTCAATTGAGCGATAATTCCGGTCCAAGGCTAGAAACCTTGCCGAAGTTCCGATCGCTAATTGTTCCTTATGATAGTATCTGTTTAGCTGTTTCGTCACGTTTACTTGTTGTTTTTGGTAGTTATTTTTACTCGTATTTAGTTTTATGATGAATTTTGTTTGTATTATGCGTCCGTCTCACCTTTCCTGTCGTTCAGTTTTTTACAAAACCTATGTTTTTACACTGTGTTGTCAATTGTCCTGTTGAGTATCTGATCGTAGTTGTCATCGTAAATTTTTACGATATTCTATTTTAGTTACACATTTCTACTTTTGTTGATTTCTACGATTGTGTTCACTCGTCTTTGATTATCGTGTCTTGTCGGTAATGTTTCTATTGTCTTTCACGTTGTTGCTTTCATGACATTTCATTACATAAATTACTGTATTGATTATTAACATATTTCATAATTATATGATAACAAAATATACCGTTCTAGGACAGGAACGAAGAACACTTGGCAAAGTAACAAGGTTAATTAATTTACATTGATTAATTATCATTTTATAAATCAAGAGTATTGTGACTACTTATAAAGCATAATGTATTCACTAGATTATTTCATTAAGCAAGCAAAAGCTCTTCAGATGGCTCCTGATGAAGCAAAAGCATTTGCACTTGCAGAATATAAGAAAGCTCAAGAAATAGAAGCCGAACAGAGAAAGCTAGAAACTTTAAGATTACAAAATTTGAAATTTGAGGCGGAGGAGAATGAGAAACGATTTCAGCGAGAGGTAGAACAGAAACAAAAGGAAATGGAAGAAAGAAGATTAATAGCTGAACAAGCCGCTGAATTAGAAGAGAAACGATTTCAGCGAGAGGCAGAACAGAAGCAAAGGGAGGCTGAAGAAAGACTTAAGATTGAAGAGAAACGATTTCAGCGAGAGGCAGAACAGAAGCAAAGGGAGGCTGAAGAACGACTTAACACATTAACTACCGAATTGAAAAACACTCTGTGGCCGAATTAAATTGTTTTCCCATTTTCATCCTGTAGGTGTTTGCACAAAGTAAGCTGTAGTTTTCGTAATTGTTTACAGATTTTTTATGAATTACACGTCATTTTAAAGATAAATGAATGTACTATTACAATGAACACCGATTGTAACTCTAATAGAGGTTGTTGCTATTTAACGACCCTCCGATGGCCGAGGACTTGCAATATTTTCACAATTATAACTGCTTGCGCCCCATCTCTTTCAAAATCAAAATTTCAATCAATGTGCACACCGATTTCACTCTTGTCCTCGTCGCTAGATCTATCAGTCAATTGTTGAAACACGTTTCTATCCTATTCAGCGGTTAGTCGAGATGTACATGCATTTTTTGTAGTCCTATCACTAGTTGCCACAGTAAACAGTTTTACACCATTTGGTAACTAACCCAAAACGCTGAAAAATATGAGCATAATATCAATTTTTCAGTATTCTACAACAACCATGCTTTGGGAATTTGTTTTCCGGTGGCAACTTAAAATCTCGAACCAGATCAGAGAGTGTTTCAGTACATTTTTCATTCGTTTTATTACTAAAATTAGATTGGCGCTCTGAGCGGCTTGCGGTCCAAATGTGATTATTTTGTGAGCCGCTGACAGCGGCTTGCGGTAGTTAATGTGTTAAGATTGAGATGGAAAATAAACAAAAGGAAATGGAAAATAAACAAAAGGAAATGGAAAATAAACAAAAGGAAATGGAAGAAAGAAGATTGATAGCTGAACAAAATACAAAACGACTTCAGCTTGAGATGGAAGAGAATGATAAAAAACGACAGCATGAACTAAAATTAGCAGAGTCAGAATATGAGAGACTTAGGTTAACTCAGGAAGCTAATTCTCAGAGAACTTTTGAAAGCCAAACTTCATCCAGACATGATCATTTTAAGGAAATTCACCTTAAATTACCTAAATTTAATCCCCCGTCGGATGACGTAATATTTTTCCTAGATAGATTTGAGGCCACTTGTAGGTCTTATAACGTGGATAAAACACTGTATTGCACATATTTATCCAGGTTACTTACTGGGGATGCTTTAGCAGTTTATCATACTACCAGTATTAATGAGAAGAATGATTATAATGCTCTTAGAGCCGCACTTCTGAAGAAATTTCAAATCACAGAAGATGAATACCGTTTAAGATTTCGTACATTACTACCGCAATCAAGCAGAAATTTCAGTGATTTTCTGTCACAAATACGACTAACCCTAGAAAGATGGATCGAATTATCCACAATTGAAAAGTCGTATGAAGGTCTCTTCGATTTACTAATGCGCGATAAGGTACTATCGTCTGTAAATCCTACATTTCTCGCATTTTTACACGAACGGAAACCTTTATCTATGAAAGACTTAGAAGAACATGCAAAAAATTTCTGCACTGCTCACCCAACAATGGATCTAAGTAATGCACAGATTAAGAGTGAATTGCCTGTTGCTTTTGCAGCACAACAAAACAATTTTTCACGAAATCGTTCCTTTAGTGCTGACAGGTATGTCAATAAGGGAAATAATTACAATTTTAACAATGATAACTTTTACAAAGGGAAGCAATTTCAACAATCTGCTCCATTTAATGTTTCTTGGAACCAAGCTCACAGATCGCGAGATTTTGGTAACAATAATTTTAAAAATAATCAAGGACATTATAATAAACAAAACTGGAGATCAAGATCTCAGGGTCCGCAAAACAGACAAGGTTCTTGGAATAAAAATTTTAAAGAACATCATAACTTTAATTATACAAATTATCGGACTCATCCAAATTTTAACTCAAGCAGAAACGACAATTATGGCAATTTTAATGCAAATAATCAAAATCGATCGCGTCGTAGAGATAGATCGTCGAGTAATACGGGTAGACATTCTAATGTCGCTTTAAGTGATATACAGGCTAACATTGAACAGGGTAAAGTAGCTGAAACTCACAATGCTATGTCTTGTTCTCTTGATTGTACCCAGGTGAAAGACTGTCCAGAATGCTCGACTCTTTTCCAGCCTAAGGCGATCACGACGCTGCGTTGCGGACATACCTTGCCTAGTCTACCTGTAGTCTGTACGGCCACTGCTGCGTCAGTACACCAGGGACAGGGCTCTCTTAAGTTTAACAAGGGATTTGTCAACAACATTTCATGCTCTCTCCTATTTGACTCAGGTTGTAGTACTGTGGGCGTCCGGACTTCGCTGATCAACCCAAGTTGTGCCACGGGCAGCGTTGTCAAGTGTGTGACTTTTGGTGGCACCGTTGAAACATTTCCCACTGCTATTATTGACCTTAATACACCATTTTTTTCAGGAAAAATCCAGGCATGTCTCCTTCCAAATCCAATTTGTGATGTAATACTTGGTCGCATACATGGTATTAAAGAGTGTACACCACAGCAAATTGCTGAATGGGAAGAGCGACATATTCAAACTGCAAATGCAGTAGTGACTAGAGCGCAAGCTACTAATATGTTGCATGATACACCTATTGAACCTACAGTTCATACCACTTGTGATGATGATGCTCCTATTTCACGGGAGTTGTTTGCAACATTGCAAAAGAATGATGATTCATTAAAAAAAATTTTTCAGTATGTGAACAAAAAGAATACCAGCAACAAACTTGCAAAATCTAGACATGACTTTATACTTAAAAATGGGATTTTGGTTATAGTAATACGGGAAAAGGTTTCATCCTTATGTTATCAGATCTTAGTCCCATCCTCTATGAGATCTCGTATATTACGACATGCGCATGACTCGTAATGTGCGGGCCATATGGGTTTTTCGCGTACCAAATCCAGAGTGCTTTCGGCATTCTACTGGCCAGGCGTCCATAGGGACATCACTCTCTATTGTCGGTCCTGTTTGATATGTCAGGAAGTTAAGGTACGGGGTCCATTTCATGCGGCTCCTATTCAAGCTGCGGACATCCCGATTAGACCATTTGATAAAATGGCTATAGACATTATTGGTCCGATGCTTCCATCTGCTAGAGGGCATACGCATATTCTTACGTGCATTGATATGTGCACTCGTTGGCCTGAGGCCATCCCTCTCAAGAACACTTCATCTGCCAGTGTAGCAGAGGCATTGATGTTAATCTTCTCACGCATTGGTTTTCCACGGAAAATCTTGTCGGATCATGGGGTTCATTTCATTTCTGAATCCATGTCTCAAGTTATGAAGACATTAGGTATAGACAGATCTCTTAGTTCTATTTATCATCCGATGTCAAATGGGTTAATTGAGCGTCTCAATAGGACACTCAAGCAGTTGTTGGGTAAGATGACCCAAGACCATCCCCAAGACTGGGATCGGGTCATACCCGCTGCTCTGTTCGCGTATCGCGAAGTACAAAATCAAGCCACGGGGTTTTCTCCATTCCAGCTAGTTTTTGGCATGCAACCACGCGGTCCGATGTCGTTAATCCACGACTTATTGGTTGACGAGAATATTGAAGAGGAAACTCAATCCTCTTATGAGTATGTGATCTCTCTGAGAAAGAGAATGATAGATGCTTGTAGACTAGCTACTGCATCATCCGAACAAGCCAAAGAAAAAGCTCGTCTATTTGCAAACAAGTATAGACGTCTTCGCCAGCTTATTCCTGGTGACGAAGCATTTGTATTACTCCCTGCGCATAACAATCGTCTTTTAATTACCTGGAGAGGTCCTTTCAGGATCATCTCAAGAATATCCGATGTCGACTACATCGTTGATGTTAATGGTAAACATAAAACCTTCCACATTAACATGTTGAAGGAGTATTACTCACGTCCTGATTATCTACAGTCAGTGTTCCAGGCAACTGACGATCCTACACCTCCTATTCAACACTATTCTAGTTTGTCAGTCATCCAAGAAGAAGAATCTTCTTTCGATGATGTACAACTACCAATACCAGTTGTACCACTCCATTCCACTGAGAAATGGAATGATGTTACAATCTCATCTACTCTTTCGGCTGATCAACGTCAGCAAGTCTCTAATATTCTACACTCGTATGAGGATGTCCTCACTGACATCCCAGGTCATACGTCAGTCATCCAACATGACATTATTCTGACTGACGATACGCCTATTCGAGTTCGCCCATATCCTATCCCTTTACACTTTCGTGATAAGGTTGATAAGGAATTGGATGAGATGCTTCAATTAAATATAATTGAACCATCTTCATCACCATATTCTTCTTCTATGTTAATCATTAGGAAGAAGGACAACAATATACGTCTTTGCGTAGATTACAGGAAATTAAACAAAGTTACAAAATTCGATGCGGAACCGTTACCTCTTTTAGACGACTTATTGGAGAAATTATCTCATGCCACATTCTTTTCGAAATTTGACCTTTCAAAGGGCTATTGGCAAGTGCCACTCACTCCTAAAGCAAAGCCATTCACCGCTTTCTCGACGCCACGGGGTCTTTTTCAATGGAATTTTATGCCATTCGGATTAATGAATGCGCCAGCTACCTTTGTACGCATGATGCGCCGCATATTGTCTCATCGTCCCGATGTCATTACTTATATAGATGACATCTGTCTTTTCAGTGACTCTTGGGATGAACATATTCATGGATTAAAAGCTTTACTTTCTACCTTACGGGATTATAACTTAACAGCGAAACCTTCAAAGGCTTTTGTCGGTTTTCATGACATCTCATTTCTGGGTCACCGCATAGGTCATGGTTTCATGTATACCGAAGACAGTAACGTCTCTAAAATTTTAAACATCTCAGCACCTAAGACAAAAAAACAAGTTAGGTCTCTTTTAGGACTAATACAGTTCTATTCAAAATTCATCCCTCATTTGTCTACTATAACTGCACCTTTTTCGTCTCTACTGAAGAAAGGCACATCTAATGTAATAAAGTGGTCGCAGGATCACCAAACGGCGTTAGACTATATAAAACGATTTTTTTTCAAATGAACCTTTTTTGAGGTTGCCTAACAAAAATCTCACTTTCATTCTTCGCAGTGATGCATCTTCTTACGCTATTGCTGCAGTTTTGATGCAGGAATATAACGGCACCTTATTTCCGGTGATGTACGTGTCCAGAAAACTTACGGAGAGCGAACTCAAATACTCCGTTCTGGATAAAGAGCTCCTCGCATTAGTATGGGCAATCACAAAACTGGAACGTTACCTCCTCGGCTCACACTTTGTGGTGGAATCTGACCAAAAAGCTCTTACCGCACTGAACACGAAGAACGTTAAATCATCGAAGTCAGCGCGTTACGCTATAGCGCTTCAACCATTCAATTTTGAAATACGAGCTATTCCTGGAGTGAAGAGTGTGTTCGCAGACTGTTTGTCGAGATGCCCAAGCGAACTTGTCGAAACTAAACCACTTCCAGATGTTGAAACATCCTCACCGATAACATGAATAACTTTGTACATTATCATTGATTGTACATCTATAAAGACTGTTTATATAACTGAAGTATTCGTATAAGTATAACTTTCAGGATATACTTACTTATAGATTATAACATTACTTCTTGTGTAGTAACATTTTATTAGTACGGGAACATTGATACTATAGTAACGTTTTATTAGAACGGGAACAGTGGTATTAGAGTAACATTTTATTAGTACGGGAACATTGGTACTACAGTAACTTTTTATTAGTATGGAAACATTGTTAAGAGCGACAAATATACATTTGTTATTCCTATGGAACATATTACACTACATATCGTGTTCGAGAATATATTTTATCGTGTATGGAACATTGAGAACATCGTCTCGTCGATTACTAACTAGTTGTAACTGAACATTGACATATTGATAGTGATATTGGAATTACTTAGAATATATTAGTAACTGGTTATTTGTTAGTAATTAAGAAATATATAAATTAGAATAATTCAATTTAATCTATTTAATTGATTATGGATCACACACATACTAACTTTCTTAGTTGTCACGTAATACCTGCATTCACGGGTCTTAGTTATTATATCTCACTGTTAGATCACTAGTCAACCGTACTAGTGTTAGAAAACATTAAGGGTGTTGATTCTTAAAGTGTTTAATTTTGCATTGCTTCATTTTTGCACATTGTATTTTCAATTTTTCTGTTTTATTGATTCTCTTGTCATTGATTATCATCAGTGTTGCTGTTCATTTTCATTTTTGAAATCATATGTTTCAAATTTTTTTTTTTGAAAACTTAGTTGAATTTTATTATCATCTTTTTTTAATGGTTTTTTTCATTTTTCATTTTCAACTTGTTTTTACTTCGAATATTACCACATCGTTCCAAAGTAGGTCGATTGTGGATGTGTGCTTTAATGCATACTATCATTTAGTTATATTGATTTCGTTTAATATTCTTTTCTTAATATGGTATAACTTTATGCATTTCATATATCTTGTGGTAGTTTTGACTCACCTCTCTCGGGTACTAAGTTCAAAAAAATTAATAGAATTAATTTTTTTTAAGGGGAGGTAATAAGGGAGCTGTTACGTACATTTATTACCTAAGGGGGTAGTCTTCGGTCCTGCCAAATGTACGCACCAGTCTTATAATATAGTTATATTATTTGTGCGTTCGATTGATTCACGCACTGACGTGCACAATGCAGTGTGAGTTGCTTTGGACGCACGGGTAACCTAGTTTAGGGATTCTGACGTCATGTTTTGAACGGGGCAGTTCGGACCATGTTTATGTCCGATATATATTTCTTGGATTTTTTCTGGCAAGTTTGAAGAAGCCATTATTTTGTAATGATATCTACTGGTATTCATGATGAAGCCAATAGTGGAAGTATCAAGTAAGTGTCGCCCCATGTCACATCGAATGTTTATTGAGTTAAATTAAAGTATCAGGCCGCTCCTAGTTTTGGTCTAGCGGGAATTCATCGTAGTATGTCATTCCTAGAATGGACAGACGGAGTCGTTAGCCCTTTTGAATTATCGTAGAGGGAGGATACCTACGAGTAAACGAAGTTAATTGATTTGTATGCTTTCACATGTTTTTATATGCCGTATTTTCGTCAATGCCAAAGTCGTGGCATGGATATAGAGAGGTTAGTCAACACAGAACTCTAACCTGGTCGTATTGTCGTGGATGACTTTGTTTGGATTTTATATATATATATATGCTACCTAAGTATCGTATGGAAAAAAGTCTGGAATTGTTACAAGTATGATAAGAAGTATTGCTCCTTGAGAATGAATCCGTTGGCCATAAGATACGTCCTTGAAAGAAGGTCAACGGACTTGACTGCAATACATATGATATAGTAGAGGAAGTGATCCTTAGTCACTTGAATAAGAGGACTTAATTGTTAGAGAATCTTCATGAACTTGGAAAGTAATTATCAACATTTTTGACGTATGACCTTTTTGCACCTGTAACTATGATCGTCTTGTTCCACTCCGTATGTGTCACGTTAAATAAAATATATGTACAGTCATCACAGACTTGTGCGCTGCCAGTAAGTGACCAGTTAAACACTACTTGTTGGAGTTCGTTTTGAAGAACATTTTCTGACATTTTGTTCCTTTGCAACCATTCGCGTAATGAAGTTCTTTACCATTAGAACTGAACCCAACACATATTTACTAGCAACGAATGGTTGGGTTTCTGTATCACTTTCTACAATACAACTGTAGCGGTTCTCATCTATTTGAAATCCCTGGTAACTTAAATTGTCAATGTCTCTGGTAGTATATCTAGTCTAGGCTTTTGCTCTGGTAACAACCATTTTTAACGTTTCTCGATTTGACGAAGATAAATGTTTCTCTAAACTTTCACATATGTTCCAGCGCTCTGTTTGAGCTGGTATAATTTCACGAAGTACATCGATTCGTTACCTCTCCTAATTTTGGAAAAACCATGAACCGAAAAACGTAGTGCGTGGTTGTTGGAGACTAGTAGTCTTTTGGAGAGATCTCAATGCACGTGATTCTATCTACGAATTTTGATGTTCTTCTGGCCGAAAGAGCAGCAATACCGTCTTAACGTCTCTCTGCAGTATACTTCTACATGGTTGTCTTCCAGCTCTCCCTTTCTATCTGCCCTATCTGCCTCTTTTATACCCCTACTTGTTTTTCAACCGTTCCCACGTACTTTCTACCGCCTGACCAACATTGTCTCGTGTCAAACCGTGCTGACATTTTATTATTTCAAGTGCGTGTGAACGATTCTAAACCTATTATAGTGATTAACATTAAACTTGGTTGGGGATTTTCCTCATATAATTTGAGAACCACTGCTGATACAACTCGCATGTCTGGTCATAATCTTCGCAAATATTTTGAAAGCAAAATAGTGCTTAAGGGAAAGTCATTATTGAGTTACTTCCCTTGAAAGTTGTGTCGGCTCTTTCGATCAAACTCCGCGGATAAATCCATTTTACTGCGATTTATTCGTTGTTTGGGTAATAATAGATTGTTCTTGCTTCAGAATATCTATGGCCTGAATTTATGTGTATTGTTTGTCTGAGTAGGACGAGTCTGTCTTATATCTGTATATCTTTACATATCTAAGTCGAACTATATGTTCTGTTGTCTCTAGAGAGGTCGAAGGCTATTCGGCGGATGTGTCGCTAGAGAGTGGTGTGATTTGGCTTCGTCCTGATAGGGACTGTGTGTTTTCCATGTCGGCCTGTCGCCGGGGAAAAAGTGATCTCAGTATTTGTGGGGAAGGTGATAGTCGTCTAAACCTATCGTGTATGCTTTACCCCAGTGTTTAGTCGTATTGCCAAGGAATGGCAGTTTCATATTTCCTATACCAAGGTAATCAAAGATACTCTTATGAACTCTCGATCGAAGCCACCATTTTCGATAGTTACGATTTGAATGTCTAAGAGAATATATTTGACTCGATGAAAACGACTTCGATTCCTAGCAGCACTATATCCTGTAGATTGCAGTCAATTGTTCATGATAAAATCTACAGAGCAATGAAATGTTTTATGAATGACTAACTTTAGGACAGATTCATTATCTGTATCCAAACGTGAGTGACAGCTCACGAGTGAAGCCATCTTGGAACCAAAACATGTAGTGACTTTCAAGAAGAGAAAAGGGATGCCCGTATTATCGACTTTTCAAGAAGAGAAAAGGGATGCCCGTATTATCGCTTGATCAGTCCAGAGATCACTGCTACACATGAGAACCCATTGCTAGCGGTTCAATATTATTATATGGAAAAATATGTGCTGAACATTATGTTGAAGAATCGTCGCTAGACGAGATTAGGTTTAGAAGCCATCTGAAATATTGTTTATAAGCTGACGTGCTCAGTCAGTGAAGTCAGATGATATATGTATGGGCGATACTGAGTGCTTGGCTACTGACAGTCCATTATACACTTATTCTACATGAGTGCCCATGTAACATTGCAAGACCATTTATCCACTGTACTATGATGTATTATGGCAACCTGTGATTTGTCACTATCTGTGCTGTCGAGTGTGTACGTCCAATTAAACTTTAGAAAAGGTACACAGTCGTTGGTGTCGATGACTTCCAGCCATACATGAGTGTGAGAAAAGAACATTTTTTTGTCAACACCACGAACCTTTATCATCATTCGCACATTATACACTCAATCCATGTCTACACACCACTGCGTAGGTCAAGTTGACATTCCATACACTACAGTGGAGCAAACAACACCATAGAGATCTTATCAACTGATGATGATGATGATGTCTGCTTCCATCCACTTATATCTATCTTTTGGTGGATATCATTAACGGGAATAAAAATCCAACGTTATCAACTTTATCAACCTTATCAACTGGTGGACCAGCTTTCTGGGTTTGACCTCGCAGAAGTTCAGAAGTCAACAGATTACCGATACCAGACCGTTTCCTGTGGCTGATACGACACACTTGCTGTATTGGTTTGCTCTTTGTCAACACTTCGTCACGTGACCTGTCAGGTGAATGCAGTATGTAGGTCAGCGTTGTTGACATTTTTTACATTAGACATTATAGAGTTTCACAGAACAGTTGGATCAATTCTTGTCAATGTTAACAGGAAGACAGTATGAGTGAACTAAGAAGTCCTATTTTCATCGATGGATCTTCTTGTTTTCCATATATGAACTTTAATATTTAAGGCCAGAATGTTTAATTGAATAAAGTGGCAGTTTGTTTGTTTTTTATAAAAATAACTTTGCCATTACTGTAAGACTGAGCCTATTTTGCAACACATACTATCATACACATAATTTATATATATATTTATGTTTACATGTTATTTGTTTGTATAGTATGTTAGTTTCTATGTCAGCGGGTTGTGTTTAAGGTTGGGCGGCGTCCTCACAACAACAGAATAACCCACGTCATAGAGGGTCCGTTGTGGGCGTTTTCTATAGGTGCAATTTTCTTGATTGAAAATTTGCTGCGACAACTGTTGCTTTTGTGTTAGCTGTGAAGTCTGTAATTATTGTTATTTTTGTAATATTTCTTTGTTCTTTAGTTTTGTTTTGATTTGTTTGTAATTTGTTGGTCTAACCTTTTCTATCTTTCAGTTCTATTCACAATTTATATTCATATATTGTGACGTCATTTGTGTTGTTATTCTTTGCAGATTCAGTGATTATTTTCATTGATTTCCCTATTTGATTTATTTTGATTTCTGCAAACGTTCTTGTATTGTCAGTCCTATTTGTACTTTATGTATTCTGTTGGTTGACATATGTTTTATATAGGTATATTTCATAAGACACAATTGCCTGTGCACTGCACTTGGATTATGGTATAAACCAGTACCTGATTATTATTACTATTATACAAGACCTTATTAAAGGCTTGTGACCCACAGATATTGGGATAGTATACTGATTAATCAAGTCATTGAGAACTTGTGGTATTATTATTATTGATTCAGGTGATTAGTATTATTGTTAGACATCATGGCTACATTAGAATACTTCATTACACAAGGGAAAGCCCTTGATAAGACTGGTCAACAATTAGAACAATGGGCAGTTGCTCAATATGACAAAGCATTAGCTGCAGAAGAGAGAAGAGCTATGGCAGAAGAGAAAAGATTAGCTGCAGAAGAAAGAAAAGCTATGGCGGAAGAGAAAAGATTAGAAAGAGAAGCTGAGGCTGCTGCTGAACAAAAGAAATTGCAGATGCAGGTAGAGGAAAGGAGATTTGAAGCTGAACAAAAAAAAATTGGAAAGAGAAGCTGCGGCTGAACAAAAAAGATTAGACAGTGAAGCTGAACAAAAAAGATTAGACAGGGAAGCTGAACAAAAAAGATTAGACAGTGAAGCTGAACAAAAAAGATTAGACAGGGAAGCTGAACAAAAAAGATTAGACAGGGAAGCTGAACAAAAAAGATTAGACAGAGAGGCTGAAGAAAAAAAGCAATAAGAGAACATGAATTTGAGTTGGAGAAATTAAGATTGACAAGTATGAGTAATGTTAATCAGGCATCTAGTGGTAATGATAAACCTTCTACTTACAAGGTTAAGGTTCCACCGTTCAATCAGTCCAGTGACGATATTACATTCTGGCTGGATAGATTTGAACGTTCTTGTCGTACACATAATGTGGATAAATCACAATACGCTAATCAATTATCAGAAAACTTGAAAGGTGAATCTTTGACTAGATTATGCCTTGTAGGAGAAGCAGATAAGGATAATTATGATGTCATTAGGGCGGCTTTGATAAAAAAATATCAGCTAAGTGAGGAAGGCTATCGCCTTTTATTTAAAACGATGGTACCTGAGACGGGTGTAGAATTCTCAGAATTCACTGCAAAGGCACGTCTCACAGTTGATCGTTGGATTGAGCTTTCCAAAACAGAAAAAAAACGTATGAAGGACTTATGGATTTGTTGCTCAGAGATAAGATTATGTCATGTGTGAACAAACCTTTCCTTGAATTTATACATGAGCGTAAACCCAAATCTCTAAAAGAAATGGAAGAATATTGTTCCCAATATGTCACTGCACACCCCGACGTGACTTTTGGCAACACTAGATTAAGGAGAGTATGCCAGTTGCTTCAGCAACACCATACAATCCCAATTATTCACACAGATTTCAGGGACCTCAAAACAGATTTGATAAAAAAGGTAACCATAATAGTTATCAAAACCAAGGTAACCAATCATTTCAGGGTTCTTCTTCAAAGAACTGGAGACGACCTGATAGCTCTCGACACAGGGGTGGTCATAATTATAGGAATTTCCGTAGAGGAAGTAATTATAGAAACTATCAGGGTTATCCGTCTTGGAGTCAACAAGATCATAATTACAGAGATACTCATTATAATGAATATGATAATGGTAACCAAGGGAACTATGACTCAAACCCAAATAGGGGTTACAATAGAGGTAACAATAACTACAGAGGTGATAATAACCGAGGTAGATCTCAAAACAAAAGACATAAACCACATTTTCAGGCAAACTCTGCACAACAAGAGTCCCATGAAGCCTATAAACAGAGTAAAGATAATAATGATGCTAGTAATATGGCATGTGCCGCTTTTGATTTTGGGAGAGCATCTCAGTGCCCCCAATGCAAAACGTTATTTGAGCCAACCACAGTGTCTACTTTAAGCTGTGGCCATCCTCTTCCTGCTCTTCCAGCATCAGTCGCGCATGATGGAAGAGGTTCTCTTGTCTTACATAAGGGTTTAGTGAATAACAATCCAGTCTCTGTGCTATTTGATTCTGGATGCACCACAATTGGTGTTAGGCAGTCACTCGTAGATCCTTCCCGTGCCACTGGACAAGTAGTCAAATGTGTAACATTTGGCGGCACATTAGAGAAATACTCTACTGCTATCATTAGGATTGCTACTCCTTTCTTTACAGGAGATGTACACGCATGTCTTCTTCCGAATCCGATCGCTGACCTCATCATCGGTCGCATTCATGGAGTCAAGGAATGCACTCCGCAACAAATTTCCACGTGGGAAAGGCAAAACATGCAGATTGCTAACGCTGTAGTCACTAGAGCTCAGGCTCTTAATATGCCTCAAACTTCATCTACTGAAGATAATGAAGTGCATAACCAAGATAATCCCTTGGTAATTTCTCGTGACTCGTTTATAAAACAGCAAGAAGATGATCCCACTCTGAAGAAATTCTTCATTCTTGCAACTAAAGGTGATCCGAATAAAGACACAAGTCGTAAATCGTGGATTACAAAGAAAAATGGCGTACTTGTACGTATGGTTCAAGACTCCATTACGTCAAGTCATTCTCAAATCCTGGTTCCCAAGAATTTGAGAGTTAAAATTTTGCAGCACGCTCACGACTCTCAGTGTGCTGGACACATGGGTTTTTCCCGTACTAAGTCAAGAGTCCTTGCGGCTTTCTTTTGGCCATTGGTAAACAAGGACATACGTATTTATTGTCGATCTTGTAAAGTATGTCAGGAAGTTAAATCCAAAGGTCCACGGCATGCTGCACCCATTCAGGCGGCGGACATTCCTATTCGGTCGTTTCAAAAAATGGCCATAGACATTATTGGTCCATTTAAGATCAAGTCTGCCAGAGGACATCAGTTTATCTTGACGTGTGTTGATATGTGCACACGTTGGCCAGAGGCTATTCCTCTGAAGAGCATTACTACTGCTGATATTGCAGATGCTCTTTGGCTTATATTTTCTCGTCTGGGGTTCCCCGGAGAGATATTGTCAGACCATGGCACCCAACTAATATCAGATACCATGTCTCAAGTAATGTCTACTCTGCAGATAGATAGATCTTTAAGTAGTATCTACCATCCAATGTCTAATGGTATGGTCGAACGCCTTAATAGAACACTTAAAAACTTACTGGGGAAGATAAATGAGGATCATCCTCAAGACTGGGACAGAGTTTTACCTGCGGCCCTCTTCGCTTACAGAGAGGTACCCAATGAACATACGGGATTTTCTCCCTTTGAACTCGTCTTTGGCGCGCGTCCGCGTGGCCCTATGTCGTTGCTTCACGATCTCATAACATCTGACAATATTGACGATGACACAAAGTCATCCTACGAATATGTCATCGCGTTGAGACAAAAAAATTATCGAAGCATGCAAATTAGCAACTTCTTCTTCTGAATTTGCGAAACAGAAGGCAAGGCAATTTGCCAATAAGAAGAGATGCTTACGACAACTTTGTCCTGGTGACAAAGCATTTGTATTACTACCTTGTAGGGAAAACAGATTACTTATTTCTTGGAAAGGTCCGTACGATATAATATCGAAAATTTCCGATGTCGACTATATTGTCGATATTGATGGGAAGCATAAAACCTTCCACATCAATATGCTTACTGAATTCCATGAACGTCCGGATTATTTGCAACCCATTTTCCAAGCAACGGACAATTCTCCAGTACAACATGGTCATTACTCATCACTGTCCGTGATACAGGATGAGGAAACAAGTTTTTCAGATGTAAATCTTCCTCTTCCAATGATCCCACTTCATTCCAGTGAATCATGGAAGAACGTTACTGTCTCTCCTGATTTGTCTCTAGGAGAACAGCGACAAGTTTCAACTATGTTGCAAACATTTCAGGATGTACTCACTGACATCCCTGGACAAACGAATGTCATTCAACATGACATTGTTCTAACTGACCATACTCCTATTAGGGTTAGACCTTATCCTATACCTATACATTTTCAAGCACAGGTCGAGAAAGAGTTGGATGAGATGATAGATTTGAAAATAATCGAACCATCCACCTCTGCATATTCTTCGCCGATGGTTATTGTGCGTAAAAAAGACAATAACATACGTCTTTGCGTTGACTATCGAAAATTGAATCAAGTAACGAAGTTCGATGCCGAACCTATGCCTTTACTGGAAGAGCTACTTACTCGACTCTCCAAATCTCATTTTTTCACTAAACTTGATTTGTCTAAAGGATATTGGCAAGTTCCTTTATCTGAACGCGCCAAACCTCTCACGGCTTTTTCAACACCTAGAGGTTTGTTCCAATGGAATTTTATGCCTTTCGGTCTTATGAACGCACCAGCTACGTTCGTACGCATGATGCGCCGAATCCTATCTTATCGGTCAGATGTCATTGCATATCTAGACGACATCTGTCTTTTCAGCGATACTTGGGAAGATCACTATTCAGGGTTAGATGAATTGCTGTCTACTTTGCGTGAGCACAACCTGACAGCGAAACCCTCTAAAGCCTATATTGGTTTTAGCGAAATTTCTTTCCTAGGCCACCGAGTTGGTCATGGTTTCCTAAAGACAGAGGACCATAATACTAGTAAGATACTTAACATCTCAATCCCTAAGACTAAAAAACAGGTGAGAAGTCTGTTAGGTCTTATTCAATTTTATGGCAGATTCATTCAGAATCTATCCTCTATCATGGCACCTCTCTCAACACTTCTAAAGAAAGGTTCGCCTAATGTGGTCCACTGGTCTCAGGAATGCCAATGCTCTCTGGATAAGATTAAAACATTGTTTTCAACACCACCTATTTTAGTGCTACCTACTAAAGATAAGACATTCGTTCTTCGTAGTGACGCTTCATCCACTGGGATTGGAGCGGCACTAATGCAAGAGTACTCTGGAACTCTGCATCCTGTAATGTATATTTCCAGAAAACTAAATGCGGCAGAAAGGAATTATTCGGTTTTAGACCGTGAGCTATTAGCTATGGTTTGGTCGATCCTCAAACTACAGAGATTCCTTCTAGGCGCACATTTCATAGTAGAAACCGACCAAAAAGCTCTTACTGCTATACAGAGTAAGAATTTGAAGAGCTCGAGGTCTACTCGATATGCAATTGCTCTTCAACCTTTTCATTTCTCTGTGCGAGCTATTCGTGGATCAGATAATGTGATGGCAGACATTCTGTCAAGATGCCCACATGATTCCACATAACTATTAGGGCTTAGACTTCTTGATATGTCTAGTTCTATAGTAGTTCCTTTTCTATATCATGATAGATACACATTTGTAATTTAATAATATAATGATTGTATCACTACATAGCGGTTCATTGATGTTTATTCACCGCTGTGCTTTGATGATTTTTTCTTCATAAATCATAAATTTAAGATATCTAATACGAAATGATGATATGAATTTTTTTAGGCATTGTGTAATTGCCAGAATTGTATTATACTTTGATGACACCTTCCTGGAAAAATATACTTGTAGAGAAATAATTTCTCTCAGTTTATGAGACACATTCTCACCAGTCGCTCCATAAGTCGACTTAGCCTCATATTAGGCGTTATAGGTATTCCTGATATTTTTCATCTGCGCATTATTCATGCGTTGTGAGCCTATTGTACGTTGCTCCTAGATGTATTTCAAAAAAAAAAAAAAAATGTTCCATTTTTTTTTTCCCGGGAGGTGTGGTAAGACTGTTATGCAGTCTTTGATATCTTACAATATTATATATTGGTATTTTTGTTATCTTCGCAAATATTTTGAAAGCAAAATAGTGCTTAAGGGAAAGTCATTATTGAGTTACTTCCCTTGAAAGTTGTGTCGGCTCTTTCGATCAAACTCCGCGGATAAATCCATTTTACTGCGATTTATTCGTTGTTTGGGTAATAATAGATTGTTCTTGCTTCAGAATATCTATGGCCTGAATTTATGTGTATTGTTTGTCTGAGTAGGACGAGTCTGTCTTATATCTGTATATCTTTACATATCTAAGTCGAACTATATGTTCTGTTGTCTCTAGAGAGGTCGAAGGCTATTCGGCGGATGTGTCGCTAGAGTGTGGTGTGATTTGGCTTCGTCCTGATAGGGACTGTGTGTTTTCCATGTCGGCCTGTCGCCGGGGAAAAAGTGATCTCAGTATTTGTGGGGAAGATGATAGTCGTCTAAACCTATCGTGTATGCTTTACCCCAGTGTTTAGTCGTATTGCCAAGGAATGGCAGTTTCATATTTCCTATACCAAGGTAATCAAAGATACTCTTATGAACTCTCGATCGAAGCCACCATTTTCGATAGTTACGATTTGAATGTCTAAGAGAATATATTTGACTCGATGAAAACGACTTCGATTCCTAGCAGCACTATATCCTGTAGATTGCAGTCAATTGTTCATGATCAAATCTACAGAGCAATGAAATGTTTTATGAATGACTAACTTTAGGACAGATTCATTATCTGTATCCAAACGTGAGTGACAGCTCACGAGTGAAGCCATCTTGGAACCAAAACATGTAGTGACTTTCAAGAAGAGAAAAGGGATGCCCGTATTATCGCTTGATCAGTCCAGAGATCACTGCTACACATGAGAACCCATTGCTAGCGGTTCAATATTATTATATGGAAAAAATATGTGCTGAACATTATGTTGAAGAATCGTCGCTAGACGAGATTAGGTTTAGAAGCCATCTGAAATATTGTTTATAAGCTGACGTGCTCAGTCAGTGAAGTCAGATGATATATGTATGGGCGATACTGAGTGCTTGGCTACTGACAGTCCATTATACAATTATTCTACATGAGTGCCCATGTAACATTGCAAGACCATTTGTCCACTGTACTATGATGTATTATGGCAACCTGTGATTTGTCACTATCTGTGCTGTCGAGTGTGTACGTCCAATTAAACTTTAGAAAAGGTACACAGTCGTTGGTGTCGATGACTCCAGCCATACATGAGTGTGAGAAAAGAACATTTTTTTGTCAACACCACGAACCTTTATCATCATTCGCACATTATACACTCAATCCATGTCTACACACCACTGCGTAGGTCAAGTTGACATTCCATACACTACAGTGGAGCAAACAACACCATAGAGATCTTATCAACTGATGATGATGATGATGATGTCTGCTTCCATCCACTTATATCTATCTTTTGGTGGATATCATTAACGGGAATAAAAATCCAACGTTATCAACTTTATCAACCTTATCACGCGTCTAAAGTAATAATATGTTTAATTATTTGCGTGCCTTCGTGCACTATATTTGAACAAAACAGCGCAACTTGGTGCGATCGATTTGCTGCCAAACAGCAATGATGTTGGAGCAGATTCATAGAGTCCTTTGGTAAGGACAGACGTCTTCGACTAATATTGTCATATGTCTTAGCCCCCCAAGTCGAGGGAAGACACAATGAAATATATATATATATATATATATATATATATATATATATATATATATATATATCAAAGGTTGTTATTGCCGGGAGTTGTGGTGAGGATAAGCTCTCACTGCAGATAAAATACTTCTATGGCACGCGCCTCAAACAGCCTCTGACAACCAAGTCCAGCTCCCGGCCTTCACGTGTGGCTCAATTTGAGCCCGGCGGAACTGTTTCCACTGACGGGAGAAGGGGCAAAGGCGAGCGACTGGCGCCTTAAAACCAGCAGCTTCGGGCAGATAGGGCTCGTGATCCTTGGTTGGTAGCTTATCTAAGAGAAGGAACTCTGAATTCAAACCACCGCTGCCTTTCGGGAATATCCATTTGTGGAATTGGCTTCGGGAGTAAACCCTGAGTATAAATCCGGAGTCGGAGTCCCTAAGGCAGTCTAATGTCGATTCGACATTATTCTGGAAACTCCTGCGACATGGCTGGTACCAAACTGTATCGGCTACTGCCGTTCCTTTGGATCTACCGGCTGTGTGGAGAGGGGGAACATGCTGCATGGGCAACAGCTTGATCTCCATATAACTGTGCCCAAGCTCGCGCCTGGAGAGGACACTCCAGCTTCACCCTATAGGTGTCGGCAAAACACGGGAAGTAGCAGTTACCGGTTATAAGCATTTTGCCCAATTGGCGTAGGGCATGGCGCCAGGGGGCTACTTCCGACAGTGGGAGAGGTTCTAGGATCTCACTGGACAGCTACCGCCCGCTTCAAGCTGGGCAGCCCCCAGTCAATAAGGTGTTGTCCCGCCACTGTCTGCTTTCCCCATTGGGTGCATGGGGATTAGGGTCAAACCCGAACTGTGGACAGAAAATTTTGCACCAAGCAATTATCGAAAAAATAGAAATAAGCAAACTCTCAGATTGGGATGCTGGAACGTCCGGACTATGTTGACTGGACTATCCGAAAACCTACAGGATGTAAACGATGTAAGGAAGACAGCCATAATTAATGATGAGCTTAAACGACTTCAGGTGGATATAGCTGCACTTCAGGAAACGCGCCTGGCGGGCTCTGGAACGGTGAGCGAGAAGGACTACACATTTTATTGGCAAGGGAAAGATCTTAATAAAGCTAGAGAACACGGAGTAGGTTTTGCGGTAAAAAAATCGCTAACTAACATGGTTGAACCAGGCGAGAATGGATCAGAACGCCTGTTAACGCTCCGCCTGCAAACTAGCACAGGTCCCATCACCCTTGTCAGTGTGTATGCTCCTACTCTGTACTCTGCCTCAGAAGCTAAAGATGAGTTCTACGAGAATCTAGCAGCAGTAATCAAAAGCATACCTAGGCAAGAACAGCTTGTTCTCCTTGGTGACTTTAACGCTAGAGTGGGTGCTGATAATGTTTCATGGCCTTCATGTCTGGGCAGGTTTGGTATTGGCAAGATGAATGAAAATGGACAACGGCTCTTAGAGTTGTGCGTCCACCATGACCTCTGCGTGACCAGCACCTACTTTCAGACAAAATCCCAGCATAAGGTGTCATGGAGACACCCACGATCCAAGCACTGGCACCAACTTGACCTGATTCTCGTCAGAAGGCCACTCCTCAGGTCTGTGCTCTCCACGCGCTCGTACCATAGTGCAGACTGTGACACAGATCACTCTTTGGTTTGCTGCAAAATGAGAGCACAACCAAGAAAACTCTATCGTGTCAGACATGAAGGGAAACCACGCATTGATACCAGCAAGATGTCAGACCCTTTCATGATCGCTCAATTCACTGAGACCTTCAAGAAAGTGCTCAGTAGCCCTCAGCATGGTGATACTATTACAGAGAACTGGGAGCATCTACGGAACACCATTCAAAGTACTGCACTTGCCACCTTTGGTAAGAAAACAGCACAGTCAAATGACTGGTTTGACGCTTCATCAGATGTGATGGCACCTGTTATTGAAGCTAAGCGCAGTGCTATGAATGAATACAAACGTTCACCGAGTGCCAGAACCCTACAGATCCTGAGGGCTACGAGAAGCAAAGTTCAACAAACTGCTCGACGCTGTGCAAATGACTATTGGCTCCAGCTCAGTGAGAGCATTCAGATCGCAGCGCAAACAGGCAACATTAGACAAATGTATGACGGTATAAAGAAAGCACTTGGCCCCCATAAAAGTAAGACGGCACCGCTAAAAACCATCAGCGGAGAGAAGCTAACCGATAAGGGTAAGCAGATGGAGAGGTGGGTCGAGCACTACTCTGAGCTTTACGCTAGAGACAATACCGTTACGCCTGCAGCCCTTGATGCTGTCAATAGTCTGCCAACTATGGAGGAGCTGGATGCCGAACCAACATTAGAGGAACTCAGTAAGGCCATTGATAGCTTGGCCTCTGGCAAAGCACCAGGCAGTGATGGGATTCCTCCTGATTTAATCAAATGCTGTAAGAGCACGCTATTACATCCCCTGCATAGGATGCTGTGCCAGTGCTGGGAAGAGACAACTATTCCTCAAGACATGCGAGATGCCAAGATTGTAACACTGTATAAAAATAAAGGAGACAGAAGTGATTGCAATAACTACAGAGGCATCTCTCTTCTTAGTATTGTTGGTAAGGTTTTTGCCAAAGTCATCTTAATGCGACTACACAGGTTAGCTGAGCGCATATATCCAGAGGCACAGTGTGGATTCCGAGCTGGCAGATCAACAACAAACATGATCTTCTCTCTCCGCCAGCTTCAGGAAAAATCAAGAGAGCAGAAAAGACCATTATATATCGCCTTTATAGACCTCACAAAAGCATTCGAACTGGTTAGTAGGGATGGACTCTTTAAAATCCTCCTGAAAATAGGCTGCCCTTCTAAAATGCTGGAAATGATAAAGTCATTCCATGACGACATGAAGGGAACAGTCCAATATGCTGGAAGCACGTCACAGCCCTTTGATATACGAAGTGGCGTTAAACAAGGCTGTGTTCTGGCTCCGACCCTCTTCGGAATCTTCTTTGCCTTACTCTTGAAACATGCATTCAGAGATGCAACTGAAGGAATATGCCTTCACACTAGGTCAGATGGCCGTCTGTTTAATCTTTCAAGGCTGAAGGCAAAAACAAAAATCAGAAGGGTCACTATAAGAGACTTGTTGTTCGCTGATGATGCTGCAGTCGTCACTCAAAGCCAACAGGAGCTTCAGAGCTTGATGAATCGCTTCACTAAAGCATGCAAGGGCTTTGGCCTCACAATAAGTCTAAAGAAAACGAATGTGCTGAGTCAGGATGTGTGTGCTGCACCAGTTATCACTATCGATAACTATGAATTGGCAGTGGTGCACCACTTCACATACCTAGGGTCTACCATCAATGACAAACTCTCACTGGATACAGAAATCGACAGCCGCATTGGCAAAGCTGCAGCTACCTTTGCCCGCCTCACACCGCGTGTTTGGGGAAACTCTAAACTCACAATGAAGACCAAAGCTGCGGTATATAATGCCTGCGTCACCAGCACACTCCTATATGGCAGCGAGACCTGGACGACCTATGCTAAGCAAGAAAGAAGACTCAATACCTTACATTTGCGGTGTCTACGCCGCATCCTCGGCATCTCGTGGAAAGATAAAGTGACAAATGTCGAGGTGTTGTCACGTGCTGGCCTTCAAAGTATGTATACGCTGCTTAGACAGCGCAGACTTCGCTGGCTTGGCCATGTTCGCCGCATGGAAGATGGTCGCATCCCAAAAGATATCTTCTACGGACAATTAGCAGATGGCAAGAGAACAGTTGGGCGACCACAGCTGAGGTTCAAAGATGTGTGCAAGAGAGATATGAGGGCACTGGACATGGATCCAGCAACATGGGAGGATGAAGCTGCCGATCGCAATAAGTGGCGATGCTATTTACGGCACCACCTCAGATTGGGCGAAGAGAGGCTCACACAAGAAGCAGAGGTGAGGAGAAAACGTCGAAAATAAGCAGCTGAGGGCTGCCACCTCAGGGGCGCATTCCCATAGTCAGTTATGACTGAAGGGGCTATTTTATATATATATATATATATATATATATATATATATATATATATATATATATATATATATATATATATATATATTAGTATCTCCCTGTGTGGAGCACTTGTGTTAGCCAAATCTGGCTCGTTCATGTATCGTGATTGATACTAAATTTATCCTTGGCACGATTTGGCAGAGCTTCGGCACGTCTTGTTATGGCGTGTCGCTAGTGCGTCCAGATTCCTGCTGAGCATTATAATGGATCGTAACGCATTAGCTTCATGGGAGACATTTAACATATTATACAAGCCTCTGTAATGAAAATTAGGAATATAAAACCTTATTACTTCAGAGCTTCCGTCGCCCTTGAGACTGACGGTTAGTGAGGTCGGTCAAATCCAACATTGATAACATGTACTAACTACGTATTCGTTTCTACTGTAACTGCATTGATGAACTGTTCCGACCCATGATGTCTATGTACCTCGTCTAATAAACTATGTCGTGAATTAGCGTCAACCAATGGGTCCAGCCTGCTTGACTTACCCGTTGGTCAGTTTTATGACCCAGTAGTTGTTGTTGCGTTGACATTGCCCTCATCATGATTAACGGCCCATCTACCTTCGCGTTATTATAAACACGTCGGCCACTAATAGTAAGCCCGACAGTTCTAACATCGCCCTTGTCAGCAGTACCGCAAACACAACTTAACAACTGGTGGCCAGTGTGGGGAAAAGAAATTTTTAACAAGATTCTGATGTCCTGTTTTGAAATGCGTATTGTTCAAGATCATCAAGTTACAAGATACGTCATTTTTTTCAAGTCAACACCATCAACGACACAGTATTTTTTTTTGGAAGTTCCTGTTTAACGGTCGACCTTGCTGACCTCTAATGATCCAGTCAAGTACCTACAGTGAGGATCGACTTTGGACTGCGTCACGTTTTGTCTTCAGGCTCATCATGCAACACCCGATGCCCGTCGTTGTCGTTTTCACGAAAGCCGGGATTTTTTGAAGATAAGTAGTTTTTTATATGTGCACTGTGCCACTGTTGCATGTTTTTTTTACCAGCCTTTCTTTATGATGTTCACCATTTTTCTTCTTAGTGTTCTATGTTCCATGTTCTATGCGGATCGGTTGGGAGGTGACTTACGTCAGGGAACATACCAGTTTCACCCCAGGGCCTACGTAAGCGTTCTATAGGGACTTTTTGCAGATTTCCCACAGTGGAGATTCCAGCATATGTTTGCTGATGGATTTTTAGTACACTGCGTTGGTTGTCTGTGACACCTATTTGTTTAGACGTGATGTGCCGTTTTTATAGTTGTTATTCTAATATTTTTTCTCTGTGCCTTAGTTCCATGATTGACTTTGTTTGTACTTGTCACTCTCCATCTTGCTGTCATTGATTTATATACAAAGTTTATATTTATACCCTGTGTTGTTGTTTGTTTAATGTCTTTCTTCGCAGTATCATTGCAAGTTTTGCAATATTTTTTCTTTAGTTCTGCTTTATTATTTCTTTGATTCTGCGGACGTTGTCATTTGTTCTTTAGTATCTCGTCTCTGTATCTGTTGTGCTTATTATGTGCATCTTGGATTATCTGCCTTAAATGATTTATTATTATTTTTAATGCATGCTTTTATGATAATTAATAATTAGGTGATATATTAACATTCCTGACATCGATAGGAATTTTTATACAGGTTCTGTGGACAAGAACTTGTCACCCATTAATTAAAGGATAATTTTGATTTCTTACGAAATACGTGACTAAGTGAGTACCTACATAAAATTAGGGAACAGAAAGAGGATGACGACGACATCATGGTGTATGTGTTTATATTGTATGACAACATTTATTATGTGTGTGTGTATATTTATATTGTATGACAACATTTATTATGTGTGTGTATATTTATATTGTATGACAACATTTATCATTCAGATTTGTTATGTGTGTGTGGATATATATATATATGCCAATAATACATTTGTTTTATTCCGCTCTCCTGACACACTTTCATCTGACTCGAGGGTCTGGGATTTTATGATCATGGGCATCGGTTAAAATTCAGAGAAAGATGAAATTGTGGAGGAAACCGGAGAATGCTTGATGCTTACATTAGGAGACATAAGACTTAAGGAAGATTTCTTCTTCTTCTTCTTCCTCGTTCGCCCTGAAAAGGACCGTGGTTGCGTTGTGTCTGTTTACAACGTAGCTGTGATATCTGCACCTTTCGGTCGACACATCCGACTTCTGCACGGCATTTTTTAGGACCGGGTTTGCCTTCCCATTGCGATCCGTGCTCACTCAGCCAGCCTGCACTGCTGCAGATTGTTTCCAGAACCACCACGTGGAGGTGGAGCACGGTCTTGACCAGCTCTGGTTCGCTGGTCCTGACGCAGGCAGTCAAGCTATGAGTCGCTGACTGCGGTCTCTATTGCTGCGTCTTGAGGTCCCTAAGTTTATGTTTCTCTCAGTTCCTGGTACTAGTTACTAGTACCAAACTCTGGAACCACCTATAACAGACGGGTCTTTAGGACACTTGAAGCTGCGAGATTTGCGAATGTTACTCCTTCAACGTAAGGAACGTGCTCCCAACAAGCCATTTGACTTCTGACGAGAGAAAGAACCGTCAAGAAGTCACCGTGAACCTGTATTAACTAGACCAGACTACATTTGTTGTCATGTAAGCTCCGCTCTGTTTGGCGATGATCTTACTTATTTACTTCAGCCGAGAAGCCCTAGCCTGATCTCTCACCACGGTCTGCAGATCCATCGGTGTACACAATGGCATCATCGTCTTCCGCGTGATCATGGAGCAGTTGATTAATCTCCAGCTCTGCTTTCCAATTGCCACAAGCTCTGCCGTTCCTGCCAAGGCTGACTGATCTGCTAGTAGTTTACCCAGTTATCACCTACTTTACAACCATAGAAGCTTCTTCAGGGAACAACCTACGACACATGTCGAGGAAATTCCAGCGGTAGCCATCTAGGCTACAGGCTCGTAGTTCAAAACTATATATTGAATAAAGTCTTAATCACAAATGACCTCATCATTAAAGGACAAAACTTACGCTTTTCAGTTCTGCTGTGTCTTTTGAAACATAATTGTGTGGATAGTCTTCTATTCCAATATAGAACCAACACACGCACACACACACAAATAATCTAATGTAAATATGCTATGTGGAATAAAGAACACTATATACCCAAATTATAACCCACATGGGGTTGAACTGAGTATCCCATGCATAAGATAAACACCCGTTTTCCTGACACACACACACACACACACACACACACACACACACACACACACACACACACACACACACACACACACACACACACACACACACACACACACACACACACACACAGACACACACACACACACACACACACACACACAGACACACACAGACACACACACACACACACACACACACACACACACACAGACACACACACACACAGACACACACAGACACACAGACACACAGACACACAGACACACACACACACACACAGACACACACAGACACACACAGACACACACAGACACACACAGACAGACACACACACACACACACACACACACACACACACACACACACACACTCTCACACAATCAAATCAACTCAGCAGAAAATAGCAAAAAGCTCCTCAAGGGACTGAGGAGTCGGGAAGTGAAAAAAAAAAAGAAATAATATTAATAGTGTAACTATTGAAAATGTGCAGCTTTTTCTCGGAGCCAGTCACAATGTTGGCAACAGCGACCAAGGTCAGGGTCACAGGATCTTTACCACTTGAGTGTACTTTGCAAAGTGGTGTGGAGACGATACTGATCTATGTAACAACGTTGACAAACAAGGGTAAAGATTTTTGTTTTCCTGAAAACATAAGACAACCTGGCAGATCAGATCTATTCAGTTTCTGAGAATGCCGGATTGTCAATCTTAAGAGTATGCGTAAGCAGAGGCGTACTAAAAGTATTTGGCACCCGGGGCGGATCCCACCTTTGACACACCCCTCCCATAAAGAATCATACTTGAAAGTACATTTTTAACATTAAGTACTACCATTAAAGTGTCACATGGGATCCCTTTCATAGCTGTCACTCGAGGCGGTCCGCCTCCCTTGCACCCTCCTTAGTACGCCACTGTGCGTAAGGTTAGGGGATGAGCCGAACTGGACTAAAATTTTAAAAAATCCAGATCGTTGATTTAATACTTCTAATACAACATATTATTTAGTGAAATATATGCCAAAGTGTGCTGTATTAATTAAATTTGGAATGTTTTATTATTCACTGAGTGATGAAATGGACGACCTCATCACGATCTCTGGTTCTCTACGGCAGTATCGGCACATTTGTGGTACTGATTTTTATTATGTGCTGTCAATTTTCGCACTTTTCTTTCTTTCTTTTTCTGCTTGTGTTGCAAATATTTTGTAGGTGCAAACATTTGTTGACACTCCTCTCTGTGATGTCACCTGTGTGTTACCCGGTCATCCTAGCTTGCGGTGAGCAACCGAGATAAGATAGTCGCCGGCGTGTTTAGATTGAACCGCTGATAAGATGACTCGTTTGGTAACCCAGATGGGCAGACACGGAATTTTTGCGTACTCGTACGCAAGATAACGAGATTACTGTCTGTGTGATACATGTGTGCAGACAAGTGTGACATAATCGCTTCCGGGCCGACTTGTTATGACAACATTACTTTCTAATAAGTAGAAATTATTACAGCTTACCCATGTTGTCATTTGTGTCTACCGATCTGCCAGTGAGAGTGTATGTAAGGCATCAGATGTCCATATATGGTAATACGTAACCTTTGCAGGCACGCACCTTATTTCACGTGGGACTATTTTGAAAATGTTACACCCGCCCAGCATGATTTTAAATGATTGGATCTTTCTGATTTGTTTCATAACAACATTGAGGGGGAAAATAACCTGGCGTTTGTTCAAACCCACTCCACTGTGCAAAAACTGCTGTGAGACACGCTCGCCAAGACAACATCAGACCTCGCCAGAGTGAAGACTAGATTCATAATTCCCTTTTTTAACCGGACCTTTTATTGGAGAACCGAATAAGACTTACAAAGCAAGGGAAATCGCTACATTTTAATAAGGAACCCCGGGACCAGGAAACTGAAGAAACACATGGAGTCAGAGATGGAATCTATTGTCAAATTAAAGACACCCCAGACGCATGTAAGAGACCGACTCGTCTCTTTTATTCATCCGAGAAACAAGTCTGTAGCCAAGATTGGCGTACGTAGCGCATTTTACAATTTCATATTTCATCACTAACATGTGAACTAACATTTATATGTATATATTACCATGTGAAGTTTAATATGTGAAACTCGCTATTTGATGTCAAATTCATTTTAGGCTGGCAACCTCAGCGTATAGAATATGATTCATGAACCACCACTGAACGGGATGGTGATTGTTTTATTGATAGTTTCGTAAAGAGAACTAAAAGCATAAAGTAGTTCCAGGTTCCCTATGGAGCAGGGAGGGAAAGATGAAAGAAATGATGTACATTCTAAGTATAATGCTTAAATTTTCATGGTAGTACAAATGTCTCTATAAACATATTCACTTTAAAATTAATGTAAGTTTTCAAGCTTAACGCAGTGTAAATGTCTATGTGAAAATATTCATTTTAAAGTAATGAAAGTCTCAAACTTTTCAATCAGTGTAAAACATAAATGTCTTTGAAGGACCGAGGACTAGAATGGAACCAAGCCAGGAGGAAGACAGCCGATGGAATAGTATGGCGCTCTTTCTTACAAACCTCTACACCTCATGGTATAAGAGGAATGACTAAGTAAGTAAGTAAGTAAGTAAGTAAAACATAAATGGAAACATATTCAATTTATATTGTGACCACTTTCCGATCAGTAGAGATGTATGTGTAAACAGATTCTATCTGAATTATTAACCTTTTCTTTTTAAATATAAAGTAACCATGAAAGTAACCATAAGCAGCTCTAAAACAAAATCCATGGTGATATCACGAGAAGAAAGAAAACATCAGATTAAGTTGGGAGAACAAATCCTGGAGCAGGTCGACCACTTTAAATATCTCGGAGCTATTACAGACCGAAAGGGGGGCATCAAAGAAGAGTTGGCCACTCGAAAAGCAGCGGCTGGGAGACTTTATCAGGCCATAGGTCGAGGATTCCTCAGCAAGAAAGGGGTTGGTGGGAAAACGAAGGTGGCTGTGTGCAGCTCCACATGTGTCCCAGTCTTGACATATGGATGCGAGTCGTGGGCAATGACTGCAACCCACAAGGGCCAGATCCAAACCTCAGAGATGAGGTGTCTGAGGAGGGTGGTTGAAGTAGCTGGAGGAGACATGGTCCGCAACCAGACGATACGTCAGGGCCTGAAATCCCACCCGCTGCAGACCCAAATAGAACAGTCCCAACTGGGATGGTTTGACCATGTCTGCAGAATGGGAGGGGATCGGCTACCACGACGGGCGTGGGAAACGGAGAGCCGGGGATCCAGACCTCCAGGAAGACCCGGAGTCCGCTGGGAGGACAACATTGGACAATCTTTGAAGGACCGAGGACTAGGGTGGAGCCAGGCCAGGAAGAAGACAGCTGATAGAATAGTCTGGCGCTCTCTCTTCCAAATCTCTACACCTCACGGTAGAAGAGGAACGACTAAGTAAGTAAGTAAGAAAGCTATTCTATTTAATTGTAAAGGAAGTTTTATCCCGAGGGATTAAATTTATTTCTCATCGAGGGTAAAGTCTGAGTAAATGGAATGGTGGTATGGGAAGATAGGAACCCATAACTATGGGTTGGAAAACGCAATACTCAGAAGAGCGTTTCGTTTCTATTCTTCTTTCATAGTTATTGGTGGTACCAGCAGAAAGTACTATCTCTGGAACAAGAAGGGAACCGTGGCGTAAGCTTTAAGACGAAGGACGCACGTGGTAGACTCTCCTTGACGTCTCTGGGAAACGAGCTACCCCGACAACATTGATCAGAGACGAGCGGGAGCACAGCAAAAAGAACAAATCCATAAGAAGGAGCAGAACCGTCATTGGCAGCTAATTTCAAATCTATGCTGCCACATGAACTTCTTGTAATATCTCACATTCCCTAAAGACTGTGAGGATAATTTTTTCTCGATCCATAACTATTCAAATTATTTCCAACTGTTAAAACCTAAAGTGATTATTAAATTTTGTAATTTGTAATGGTACAAATTTAACTTCGATTTAATCATTTTAAAGTTACTGCAGGTTTGTCTCAGTCAAATTACTATACACACTCTAAACAGAGCTATACTAGAATAATAGAATTCCACTGAGTAAATCAGGGGTGGGGGCTTAAACGAGATGAAAATTATAAGTGCTTAAATTCTTCACAAAAGTTGTCGGCAACAGCCAGCATTGTTTTCGCTTATCTGAATACCTTGTGAAGACTCCCATGTGATGGAAGCTTTATTACTCTTCTATCTACATTTCTGCCAAGAGTAATCTAGTGTAGAGACTCCATTGAAGCCTACAATATATATTTAAAAGATAGTGAGTTTTGGCCACTGTTCGACCACTACTGCAAAGCAGGGGAGGCAATACCGTCACACACTGATTATAATCACCAACAATCTTTTAACCTATATGCACTTAAGAATGGTGACTTTTTTTAAGTCGGCGTGTGCAAATGAGCGAGGCAAATCAGAAGAACGACAATTTTTGTGAAGTGTTTTGTGTGCGTGTGTGTTTGTTTTTAGAAGGCAAAGTAGAAGGAGGAGCTGAAGCAAATGTGCAGGAGAAGACAGCGCTACTAGTGGGAAGATAACATCAAGAGATGGACATGAAAGATAACATCAAGAGATGGACATGAAAGATAACATCAAGAGATGGACGTGAAAGAGTATATCAGAGTGTACCATCAAGGCAAGAGACAGAAGACGTTGGAGATCAATTGCTGTTGACCTTCGATGTAAAGATGGCACCTAATGATTATGATGTTTGTTTTTATTTCCCTGGATAACAAAACTGATAATACATTACAAGCAAATAATGACTGACACACAAGTGAAATGTAGTTTGTAATAACTGTTAATGGTAACATTAATATAATAATTACCACTTTGAAATTAACAAAACAGTATTTAAAATAAAAGAACTTGTTATGTGCGGTAAAGGATGCAAAGGAAGTCACGCTCCTTTTGCGTAAATTCCAGGATTATTTTCTAACCAAGACCCTGAACATAGTGCATCCTGGAAATAAGCAAACTTTGAATTTGCCTGACCGACGCTTCAGGGATCGAGTAACCACACCAGGGTGAAACATTTGTGGTGAAACATTTTAAAAACCCATCAGTGCATACTAAACCTGGGGGATTCAATTAATTCCTGCTTTTGCCTGGTTGAATGAGTGCAGGAGGATCTCACATTGAGTAGGTGGCAGGCGAGGAGCTGGGATGTGGCTCGGTTCAGGACGTGACGATTCCGCGGGGGAGCCCAGAACCAGAGTACAACATTTTAATCCTCCATATTTGGAAATTCCCAATGGTTGGCAGGAAATGTGCAGTATACCATTATCCTTTCTTCTAGATTGAAGCTACATGTGACGATTCTTTAAATGCATTCCAAGCCAGGTTAGAATACATGGGAAATAAACTAGAGCTCATGACTCAAGCTCAACACGTTTTGGAAAGGCAGTAAAGCCACAGGAAAACCCTAGATATACGGTGAAGATAATGTCAAGGATACTTGGCTTTGCCTGGGGGAGAGTGACAAGCTCAGTAGCTTTAGTTAAATAACAACAATAAAAATAACGTACCGTAGAATTTTCGATGAATAACCAATCAGGACGTTTACAAGCTAGCCACTTTGTTTTAGTAAGTTAAGCTGTTTTGGCTTGACATTATTTTTGGAGAAAACTGGCAGGCATGTTAAGAAAGTGGCTTTAATTTTTGATGAAACACGAGTTGTATGTACATTATTCTCACAAGGCGCAGACTGGCACGCCACTTTGGATATATTCCGATGTTCTCGTGTCTGCCAGTCCTCGTCATTCAATTCCGGGAAATGTTGTTCTTTTTCATCAAGAAAAACCTTGATTGCTTCTAGACGTGATACAACTCTGTTCAAAACATTACCTCGACAAAGCCAACGAACATTGCTGTACAGCGGGAGGTCCGCATATGCGCTCTCCATTTCTTGTAGAAGAGACTTGAATTGCCTGTGGGTCAATGAAGAGCGAGAAACTATGAAATTAACTATCTTGACAACAGTTTCCATTACAGAGTTCAAGGATAGTGACGAAATCTTCGCACACAAACTCTCCTGGTGTATAATGCAATGGAAGCTCAATACTTGACGTCCAATACGATCCTCAAGAAGTTTAACAAATCCTTTGTTCTTTCCGACAAATGCAGGGGCGGCATCAGTAGTAACACAGAATATTTTATTCATGTTAATGTTTTGATTTTCGAAATAGCTTACAAATGCAGTTATAATGTCCTCTCCCTTGGCTGTACCATCAAAAGGTATCAAGCAGCACAGTTCTTCATAAATACGGTCGTTGACACAATATCGCGCAAATATAGCTAGGCGCGCCACGTCATTCACATCGACACTTTTATCAAGAGCGACACTAAATACAACAGCTTGTTGTAACCCGGTTGTTTGTTTTACCGTTACATTTTCAGCCATATCAGTTATGAGCCTCTCGATTGATCTCGCAGAAGCCGGTATTTCTCGAATCCGAAACAGTATTGTTTCTTTATTTGGTAAATCACTAAACAAAATTTCAGCACTGCTCAAAAAAGTTTCCTTGATGTATTCTCCATCTGTGAAAGGTTTGCCCTTCGAAGCCACACACTGTGCAATTTTGTAACTACATTCGGTAGCTTTATTTTTGATTCCAATTACTTGAATAAAATACTACTTTGTTTTTTGTAGCCAGAAACAGCCATTTTTATGGCTTCACCTTTCTCCTCGGAGTTTTTAAACATGGACTGATGTTTGGTTTGATAGTGTCTTTGTTCACTTGACGTACGGCACACGACACTTTCATAACATACAGCACAAACCGCACGACCCTTATGTTGTATGAATCCATATTCGTTTGTCCAAAAGTCTTGAAACGAGCGTACATCACGTTTTTTGTCTTTTTTTTGAGTCATTTTAACGGCACCGTATTACTTAATAACAACACCAACGTTTGTGCTGCGGTCAACGGACTGTACAGGCATGAGTATGCGACAGCCGAGAGAACTGTAGAGGTGGTGGTGGTTGGGAGAGAGGGGAAGGATAGGACGGAAATATAACTTCGTCGAGGTCAGTCATTGTTGCTCCAAACTCACACTGGGAGTCAAAAACTGCGAGCGAAAACGAAATAAATACGCTCATCCAGGCGCTAGCCAGACACTATTGCGTAATTATGATATTACGTCTCCGCTTGCCCGTCAAAATTTGCTTGGGATTCTTTTCAAGAATCTCATCCTGCAAACTACGGTAGCAGGTAGACGCCAGACTAGCGGGCGCCGCAAAGTATAACCACTCCCCTTGAAATTCGTTGAAGAATGTTTGTTCTCGGAAACGGTCCGTAAAAACGAAGACTTACGTGCGGTATAGTATGATCAGGTCTTTAGTTTGCATCAGGTCGCACATTCATACCTCCAATGTATAAAAACTTTCGTTTTGAAGGGTTGTAAAAATCAAGAAGAGAATAGGAAGGGCCAAAGCTACATTCAACAACATGAAACATATACTGACATCTAAACAGTTATCTCACAAATTAAAACTGAGAATCATAAAGTGTTATATATATTCTGCATTTCTGTATGGTGCGGAAACATGGACGATGAATAAGCATTTGGAAGAAAGAATTGAGGCTCTTGAAATGTGGATATATAGAAGAATGGGGCGTGAGATGAAAACAAACAAAGAGGTCCTAGAAAATCTAGGTATGAAAAGAGAACTAATGAGGGAGATCAAGGTTCAGCAGCTAAAATACTTTGGCCACATAAAAAGGCATAACACCTTGCAGAAGACCATAACAGAAGGGAGAACTGAAGGCAAACGTGCAAGGGGAAGACAGCGCTATAAGTGGAAAGATAACATCAAGAGATGGACAGGAAAGAGTCTATCAGAGTGCACCACCAAGACAAGAGACAGAAGACGTTGGAGATCCATTACAGCCAACCTTCGTTGTGGAGATGGCAACTGATGATGATGATGAAAAACAGGTAAAGCTTTAAAAGAATTATATGGGTGTGAGAGCTGGACACTCACTGCAGATACGGAGCGAAGGATTCAGGCTTTCGAGCATAAATGTTATAGAAGAATTTTGCGCATTTGCTATAAAGAGCACAAAACAAATGTCTATGTTAGAGAGAAGATAAACACCTATGCAGGCCACCAAGAACCACTTTTGTCAATAGTGAAACATCGAAAGCTTGCCTGGTTTGGGCATGTAACTCGTCATGACTCCCTTTCGAAAATGATCCTTCAGGGGACAGTCGAAGGTAAACGGAGAAGAGGAAGGCAGAGAAAATCCTGGGCTGATAACATCAAAGAATGGGCAGGACACGGTTTTTCCACACTTGTACGCATTGCTGAGGATAGAGAGCAGTGGAGGACCCTGTCTGCTGATGCTTCCACCATGGCACCCCTACGACCCATGACGGGTTACGGGCTGAGATGAGATGATGATGAATTAAAAGTTCAATTTTTTTTTAAATGAGATCATATACTGTACAGTATTTTAATTCACTCAGCGTGCCATTGAAAATCGTTCCACGTGCCACGCTTGGCACGCGTGCCGTAGATTGCCGACCCCTGCAATACACCGTACAGAAATTCCGAGAAGCCAAACAACCAACCAAAACGGCAGCTCGGGTCACGCAATGCTAATAATTTGTAAGGCCTTTAATTAGGAAGACTAGAAAGTGTAGATGTTGACAATTTTCGAAAGGCAATGTGCAGATAGGAACGGAATATATCAATGATGAGGAACCTAATTCGATAATAAGGATCATTAGCTATTGACAGATATCTATAATTTCACTGGAAGTGGTGTGGAACCGGAGAAAATGTGTATTTATGGCATCGAAGCATGAACCGTGTTGTGCTTTGCCATGTTACGCTGCTCCAGTGAAAAGTCGGATTAATCTAGACATAAAAGAGATACTGCAATAGATAGAGCTTAGCATTAGAATAATATAAGCTTTGGATGAAGGAAATCCGTTCAGAGATAAAGAAACTAGAACGATTTCAGGTTTTTCATACTAGCACAGAACGCCTAAGATTTTCACTTTTTCTAGTCTACAAAATACTTTGGCCTTGATGCTTTCTCGTACGGGAAACCTTGACCTATAAAAGACGGAAGGTACCAATAGTAAAACACTTGCCACACAATTCAAACTTCAGTCACGAGCGAATTCGTCTACTACCAGACTCCATTGCCATCTGCAGGGTAACACAGTCTGTAGAGCCATTAACAGCCGGTCTGCATGTATTTGAGGGTTATATCCTGCCTTGAAGAGTTTACTAAATTCTACGTGCCTAAGTCAGCTGGAAGAAGCTCTTGTTGTTCTGAGCCCTTGTGAAATATCAGAGGGTCTTCAACAGTGCCACCTTTAAGATGGGAAGAACCGCAGTTGTGGGATTCTTTCCAGTTCCATTGCTGGGCCAGGTCTAGAAGCACTTTTCGAAGATAAGTAGCCTTGTTTGGGGCTACTTGACTTTACAAAAAACCATACAACACAAAAGAAATTAAAAACTTAAGATTATAAGAATCTAAAGACTATGGAACATATAACCTACGAGTTTATTCTCTAAAAGTGAACATTGAAATGATGAAACAAGTATGTGGTGTTAAAGAACATAGCAAATACCATTATAACTTGTGATATAATAATATTAACATTTGTTCAAGTTTAGCACATAAGTAAGACAGTTTTCATCAAAGATCAAGAAAACAGACGAAGATGAACTTTAATTAACTTTAAATGTAATATAAATACTTGACAGTAAAACCATATATATATTTTGAATCAATTTGAGTTTATTTGAAAATTATCCAACAGAACAAAGAAAGATCCTATACATAAATAATCTATAAATTGTACCAACAGTCTTTATTGAATTATTTAAGTTTGGTTCTTAATTCTTATTGGTTAGTTAAGTACCCCTAGCAGAGTCAGTTTCTAAGGTTAGTCTGGAGAGGGGCACTATAGGAACCTAAAATAGTACATTACCATCTCATCTAGGAACCTATACAGCTTGACTATACCTTTGATGTCGATACACCATTACTCTTTTCAGAGAATGGGGTGTTTCTTGTAAGACCAGTCTCTTATCTGGCACTATCCTGGTATCATCTGATACATCTATTTGTCCAGGATATTATCATCATCATTATATCTTTCCTCTCGCTACATTAATGAAGCGCGTGATATTTTGTAATACGCGTGAGGTTATATTTTTACAATTCGTAAAATTTTGAGAGTTGAGAAGTGCAGGTGCGAAATCCAGGATAAACCAGCAGCGTAACTGAGTGTATTTCGAACAATGTAAGGTCAAGGCTTTACCGGCTCTAAGAGCATGGAAACATCAGTAATGTTAGCTGTTGTTTAAGAGTATTTATTTATATATTTTAATTTGTTAGAAAATGGTACATTACAAAGTGTAGTCAAAGCAAAATATGATTAGTGGGGTTTGTGAATGGGAAATAATGTAGTGGCTAATTTGTGAGCATGTATTAATTTGATTATTGGATATTGTGGACACGTATTAATCTAGTGACCGAAGTTAGCGAATATTTATGGACACGTATTAATCTAGTGGCTGAAGTTAGCGAATATGTAGGACACGTTTTAATCTAGGGGCTGAAGTTAGCGAATATTTATGGACACGTATTAATCTAGTGGCTGAAGTTAGCGAATATGTAGGACACATATTAATCTAGTGACCGAAGTTAGCGAATATTTATGGACACGTATTAATCTAGTGGCTGAAGTTAGCGAATATGTAGGACCCGTTTTAATCTAGGGGCTGAAGTTAGCGAATATGTATGGACACGTATTAATCTAGTGGCCAAATTTAGCGAATATTTGTGGACACGTATTAATCAAGTGGCCGAAGTTAGCGAATATGTATGGACACGTATTAATCTAGTGGCTGAAGCTAGCGAATATGTATGGACACGTATTAAATTAGTGGCTGAAGTTAGCAAACATGTATGGACACGTATTAATCTAGTGGCTGAAGTTAGCAAATATGTATGGACACGTATTAATCTAGTGGCTGAAGTTAGCGAATATGTATGGACACGTATTAATCTAGTGGCTGAAGTTAGCGAATATGTATGGACACGCATTAATCTAGTGGCTGAAGTTAGCGAATATGTATCAATGAGATGCTAGAGTGTTTTCATTATTTTTGTCTGTTTGCTCCTTATGAGGCATGGATCCACCACTGTAGCTGGTTCCCTTTGAAAGCCTGCATAAAGCATTGACATTCTCTTGCAGCATTAGTTTCTGTAGCTTTGTGTTTTACATGAAGTGGTTGCCAGCCTCATACAGAACCTAATATTTGGTAACTGGAGTTTCTAACCAGGAAATATTTGTGTGACTGTAGTTTGTACAAGTACGTGTGTCTCTGAACATATCAGTTTTATCTTTAGAGTTGAGATACGTGTGTCTCTGAACGTATCAGTGTTATCTTTAGAGTTGAGATACGTGTGTCTCTGAACATATCAGTGTTATCTTTAGAGTTGAGGAGACAGAAGAGAAAATAGCATCAGATCTGGATGGTCGTAGCGATAGCGTATTACATTTGTTTGTTATTCCCCGCGTATGGCTGTTCAAAGCGAGGAGTGCTAGAGTGATTAAAGTATTTGCTTTACGTGGCAAAAGTTACATGGTTCGAACACCTGTCAGCATCACTGGTCAGTCAATCCAGCTGTAACTGGGTACCTACTCTTGAGTTATGGAAAGTTAAGATAGTGAGCTAAAGACCAGATCATCCCCTCTCTCACAATTCATTAATCGGATACTTAGTACAGTGAAGTCTCCAACACTTGAGGTGTAGTGGACCTACGACAGTATCCGTTAAGGGACTACGTTTACCTTTCAATGGCTCTTTACTCGCCGTGCGTCTTCTGGTTATTTTAGCGTCGTGTCCAATATTAGGACCTTCAATTTATATATAGCAAAAACTCTCTTTATGGGTAAAGGTGGGGAAAACACATAATTGACTCTGTTTAGGCTAACACGCGTTTCGCCTAAGCAGAGCCTGAAATACCAACAATTGTTTTTGACATCTGTATGTACCAGATACGGTTATTTTGCTTCTATTATTTATCAGTGTTTTGCTTATTGTTTCATCAATCGATGTCCACCATTCTGCGTTAATAGATTTCTGTATTCATGTTGTAATTCGATATCCACAATTTTGTGGCTAATCGATTCTGTCATGCTATTGCTAGACGAAGTCAGCCATCATGACGTCATTCGATGTCCTATAATCAGCCTGTTAATCTATGAGCGTTACTCTGAAGGTCATCGATGTTTCTTATCCTGTCACTAATGCTTGGCTCCCAAGCTGTATGCAGTGATCAGATTGTCATAACACGGGCAAAGACACTCTGGAACTGCCATGTAAACTAGTGTCTTTATGATCATTTATGAATTACATACCGTAATTCTGCTATAACTTTATGCTTTATGCCCCGAACGGAAACATTCTTTTTGAGATTTGAACAACATTTTCAAATACGTGTAATTATTCATTCCTTCGTTCATAACCCTCCACTCCCAAAGGAGCATAGGCCTTCAACAAACACATGCCAAGTCCTGTCACGTGCCATCATCTCAAGTTCTTTCCACGTTCTCCTTATCATTTTCACCTCTGTTTCCAGCTCTCTTCTCCATGTGCTTCTTGGTCTACCTCTGCTTCTCTTGCCCTGGGGGTTCCAGAACAAGGACTGCCTTGTAATGCAATCAACTGGTTTCCTCAGTGTGTGTCCTATCCATCTCCATCGTCTTCGTCTCATCTCTTGTTCCACTGGCACTTGTCTAGTTCTTGTCATCAGTTCCACGTTGGTAACCTTGTCATACCATTTTAATCCCTCTATTCTACGCAAGCACCCATTTATGAAAGTCTAGCTTTTTGGTTGTTGTCTTTGTTGTTCTCCATGTCTCAGAGCCATACAATAGGACTGACTTCACATTTGAGTTGAAGATTCTTATTTTCGTGTTGGATCCTATTTCTCTTGATCTCCATATATTTCCCAATGCAATGAAAGCTCCTCTTGCTTTTTGTATTCTTATTTTTGATATCACTGTCTGTCCCTCCAACTTTGTCTATATTACTGCCAAGATATGTGTATGATTCTACATCTTGTATTGGTGTTTCTTCAAGTTCAACCCTGTTATCATTACCTGCATTATTTCTCATTATCTTTGTCTTTTCCCTGTGTATTTTCAGACCCAATTGCTGTGACCTCTCATCGAGTGTTTTCAATTTGTCCTGCATCTGATTACGGTTATGGGACAGAAGAGCCAAGTCATCAGCAAAATCCAGATCATCCAACTGCTTAGTCAGAGTCCACTGGATTCCATTTCTATTGTGTGTTGTCGATGTTCTCATAACCCAGTCTATTGCTAGTAAGAAAAGAAATGGAGATAAGAGGCATCCCTGTCGCACTCCTGTTCTTATCCCAAACGGTTCTGTAAGCTGTCCTTCATGAAGAACTCTGCATGTCATGTCTTCATATGTTTTCTTTATTAAATTAATGATCTTCAGGGGAACTCCATAATGACTCATCAATTTCCAAAGTGATTCTCTGTCTACACTGTCAAATACCTTTTCGTAGCCCACAAATCCGATGTATAGTGGTGAATTCCATTCCAGACTTTGTTCAACTATTATTCTCAAAGTGGCTATCTGGTCTGTACAGGATCTGTTTTGTCGAAAACCTGCTTGTTCATCTCTCAGTTTCTTGTCTATGGACTCTTTTAATCTTTCAAGGATAATCCTGTTTAATACTTTTCCTGGCACTGAAAGTAACATTATTCCTCTATAATTTGTGCACTGTTGTAAATTTCCCTTCTTAGGCAACTTAACCAGATATCTTTCCTTCCATTCTGCTGGTATCTCTTCTTTTTCCCAGACTTTACCAAGTAACTTATATAACATCTCTGTAGCCGTGTCGATATCTGCTTTGATGGACTCTGCTGGGATGCCATCGGGTCCAGACGCTTTTCAATCTCTTAGAAGCTTTATGGCTTTCTTTATTTCTTCCTTCGTTGGTCTTTCACCGTTAATTTGTAGCTCTTCTTCTGCTGGCTGGATGTCCGAGGGATTTTGTAGAGCTGGTCTATTGAGAAGGTCCTCAAAATATTTTGTCCACCTCTTCATTTGCTCTTGTATATTTCTGCGCACAGTGAAATCATTATCTTTGGTAATTGACGAGGAAATCATAATTTTGTCGGAAAAATAGTAAAACAGCATCGAAATCCCACAAATGTTACAAGTAAACATGTGAACTCCGACGCGGACCTCCGAGAAGGAAATGGATAGATCTAGATTAGGTATAAGATCGCTCAGATTCAATTCTGAACTCTCATAGCTGTCACAATGTCCAGCAGACTGACACACGCTGTTAAAAGCCACATAACCATAGGCCATAGCTGAGAAAAGTAAAGCTGTCTTACTTGTGAGCAGACGCACAAGTGATTAGCTCAGATCCCCAATACTGTGTCTGAAGGGTATGTTAAACTTATATTAATCGTTGGGTTACAAGTAGTTTGGTGTTATGTAAATTGCTGTAATATTTAATATTATTGGTAGCATTGACTTTGAATTACCTGCTGATTTCTTAATCTTTGTACGTTAAAACCTGTTCTGATAACTGTAATTGGTTTCCAAAGTGAATATAACCTGGAGAAATTCTGAACCACATGACGCAGCTAGACGACCTTGTCAGGACTGCGCAATATTAGCTATAAGAGCTTACAGTCCTCTTAAGAGCTTAGCTTTTAAATGCTGAATGCCAGAGAGTTCGCCTTCTTCTTCTTCTTTCACTGCTTCTTTGCTTCCTTAGTTTCCTTTGTTCAATTAAAAATTTTATTGATATAATATCATTAAAGGGAAACCACTTTTGGCATGACTTAGGTCCAAAGTGATGTAATCAAGACAGAATTCGGAAAAATGTGTAAATGATGTCTATAGTCTACCGATGTATTTTTTTGATTGCATGACGTACTTCTTTGATTGACATGACTATGGCCTTATGGATATGTTGTCTAAATGAGTATCCTGATCAATAGTGGCCCGTCATCATCGGATGATCGTATTAATGATTAGAAACAGATACCATAATATGTGCATATGTTTCAGGTTCTTATCCGTCACAATAAAATTCTGATAAGAAGCATAAAAGACTGCAGTGGGTGATTCAAAGACCACCTCTGTAAATTCGCCGGATAGTAGCAATGTGGCTACCTGTCTAGGTGAATTAAGTATTTTGGACATCAACACCTGGTGCATGACGAGAAGTGTCTGCAGTAAAATGACCTGAATTAGATAAGTACTCATTACTTTGAAGAATCAAGATTTAGAAGTCACCAGAGTCGAAATGATGAACGAAGACGTAGACACCTTAAAATGTTGTGATTTGTAAAATACATATCTGCAATCTTTATCCAACTTCTATTTTAAGTATTAAAGTGTACAGATATATTTTTACAACTCACAGTTGAGTGATTTTGTTTAATTCCAGTTTCTGTTTACAATTTTTATTATTGTGTGGAAATTTAGAGACATATATATTGGAAATTAGTAGGGAACGAACGAACGAACTTTATTTTCAAATGGTTGAGAATTGCGCACGCAGGCCCGTCTAACATTCTGCCCTTCCTTTCGCTCACCTTTCATACTGAATTCATTTATTCTCATATGCAAGTTACATATCAATTTCAAGAAATTCAACGTAAAGTAAAATAATAATATAGCACACTCATATTAACATTAATTACTTATAAGCATGACATAACATATGTTGAAAAGTACAAACATCGTCATTAGAACGTACAGTTGATGTTATAAGAAAAGATAATCCGATTAGGGGGGCATGTAATCAGAATTCAGAAAGTATTCACAAAGTCTATGATTGTATGAATAGGGACTGAGGTTGTTTTTTAGGTTATGTGGAAGACAATTCCAAAGATGAGCAGCAGAGTACGCTAAGCTTTTCTTGAATAAGTCAAGCCTAGGCTTGGGCACTTGCAATCTGTTAAAGCGTAGACTGCGTCTTTCATTGTAATTGAACATTGGCCACAGATATGCTGGAGCATTGTGTGACAGGATTTTTGTGAACAAATAAATAACGAGCTACATTTTACAGCAACTGTTAATAGAGACACCCTTGGAGCATAAGATAGGTCTAGCGAGAAGTTGACCTACTTCACAACTCTCGTCTACAGCTACCATCTAGAACTGTCTACTTCACAACTCTCGTCTACAGCTACCATCTAGAACTGTCTACTTCACAACTCTCGTCTACAGCTACCATCTAGAACTGTCTACTTCACAACTCTCGTCTACAGGTACCATCTAGAACTGTCTACTTCACAACTCTCGTCTACAGGTACCATCTAGAACTGTCTACTTCATAACTCTCGTCTACAGCTACCATCTAGAACTGTCTACTTCACAACTCTCGTCTACAGCTACCATCTAGAACTGTCCAGTTTACTACCTGACTTGTCCTGTACCATCACTACACTAGTTTGCCAGTTCTTTTCTCCATTTCTGGGACCAATATCTATCATTTTCTATCCAACATCCATCTCGCCCACACAGGTAGAGTCCATCAGTTCTCTTCTCTAATTGTTTCTCGGTCTCCTATCTCTGTCATCCTGAGAATCCCATACCAAGGATTGCCTTGTAACGCTATCAACAAGTTTCCTTATTGTGCCATATCAATCGCCAGCGCCATTCATGACATTCATGTCAATAATTTGTTATTCCATTGTAGAACCGTGTGCAAACCAGGGTTGTGGAGTCAGGGTTGTGGAGTCAGGGTTGTGGAGTCCGCCAACAAATGTTCCCAGTACGACTATTGTCCCCGACTACAGCTTTTAGATGTTACTAGTTACATGACATACAAGTTTTACTAGTCATATAGCATACAAGTTTTACTAGTCATATGACATACAAGTTTTACTAGTCATATGGCATACACGTTTTACTAGTCATATGGCATACAAGTTTTACTAGTCACATGACATAATATTTGGAGTCGCAGTCCCGGCATTTTTTACCCACTTCGGCTCCACTAAAAAACGACCGACTCCACGATTCCGACTCCACAGCTCTGGTGGAAACAATGTGTTAAGAATGTGCAGATTTCAGCGAGAATATGTTCCTATCTTGTCGTATTGCTGATGCCCCTGAACATGTATATGGTAACTGTTTACATCTTCTTCCTCTTCTTCCTCGTTCGTCCTGAATAGGACGTTGGTGGCGTTGTGTCTGTTTACGCCGGAGCTGCGATATCTGCGCCTTTCGGCCAACACATCCGACTGCACGGCAATTTTTGGGACCGGGTTTGCCTTCCCTCTTCGATCCCTACTCTCTCAGCCAGACTGCAGTGATGCAGCCTGTTTCCAGGACCACCACGTGGAGGTGGAGTAGGGTCTTGGTCAGCTCTGGTTCGCTGACCCTGACGCAAGCAGTCAAGCTATGGGTCGCTGACTGCATTCTCTATTGCTGCATCTTTGGGTCCCGTAACTGTGTACGACTGAGAGCGTATGTATGAATGACTGGATACAGAATGAAAGTTGGGGCAAAATGCAAAATGGTCGACCTATCTGTTCTCAATCATTTAGCAAGGTGATGGGAAAAACGGGCTTTAGGGATCCGTTTTTGTTAATTATTGTTAACAAATGCATTTTTAAAAAACCGAAAATAAATGTTCCATGTATTCTTCTGCATGGAATAAAACTGGATAATTTGTTATCATTAATCAATAAATCTTCATATCGTTCAGATTGGGCAACAAGGAGCTGTTACAACAGAGAAAAGACGAGGCTTAAAGGAACACCGGGAAAAAAGCAGCTGAGGTATATCACATCAGGGGCGTATCATTTCCATCGTCAGAGAAGAGGGCTACTAATATAAGTCATCGCTGAATATTTGTTTTCCGTTAAAATACACTTTTAAAAAAAGGTATATATATATATATATATATATATATATATATATATATATATATATATATATATATATATATATATATATATACACACACACACTTTCGTAAGTTTAAATACCTACTGTAAAGCTCACGAGAAAGTTGATTATGACTAGAACTGTGTTAAAAAGAAAAGACTCACTGGCATAGTTGTTTGAAGAAACACGTTACTTTACTCGGCACATCACCAATCACCACCCGACCCCTGCCTCTTCAAATTCCAAACCAGCTCTCTACAATGAGTGGAATTTAAGAAATTTCGAGCGTCAAAGATTTCAAACCCGAAAACATACATTGCCTATTTCATCTTAAATAAAAGTAGGTAAAAATAACACTCGTACGCTCATTCATTCCGACTTTACACGTGTCTTAACTAGAATCCATCTGTCCGTAGTGGCCTCACCTTGTTTTAACTTCACAGTGTAGGTTGAAGACACATGTGTTTGCTGGGTGATTGTTGCAACTTCTAAGATTTCTAATACTAAAGCACACATTCATAAAGCGAAGTGTAGACGTGTGCCGGAATTATTTCTTACTCACCTTAGCCACATGGTATCGATCACTTGTTTGTTGTCTGTCGTCTGGGGCTGATTTCTGCAGCGCATTTCATCTCGTCTGCTACTATTTATGTTCCTTCTTGGTTTTTGTTGTTTTCCAGCTGTTGCTGTAGATTTTCTGATAGTTGTTTGTCTTTCAAAACGTTATGGAACACATTTTCCTCAATGTTTTTCTCAAGTTAGTTCTGCCGACATTGTCTTTGTTCTCACTACTGTATTACTTTCAATATTTTTATATTTTCATCAGATAAGACCGAACAGTTTGAAACATTCTAAACAAAAAAAATTGTAACTGAAAATACTTACATATTTTATGTCGTTGTTTTTGTAGAGTACGCTTCTCTTTTTTTTATTGATTAATGTATACTGGTCACAAAAAGTAGGGGATATTTTAAGATGGTATGTATTATTTTACAAAAGAATGGATTTCGTATTTTAATGGTTGTACGGACATATCGAGCACGCTCTTCTCCACTCTCACGTGCAATATCATGTTGACCTGGTGACTCGTGATGAGTAAGCCAATCCCAAGAACAGAGGAGGGGCCCATCCGTAAAGTTCACACATTATTCTTTTTCACAAAAATGCGTGTATCTCGGGTTTGATGAACACTACTCACCATGGACAGGTATAAAAAGACTCTGCAACAGATAAAATTTCTTTTCTTCGTCATGGAACGTTTGACAGAACAGCAGAGATGGATAGGCATAGGCATGTTGCAAACCGAAAGTCAGCAAGTGGATGCTGCTCAGAACCTCAATGTTTCACAGTCAGTTGTCAGCAGACTGTGGAACAGGTATCAAAATTTCCGAACAGTGGCTGATCTGCCTCGGACTGGCCGCTTAAGAGTCACTACACGCCGCCAAGATCAACTTCTTGTTACTCAGGCCATCAGAACTCGGACTCTAAATGCTACTCAACTTCAGCAACACCTTTAACAGACCACTGGGATCCGGGTCTCAACTCAGACAGTACGAAACCGTTTGCACCAAGTGCAACTGGCCTCACGCAGACCGTTTGTAGCTTTGCCCATGTCACCACAACACAGGCGAGCAAGAATGGATTGGTGTCAACGTCATCATCGGTGGACCAATCAACAGTGGGCATCAGTGATGTTTTCTGATGAGTCCCGTTTCGTTTTGGATTTTCATGATCGTCGATTACGTGGCCTTGGTTGCCAGTGCGACTAAACTCATGTGAGTAAAGCCATAACACTTCTTATACGGCAAATGTCTTGTTATGATGCTCAAGTTTACTTGTACGAAGGAATAAATGAACTAATTTGAAATATGTTGTCTTTGTATAACTTTTAAATTCAATATCCCCTACTTTTTGTGACCAGTATACTTATTTATTTATTTATTTATGTTAAGAGAACTATCTACGGACAATCTTTAGGGAACAAAAATGTGTTCGCTTGTAGCCAAAAATATATTCCTGACGTCATCACAAACACGCTTTGTTGACAAACCATGTTCTCTCCTAAATCATCCATTTATCAGTTACGAACATTTGGCGTTAGTGAAATCCGTTAACCTCTAGCAACCAGTGGCGAGTATAGGCATTACTGGCTTTGATCTATGACCTTGCTCTTTCAGAGGCTACGCTCAAAATTATATACAGGAATTTAATTTGAAAGAGGTCTCGCAAGTTCACGCTTACCTAAGTCCTGACAAAACCTAAAACCGCCACTGCTAACTACCTGCTTGTAAATGTCTCTCCTCAGTCATTATTCTTCAGATCCCAATAGAGCATAGGCGTTCATCATGTTTATGCCGGGTCTTCATGTTCTATCCGCTCCTGACAGTTAATGTCTTCTTTATCCCCGTCATTTCTGACTATCTCTCTTCTCAGCGCGTTTTCCTCATACCTTTCTGATCCTGGAGATTCCAGAACACGGAGTACCTTTTAATGCTATCCTCATGTTTTTCTCAGTGCGTTTTATATCCATTGCTAGTGTCTTCTTTTCATCTCTTGTTCCAATGGCACTTGTCTGGTTCTTGTCGTCTCTTGTTCCAATGGCACTTGTCTGGTTCTTGTCGTCTCTTGTTCCAATGGCACTTGTCTGGTTCTTGCCGTCTCTTGTTCCAATGGCACTTGTCTGGTTCTTGTCGTCTCTTGTTCCAATGGCACTTGTCTGGTTCTTGTCGTCTCTTGTTCCAATGGCACTGGTCTGGTTCTTGTCGTCTCTTGTTCCAATGGCACTTGTCTGGTTCTTGTCGTCTCTTGTTCCAATGGCACTTGTCTGGTTCTTGTCGTCTCTTGTTCCAATGGCACTTGTCTGGTTCTTGCCGTCTCTTGTTCCAATGGCACTTGTCTGGTTCTTGTCGTCTCTTGTTCCAATGGCACTTGTCTGGTTCTTGTCGTCTCTTGTTCCAATGGCACTGGTCTGGTTCTTGTCGTCTCTTGTTCCAATGGCACTTGTCTGGTTCTTGTCGTCTCTTGTTCCAATGGCACTTGTCTGGTTCTTGTCGTCTCTTGTTCCAATGGCACTTGTCTGGTTCTTGTCGTCTCTTGTTCCAATGGCACTTGTCTGGTTCTTGTCGTCTCTTGTTCCAATGGCACTTGTCTGGTTCTTGTCGTCTCTTGTTCCACTGGCACTTGTCTGGTTCTTGTCGTCTCTTGTTCCAATGGCACTTGTCTGGTTCTTGTCGTCTCTTGTTCCAATGGCACTTGTCTGGTTCTTGTCGTCTCTTGTTCCAATGGCACTTGTCTGGTTCTTGTCGTCTCTTGTTCCAATGGCACTTGTCTGGTTCTTGTCGTCTCTTGTTCCAATGGCACGTGTCTGGTTCTTGTCGTCTCTTGTTCCAATGGCACTTGTCTGGTTCTTGTCGTCTCTTGTTCCAATGCTACTTGTCTGGGTCTTGGCGTCTCTTGTTCCAACGGCACTCTTGTTCCAATGGCACTTGTCTGGTTCTTGTCATCTCTTGTTCCACTGGTACTTGTCTGGTTCTTGTCGTCTCTTGTTCCAATGGCACTTGTCTGGTTCTTGTTGTCTCTTGTTCCACTGACACTTGTCTGGTTCTTGTCATCTCTTGTTCCACTGACACTTGTCTGGTTCTTGTCGTCTCTTGTTCCAATGGCACTTGTCTGGTTCTTGTCGTCTCTTGTTCCAATGGCACTTGTCTGGTTCTTGTCGTCTCTTGTTCCAATGGCACTTGTCTGGTTCTTGTTGTCTTTTGCTCCAATGGCACTTGTCTGGTTCTTGTCATCTCTTGTTCCACTGGTACTTGTCTGGTTCTTGTCGTCTCTTGTTCCAATGGCACTTGTCTGGTTCTTGTCGTCTCTTGTTCCACTGGCACTTGTCTGGTTCTTGTCGTCTCTTGTTCCAATGGCACTTGTCTGGTTCTTGTCATCTCTTGTTCCACTGGTACTTGTCTGGCTCTTGTCGTCTCTTGTTCCAATGGCACTTGTCTGGTTCTTGTCGTGAGCCATACAAAAAGACTGACTTGACATATGAGCTGAATATTCTCATTTGTAAGTTAAACTTTATTTCTCTTGATTATCATAACTTTCCTATTGCAATCAAAGTCCCTCTTGTCTTTTAATACGTTAACATTTATTCTTTTTATCTGTAATTATATATATTCGTCCTTTTCTTCAAGTAATATGCCTGGTGACTTGTGATCATGTCTCTCCACATTTTCCTGTAACCAGAACTACTAATCAATTCTGTTGTTGATTTCTTTGTGTGCCATGATGTCACACTGCCCAGTATCTGTTCTCTTTACCTTCATGTATCTCTTTTTTTCTTCAACCTTTCAAATTGTTACGATACATTCCAGCTACCAGGTTCTATTCCCAGTAGAGGGAATATAATTTTTGGAAATTTTTTTTTTTCAGAACCAGTTGTCTTAATGATTACATACACCCCCCTGGTCTCATGGGTAGTGAGATCGAATGCCTAGCCTTCTCGGATAAGGGCGAAATAAAGGAGGTCCCGTGTGCAAGCTGCGCACGTTAAAAATACCTCGGCAGTTGACAATCGTAAAGAGTAGGCCATAAGGCCGCTGCCCTGGCAAAATTTAAAAATTAGAAACCTACCACCAAGTATATTTATAGAATGTGGGATTCCTAAATACACACATTTTGATTCTCGCCGGTGCTACGGAGTTCGTGCACTGTGCTGAGATCCTATTTGTGTGATCTAAGGCAGGAGATCTGAGCACTGATGGAGTTGTCCGTGTGCAATGAAGATAGTCCTTAAAGCCACACCAAACATTCCAGCTTTCCTCTACTCACAACATGCCCACAGAAAGTGGCTTGCTTCTTTCTAACATGTGGAGTAAGCTTCCTTTCCGCATTGGCCTCTTTCAGGACATCCTCATTACTCTTTCTAGCTCTCCATGGTATTTTTATCATTCTTCTGTAAAACCACATCTCATGCAAGGGGGCATATTTGGAGTCATCCTGATATGACCACCAGCTAAAAGCTTAGATCTACAGTGTAGATAATACCAAGGACTCTTCAACTTGGTATCGGCTGCAAAAGAGAGAGAAGTTCAGCAGCCCTAGTTAAACAACAACAACAACAACAACAACATCTCTGTGGCCTCTAGTGAATTTCCTACTTGTGAACTAATTGTCCATGACTAACTGCCGTAAGTCAGACATGATTCAATACAACACTGAAGAACTCTCTTCCTTGCTTTGATTTACAAAGATTTCTTGCATACAATATTTTTCATGTTATAGAACGGTGTTTTTGTCTGCGCTTCTCTACTTTTCGTCTCTGAGATGCATCATCCCCCAGGTGTTATTAACGTGCCCAGGTATTTTAATCTATTGACGTGTAGTGAGTGTTCTCCCTTGATCTGCCGTAGTGGTCCAAGAATGCCAAGACAATCGGAGTAAAAAGATAGCGACATTTGCTCAAGATTACTCTTAGCAGTGAGGTAAATAGGAGATTTATGCGTGAAATTTTAGGATGGCAAGTACAACAACTGCATTTTCTCGGTTTCTTGTAAACTTTGTATTCCCTACCCACTTCTGTGAGATAGGTATATGTCACGAAGTAACACTTGACACGTATTTAATGAGCCGCCAGCCGAAGGTATTTCAGCAAAGTATTAATTTGTTTAGCTCTATATATAAGTATTTTTTGCAAAGTAATCATCACTTTCAATCAAAAACAATGTGCACCGAACGATTTCTGTTCAAAGACTGAACGACGACAGAAACAGGGTGACGCGCGATTGTGACAATTTTTTGAAGTTGTCCGCATGGAATCTCTTATATTTATGATTAAACATATTAATACTACTTATTTTGTGATTAAAATAATCAAACTATTCATACTATATTATTTTTGTGATTATACAGTAAACAGTTCATAGTTATTTTTGTGATAACAGTATAATGACAGTGTTCATATCGTGATTATAAGACACGTGTACAGTATTCATCCTGTACTTTTTGTGATTAGGTCCTATGCTATCTTAAATGGAGATCTCTACTTAACTCAACAACATTTGTTTGTCTCATATTTTCCCATGAGGGAAAACAAATACCTTATTCTCGTGTAGGGTCAGACAACTTACTTTGTTATAACAAGACACTATTCTACCGTCTGTTTGTATCTAGACAAACACGCAAGGCTTGTTTCAAGAGGCCAGGTTTTACGCTATTGTGACTGCCTTGCTGTAGACCTTTCACAATTGAAAAGATAAACATACAAGGCTTAGCTTAGCTGGTTTTATCTCAGAGTAGAGTATCTCGGTAAAAGATGATTGTCGGCAAAATACTGGAGCAGGGTAGTATAGCAAAAGATGGGCAGAAAGTTTTGTTACGAACGAATAGGATTACTTTCACAGCTTGTTTTAAACTGTTCAATTTACTTTGACAGTGCATTCTGGAGACGTTATTCTTTTCGAGACGACCATTACTTCTGTATTTTTGCTATTAAGGGTAAGTCCTTTATTTTCACTTTCTGTCACTATTGTGTCAATCATGTCCTGCAACTCATTTTCACTTTTTACTGCTAAGACTGTAACATCAGCACATCTCAAGTTGTTTATTTTATGTCATAATATTTTAGCTATTTCTCTTAGACTACATGGGCTACCACTGTGGTAGAAGTGACAGAAATAAAGAAAAATAAGAATATATTTAAGTATCCAGAACAAAATAAAAATCGAAATATGGTGCAACCAAAATATTGGAAAATTATAACATAAGTGAGAGAATTCTAGTCCCATAGTATATACTGCACAAGGAAAGTAACTGTAGTGACCTCTAAATACAATATCTAAATTAATATATAACAGTATAGGGCATAAACGCAAAGATAAGAAAGTACAAAAGAATTTTCTGCTAGAACGGTTGGTATCGCCTACGCCTTCAGATTATTATTTGCTAACGAATAGCCGAACAAAACGGTACCCAATTTTTCAAATTCGTCCTTGACATAAACAACCACTTTTCCTAGTTCTAAGAAAATATTTGCCTAAAATGCATTGTGGAACGAGGAGGGGCAAGGATAGATGAAATGCTAATTCGTTTCGTATTGGTTCTAACTCTACAACCAACTTGCACGCTTTGCCTTAGGGGTTTCCCCAAATACAATGAAAAAGTTAGAATTGTGGACACCACGGTCATGTAAACATGTTAAGCTCTTATTATGAATGACCTAAGCTCTCTGTTGCGTGAGAAATTCTCGCAACATCGTTTTGTATACAATATATATTTTGTAATGAAAGGGAAACAATCTTATGAAATTTATAGTCACTTTTCATTGTAAGCAGTTGTCTCCTCGCGTTGGTGTCGATGGCAGTTCAGTTTGTTATGCGTTCTTGAATTGTGTCCATGTATGGACTTGCTAGGCCGCTTTTCTCAGAAAGCGGTTGGCAACCTGTTGGGTTATCCTTTTAAGGTAATCATTCTTAAGCTGGTTCTTAATAAAGGTCCTTGTGTCTTAAGTTATCTGAGCTGTGGTCGATTCGCGCTGGACTGCGCATGTCTAAGTCTTGGGTCTTTGTCGAACGATTTCCGCCCAGCAGTCAGTGAGCGAAGATTTTGGATAGCGAGCAAGACGTCTTTGTGAGCGTCTGTGCTTTTCGTGTTCTTCAGGAATGTGAAGTCCTCTTATGGATATTTCGTTTATTCGAGATGATACCTCTAGTGTATTTCCACACGCCGGGAGGCGTATTATTTCTGTGGTTATTTCCTGAAGGCAAGGTAAATTACATTTACATTAACTTTATCGATATCTGTTCGTGAGTGACATTTGATTCGTAGCCTGTCTTTGAAGGTCTTCATCACGAGATGTTTTCTCAGCTCACATATTGCTACATTGTACCGCATCGGGTTGATGCATGTCCCAAGGATCATTACTTGCTACTTCGCTACATGAACTAGGTTTGAAACCTTTTGTTATCTAGAGGATGTTTTGAGGACATTATTTATACTTCAGAAGACGTGTCTGTCTTGCTGAAGTCAGATTAAGGAGAGTGAACTGATCTCATACATCTTGTTATCTCCTGGCTGTTATAGAAAAGGATGGAGATTTCCACCTGACTACATTTACAGTACTATGATGTATAACATGCATATGATTCATCTTTATTATGATGCTGTCTACCGTCCATTACTGTACTGACGATGTTGCTGTGATAATGACTGTCTGATGTACCTACATATTCGCGTATACATTTTTGTCACTGTGGCGTCCACAATAAATGATACAGAAAAACGTCACCAGCTGTTACAAGCATCATAGACTTTTTACGTCGTGAGTTAACTGACGTCCTTGTGTGGATTGCCCTGTTTTGTATGATCATTGTTTGACTGTACATCATCTACACACTACACAAACCAGACCACGGGCACCATCACTCATCCTATGGTGCACGCATCATTTGGTGGCCATAAGCTAATTTGCTCTGGTACCAGCAAACACGGGGTCCCTTACCCACTTCATTTTCAACAAACGGCATCCTTCAAGTCAACACTTCAACGTTCTTCAAGACAGTCAACATCTTCAAAATTTTCAAAGTACTCGGCGTTGTCCGGTAAATGTCAAAATTGCAATTTTTTGACTAAAACAGGAATTTGACAGTACCCGGCGTTATTGCATATTGCCGGATAACACGGACTGCTGTTGTCTTTAACGCAAGTCAAGCAAGTTGCTGCTGTCAAGGTTCCAGTGCTGTCGTTTTTTGAGAAGGTCAAGTGCCGATTCTTACAAGTTCTTGTGTTAAGAAGGCCAAGTACCGAGTGAAACTGGTGGCTGTTATATTTAAGAAGGACAAGTGCCGTAACAACTCAACATACAGTATTTCAGAAGCTCAAGTACCATCGTGTTAGCAGTGGAAGCAGTTCAGATGTGCCATCATCGTTGGAGCTTCGCTCTTTAGGACGTTGATTGACATCTGTTTTTTTCTGCTGTTCTACGATTGGAAGCCTATAAGTTAAGTGGCCTGTTTGTACGTAAACTGTGCCCTTATACTTCTGCTGAGTCTTCTGTGTATCATCTCATTCTATTGGTATATGTTATATGTTTATATGTTATTTGTATAACTATATGTTTATATTTCTGCGGGTCTGGATGGGAGGTGACTGTCATAAAAAATACCACGTCATAGAGGTCTTATGATAGCGTTCTGTTAGGAGCAATTTCCTTAATTGGAAATTGTTAGCAATATTTATTGCTATTTTTGTTAGTTGTGGCGATATGGTCAGTGTTGTTTTCGGTATTTTCTTCACATTCTTTAGTTTTGTTTTGATTTGTTTGTATTTGTAGGTCTACTCTTTCCTATTATTTAGTTCTTTACAAAATTTTTGTTTATACACTGTGGTGTCTTGTATTTGTATTATCTTCTCGTAGATATCATCACATTTTTTGTGATATTTCTTTAATTTTCGCTTTATTTTTTGTTGATTTCTACGAATGTTTTCGTATTGTTGCTAAATCTTTATTATTGTTTACATTGTATTGTTTACAGTGTAATGTTTACATTGTTACTGTTTACATTGTATTGTTTACAGTGTAATGTTTACATTGTTACTGTTTACATTGTAATAGTGTTTACATAGTCATTGGTTACACTTATAGTAGTTAGTTCACATTTAATAGTGGGTTATGCTTATGCATTACTAATACACTGATGATTAATAAATGATGAATAGTATTGTGCACTATTGAATGGGAAGTGCACCTATGATCAAGAGTTGATTGATGATATTTCAAAAAGATCTATATACAAGTTCTTTGATATAAGACTTGTTTCCCACAGAGATTGGGATGATAATATAGAGTTGTGAGTAAACAAGTGCTTTATTTAAGACTTGTTATAATTAAATTTGAAATAAGATAATTAATTATTTCAGGCTGTGGACTCATATTATTACTCATCATGTCTACATTTGAGCACTTTATTGAGCAGGGTAAATTGCTTGGGAAGACTGGTGATAAGTTAGAAGAATTTGCAACTGCTCAATATGATAAAGCAATGGAAGCTGAACAAAAGAAACTGCAGATGCAGGTGGATGAAAAAAGATTCCAAATGGAAATGGAAAAACAAAAAAGGGAATCAGAAGCTGAGGAGAGAAAACTCCAGCTACAACTAGAAGCTGAAAATAAAAGACTTGAAAAAGAGGCTGAAAATAAAAGACTTGAAAAAGAGGCTGAAAATAAAAGACTTGAGGCTGAGAATAAAAGGCTGGAGAACGAAGCTGAGAATAAAAGACTAGAGGCTCAGGCTGAGGAAAGAAGATTACAGAGAGAGTTTGATGAGAGGAAAGAAAAAGCAAAAATGGAACATGAAGAAAAACTCTTAGCTTTAGAGTTGGAGAAGTTGAAATTGACGAGCATGAGTAATGCTAATAATTCAAACAAGGGTTCATCTTCTGATAAGGCTAATAATGATACTTTTAAGATTAAGTTACCAACATTTAGTCCTTCCAGTGATGACATAATGTTCTATCTGGACAGATTTGAACAAGCATGTAAAGCTCATAACATAGACAAAGCAAAATATGTTTATCAGTTGTCAGGGATACTGACAGGTAAAGCTCTAAGTATGTTAAATATGGTGGATGAACCTGACAAGAACAATTATGAGGTTGTCAGGGCCGCTTTGTTAAAGAAATATCAGCTTAACGAAGACGGCTATCGTCTACAATTTAAAAACATGTTGCCTGAAACTGGAGTTGAATTCTCCGAGTTTATTGCAAGAATACGCATTACTTTTTCACGATGGGTTGAACTATCTAAGACGGAAAAAACTTATGAAGCACTTATGGACTTAATACTTAGAGACAAAGTCATGTCATCTGTTAATGAGTCTTTCCTTGCTTTCCTTCATGAACGTAAACCTAAAACAATAAAAGAAATGGAAGATTTCTGTTGCCAGTATGTAACTGCGCACCCACACATAACCATTGGTAACTCTAAGGTGAAAGAAGGTTTACCAGTTGCTTCGGCAGCACCGTATGGTCAAAACTTTGCTCGTAGATCCCAACAAAATTTTGATAGAAAGGGTAACGGTAATTACTTTCAAAATCATGGAAATCAATTTCATGGTGATTCTTCTTCGAAGAATTGGAGACAACCTGATAGTGCTCGTTACTATCACCCTAATAATTATAGGCATTTCAAAAGAGGATATGGTAATAGAGGTTATTCCTCCCAAAGACCTCAAAACCAAACAAATAGATGTTCGCATCAATGTGGACATGATAGTAATCGTGGAAACTGGAATTCGAACCAGGATAACAATTACAATAGAGACAACAATAACTTCAGAGATAATAATAACTCTGATAACTTCAGAGGTAATAATAGTCGCGGTAGATCTCAACACAAAAAAAAGAGATATCAGCAGGCTAATTCTGTAAAACAGGAAACTCAGGGAGCCTGTAATCAGGTTGTTGATAATAAAAACTTTGACGCTATCACTGGTTCTGCTTTTGACTTTGAGAGAGCAAACAAATGCCCCCAATGCAGTAGTTTATTCGAACCGGGTACCATAACTACTTTGAGTTGTGGTCACCCACTTCCCGCTCTTCCTGCTGCTGTTGCGCATGACGGGAGGGGTTCTTTAATCCTACATAAGGGCCTTGTTAATGATACTCCGGTCTCACTACTTTTCGATTCCGGATGCACCACTATTGGTGTTAGACAATCGCTTGTAGATCCATCTTGTGCTACAGGAAGGGTTATTAAATGTGTCACATTTGGCGGCACTCTAGAAAAATATCCTACTGCTGTAATTCGCATTGCCACTCCTTTCTTTACTGGAGATGTGCATGCTTGTCTCTTACCTAATCTTATTGCGGACCTTATTATTGGTCGTATTCACGGAGTTAGGGAGTGTACCCCACAGCAGATTGCTGCTTGGGAAGATAATAACATGCAAGCTACAAATGCAGTGGTTACAAGAGCACAAGCTCTACAAACACCCGAAACTTCACTGAATGGTGATAATGAAGTTGATAGCCAAGATAGTCACTTAGTCATCACTCGTGACTCTTTCATAAAATTGCAAGAAGAAGATCCTTCTTTAAAAAAATTCTTCATTCTTGCGAAGAAAGGTGATCCGAATCAGGATACAAATAGAAAATCTTGGATTGCAATGAGAAACGGCGTACTTGTACGTATGGTACAAGACTCGGCTACGTCAGCACATTCGCAAATTCTTGTTCCCAAGAGTATGAGAGTGCAAATATTGCAACATGCTCATGACTCGCAATGTGCTGGACATATGGGTTTTCCCGTACGAAGTCGAGAGTCCTTGCGGCTTTCTTTTGGCCTTTTGTCAACAAGGACATTCGTATTTACTGCCGATCATGCAAGGTATGTCAGGAGGTTAAATCTAGAGGACCACGACATGCTGCGCCTATCCAGGCTGCTGACATCCCTATTCGGAAGTTTCAGAAAATAATAATAATAATAATAAATTCTTTAAGCGCCAAACACGGCGCATAAGGCAGAAACCAGTGCTCTCCAGGTTGTTCGTTGTGACGCCACTCCTCTTAGCTCTTGCACATTATTTAGGCCCAACGTTCTTCCTTCTCTTATTATTGTTCTTCTGAGTGTTTCTTTTGGTCTTCCTTTTTTCCGCTTACCCTCAGGAACCCAAGTGAGCGCCTGTAGTGGTATTCTGTTGTTTTGCATTCGTAGGACATGACCGATATATGACCATCGTCTTTTCCTTATATAGTCGGAGACATATTTCTGCCTAGAGTCTTCTCTTATTTGTCGATTAGTCTTGAATTCTTTCCAACTGATGTTCATGAGTTTTCTAAGACATTTGTTCTCGAATGTATTCAGCTTGTTCTCCAATGATTTTGTTATTTTCCAACTCTCACAGCCGTATGTTAACACTGAGATAACATTTGAATTAAACAGACGAAGCTTGGTATGTATATTCAATGATCGTAATTTCCAAATGTTAGATAATCTATTGAAGGCGCTAGCTGCCAAAGCAATTCTAGTATGGATTTCTCTTGTTGTGTCACCATCCTGAGTCATTTTACTGCCTAAATAATTGAAACTTTCAACTTTCTGTAGTTTTTCCCCGTTCAAGATGATATCAAAGGTCTCGTTAGAAAAGTTCATAGCTTTAGTTTTAGAGGCATTTATTTGGAGACCAATTTTAACCGAGAGATGACACAAATTATTTATTGCTTCTTGGGATTGTCTTGGTGTTGAACTTAAGAATGCTACATCATCTGCGAAATCCAGGTCCCCCAGGAATTTTCCATTTGTCCATTTTATACCCAATTGTTCATTGTGGGTATAGTTTCTCATAACCCAATCAATAGCTATTCCAAAAAGTAGTGGTGACATAATACAGCCTTGTTTCACCCCTGTTTCTACTGTAAACCATTCTGTATTCCCTTTATTTGTTCTAACACAACATCTTGCATTGTCATATAGCGCTTTGATTATATTCACATATTTTGTTGGAAAACCATAGATTGTAAGTATCTTCCACAATGATGGGCGGTGTAGACTATCAAAGGCTTTTTGAAAATCGACGAAGGTGATAATAAGTGGCGATTGCCTTTCCACTGATTCTTCTATAATTGTTCTTAGTGTGAATATTTGATCAATACATGATCGTTTCGGCCTGAAACCCGCTTGTTCTTCTCTGATCTTTTCGTCAGCATGCAATTTAAGTCTTTCTAACATCATGCAACATAATAATTTTCCAGGTACTGATAATAGAGATATACCACGCCAGTTATTACAGTCTGATAGATCACCTTTCTTCAGAAAATGGCCATAGATATTATTGGCCCTTTTAAGGTCAAGTCGGCCAGAGGACATCAGTTTATCCTTACATGTGTCGATATGTGCACACGTTGGCCAGAGGCTATTCCTCTTAAGAGCATATCTACTACAGATATCGCAGATGCTCTTTGGCTGATATTTTCTCGCTTGGGGTTCCCCAGAGAAATATTGTCAGACCATGGCACTCAACTCATATCTGACACTATGTCGCAGGTAATGTCTACCTTACATATTGAACGATCTCTCAGTAGTATCTATCATCCTATGTCTAATGGGTTAGTTGAGCGTCTGAATAGAACGCTCAAGACTTTGTTTGGTAAGATAACTGAAGATCATCCTCAAGATTGGGACAGGGTTTTACCCGCGGCTCTCTTTGCATATAGAGAAGTCCCAAATGAACACACAGGGTTTTCTCCTTTCGAACTTGTCTTTGGCGCGCGTCCGCGCGGCCCTATGTCTTTATTACACGATCTCATCACTGCCGATGATATTAGCGATGAAACTCAATCCTCATATGAGTATGTCATTGCTCTGAGGCAAAAGATCATTGAGGCATGTAAACTAGCAACTGCTTCATCAGAAATTGCTAAAGAGAAAGCAAGGCAGTTTGCTAACAAGAATAGATGTCTACGACAACTTTGTCCAGGTGACAAAGCATTCGTCCTACTCCCCAGTAGGGAAAATAGACTTCTTATTGCATGGAAAGGTCCGTATGCAATAGTCTCTCGGATTTCCGATGTTGACTATGTGGTCGATATTGATGGAAAGCATAAAACTTTCCACATAAACATGCTTTTGGAATTTCACGAACGTCCGGACTATTTGCTGCCTATTTTCCAGGCAACGGATGATTCTCCTGCACCTCATGGTCATTACTCATCCCTGTCTGTCGTACAGGATGAGGAATCTACTTTCTCTGATGTCAATCTTCCCCTTCCAGTGGTTCCACTACATTCCACGGAATCTTGGAAAAACGTTTCTGTTTCTCCTAATCTTTCTGGTGACGAACATCGACAAGTCTCGTCGATGTTACAAACATTTCAGGATGTTCTCACTGACATTCCTGGACACACAGATGTCATAGAACATGACATAATTCTTACCGACAGTAATCCTATTAGGGTTAGGCCTTATCCTATCCCTATAAACTTTCAGTCGCAAGTGGAAAAGGAATTGGATGAAATGATTCAATTAAATATAATTGAACCATCGACTTCACCATATTCTTCTTAGATGGTTATTGTCCGGAAGAAAGATAAGAACATACGAATTTGCGTTGATTATCGCAAATTGAATCAGGTCACAAAGTTCGATGCTGAACCGATGCCTTTGTTAGAAGATCTACTGATTAAACTTTCTAATTCTAGATTCTTCACTAAACTTGACTTGTCTAAAGGTTATTGGCAAGTGCCTTTAGCAGAGCATGCCAAACCTCTTACTGCTTTTTCTACACCTAGGGGTCTATTTCAATGGAATGTTATGCCTTTCGGTCTTATGAACGCCCCTGCTACTTTCGTTCGCATGATGCGTCGAATTCTTTCACATCGTTCAGATGTCATCGCATACTTAGATGATATCTGTCTCTTCAGTGATACCTGGGAAGATCACTATTTAGGTTTATATGACTTACTGTCCACTCTACGTGAGAATAGTTTGACAGCAAAACCTTCAAAAGCTTTTGTTGGTTTTGGTGAAATCTCTTTCCTGGGTCATCGTGTTGGTCATGGTCTCTTGAAGACAGAAGACCACAATACTTCCAAAATACTGAACATCTCTGTTCCTAAAACGAAGAAACAAGTTAGGAGTCTCTTAGGTTTAATTCAATTTTATGGGACATTTATTCCAAATTTATCTTCGATCATGGCACCTCTCTCAACATTGTTGAAGAAAGGTTCGCCTAATCTGGTCCGTTGGTCTGAAGAATGCCAATCTTCCCTAGACCAAATCAAGAATATATTTTCATCTCCTCCCATCCTAAGATTACCTACTCTTGATAGAACTTTTGTTCTACGGAGTGATGCTTCATCCACTGGGATTGGAGCAGCACTTATGCAAGAATATGCAAATACTCTGCATCCTGTTATGTACATTTCTAGAAAACTAAATGCGGCAGAGAGGAACTACTCGGTTTTAGACCGTGAGTTGTTAGCTATGGTTTGGTCAATTCTCAAACTACAAAGATTCCTCCTGGGCGCACATTTCATTCTAGAGACTGATCAAAAAGCTCTTACAGCTATTCAGACTAAGAATTTGAAGAGTTCGAGATCTACTCGATATGCTATTGCTCTTCAACCTTTTCACTTCACGGTACGAGCTATCCGTGGTGCGGATAATGTGATGGCTGACATTTTGTCTAGATGCCCACATGATTCCAATTAATACTTCGGTCCTATATTTCTATATATATATTACAGAGTCATAACACACCTATATTACTACAATAGATTAGCACACCTGTACTCACTTTATATGTACACACTATCGTGCTTTGTTATCATCTTCTTCTGTTTCGTTTTTTAAGATGATCAAGCATGACGAGTTCTAGATTGTGTACTAACCCTCGGGACGTCAGAGGATGTGTCCAGAATCGTCATGTACTTTAATTTCATTAATGTACTATTTAAATTTTTCTATCAGATTTGTACATCCATTTTTTAAGACAATATTAGAGTATGCTATTTAATGATGACTATAGTAACTTGCATACGTATATTGTGTTTACATGCTAGTGTGATGTGTGTTGGTGACACCTCCCCGATGTGAATATTTTTTGAGACATATTTATTTTTCTGTTGAGGTATATTCTCACCAGACACTCTATATTTAGCCTCATGTTAGGCAATTTAATTAATTATCCGCGCATAATTCGTGCGTTTTGAGCCGCTTATCGCATGCTCTTGGATATAAAAAATTTAAAAAAATATGTTCCACATTTTTTTTTATCGGGAGGTGGTGGTGATATGTTGCGTGAGAAATTCTCGCAACATCGTTTTGTATACAATATATATTTTGTAATGAAAGGGAAACAATCTTATGAAATTTATAGTCACTTTTCATTGTAAGCAGTTGTCTCCTCGCGTTGGTGTCGATGGCAGTTCAGTTTGTTATGCGTTCTTGAATTGTGTCCATGTATGGACTTGCTAGGCCGCTTTTCTCAGAAAGCGGTTGGCAACCTGTTGGGTTATCCTTTTAAGGTAATCATTCTTAAGCTGGTTCTTAGTAAAGGTCCTTGTGTCTTAAGTTATCTGAGCTGTGGTCGATTCGCGCTGGACTGCGCATGTCTAAGTCTTGGGTCTTTGTCGAACGATTTCCGCCCAGCAGTCAGTGAGCGAAGATTTTGGATAGCGAGCAAGACGTCTTTGTGAGCGTCTGTGCTTTTCGTGTTCTTCAGGAATGTGAAGTCCTCTTATGGATATTTCGTTTATTCGAGATGATACCTCTAGTGTATTTCCACACACGCCGGGAGGCGTATTATTTCTGTGGTTATTTCCTGAAGGCAAGGTAAATTACATTTACATTAACTTTATCGATATCTGTTCGTGAGTGACATTTGATTCGTAGCCTGTCTTTGAAGGTCTTCATCACGAGATGTTTTCTCAGCTCACATATTGCTACATTGTACCGCATCGGGTTGATGCATGTCCCAAGGACCATTACTTGCTACTTTGCTACATGAACTAGGTTTGAAACCTTTTGTTATCTAGAGGATGTTTTGAGGACATTATTTATACTTCAGAAGACGTGTCTGTCTTGCTGAAGTCAGATTAAGGAGAGTGAACTGATCTCATACATCTTGTTATCTCCTGGCTGTTATAGAAAAGGATGGAGATTTTCACCTGACTACATTTACAGTACTATGATGTATAACATGCATATGATTCATCTTTATTATGATGCTGTCTACCGTCCATTACTGTACTGACGATGTTGCTGTGATAATGACTGTCTGATGTACCTACATATTCGCGTATACATTTTTGTCACTGTGGCGTCCACAATAAATGATACAGAAAAACGTCACCAGCTGTTACAAGCATCATAGACTTTTTACGTCGTGAGTTAACTGACGTCCTTGTGTGGATTGCCCTGTTTTGTATGATCATTGTTTGACTGTACATCATCTACACACTACACAAACCAGACCACGGGCACCATCACTCATCCTATGGTGCACGCATCACTCTCGTAATTATCTCGTAAGTACATGAGAAAAGAAGTGAACAGGAGGTAGTTTAAAAATAAACAACCAACATAGAAAAAAAGATAGAATTTTGAACCAAACCACATAACCCCTAAAAAATCGTAGATTCGTGTACCTGAAGACTTGCTGACCAAGAATATGTTATTAGTTATATAAATAGTCCCTTAACTAATTAAATATTGATAAGACAATACATAGAGATCAGAGATACAGTCAGGTCAAGTCATATCTGCTTAGATTGGATCGCATATTTTTTTGGGGAAAAAGTAGGTGACAGATAGGCTAGGATAGTACAGTGAATCCGATTGGGTGGCATTTGAAGTGAGACGAAATATTATTGGCTGACCTTTGAATAAACATAAATAACCTAGTAACGTAGGAAAGGTTTGAATGAGATTTTTTGAAAAGACTGTTTACCCTTGTAATATTAATAGCGATTGGCTAACTGAATCGATATTGTCAGAATAAGCGTTAGGGGGGTGTTAACGCCTGTGTTGTTCATGTTGAATTCCACCCGTGTTAAATATAGCGCCAAGTTCTTTAAGTCCTCTTATTAGTTCCAAGTTCTACCAGTGTTGAATGGTGTATAGAACATCAGTGTTAAATAACCGTCGTAGCCCCGACTGGGATGTAGTATAGACAATGAGCACTGTGGCAACAGTCGTTAGGAATAGGAATGTCAACTCGACCTACGCAGTGGTGTGTAGACATGAAGTGAGAGTGTAATACGCGAATGATGACAAGAGTTCGTAGAGTTGATAATGTTCTTTCTCTCACTCATTTATGGCTGGAAGTCATCGACGCCAACTGCTGTGTACTTTTGCTACAGTTTAATTTGACGTACACACTCGACAGCACGGATACAGGGACAGATGACAGGTTGGCATAATACATCATGGTACAGTAGATAAATGGTCTTGCAATGATACATGGGCACTCATGTTGAATAATAGCATAATGGACTGTCAGTAGACAAGCACTCAGTATCGCCCATACATATATATCATCTGACTTCACTGACTGAGCACGTCAGCTTATAAATAATATTCAAGATGGCTTCTAGACCTAACCTCGTCTAGCGAAGGTTCCTTTAAGTAAAGTTCAGCACATATTTTCCATATAATCATATTGAACCACTAGTAATGGGTTCTCATCTGTAGCAGTGATCTCTGGACTCATCAAGCGATAGTACGGGGCATCCCTTTTCTCTTCTTGATAGTCACTAAATAGGTGTTTACAAGATGGCTGCTGTCGTGAGCTATCACTCACTTTAGGATACAAACTGGAATCTGTATCAAAGTTAGTCATTCATAAAATGTTCTCATTACTCTGTAGATTCTATCATGAGGCAATTGATTTCGTCATATAAGATATAGTGCTGCTAGAAATGAATCTGTCATCTTCATCTAGTTAAATATTCTCAGACGTACAAATCGTGCGTCCGCTTATCGAAAAACGATGGCTTCGTAAGAGTTCATAAGAAATGCGTTTTCTTTACCTTAGTATCAGAAATATGATTCTGCCATTCCTTGGCAATAAGAATAAACACTGGGGCAAAGCATACACGATAGGTCTAAACATCTATCACTTTCCCCTACACATATATGGATCACTTTTTCCGACGACAAGCCGATATAGAAAACACGACAGCCCCATCATCATCAGGGCGAAGCCAAAACACAACTCACTAGCGACACATCCGCCGAACAGCCTTTGACCTCTCTAGAGACAAAAGAACATATAGTTCGACTTAGATATGTAAAGATATACAGATATAAGACAGACTCGTCCTACCCAGACAAACAATACACATAAATTCAGGCCATAGATATTCTGAAGCAAGAACAATCTATTTCTACCCAAACAAAGAATAAATCGCAGTAAAACTGGATTCATCCGCGGAGTTCGATCGAAAGTGGCGAGACTCATTTCAAGGGAAGTAACTCAATAATGACTTTTCCTTAAGCACTAAAAAGTATCTATTTTGTTTACAAAATATTTGCGAACATAACAAGCATACAAATGTATTATATTGCAAGATATCAAAGACTGCACGTAACAGGGGGACGCCATTTCTAGAAAATTTTCAACAGTGATAGATGAGATCAGGCTGTGCTTTAAAATACAAGTTCTAAGCAGCCTGGGCAATAAAACAGATCGAAACTGTGTCAGTCATCGTCTCTGTGTATATTTCATTGAAAATTGTGGTAAGATTGACATTTATTAACATGTATTTTATATAAAAATTGAATGTGAAATAATAATATATGTCGGGACATGAGTGGGTCTATAGCGAACATGAGGCAAAGCCTAAAGATTGATCCACCATGTGATAGACTGTCAGAGAGGTGTAAAACTACAAGAATATATATGATTGTCATAAAGGAGCATAACACCTATCCTATTATATGGAAGAGATTACAGCTGGAATTGCAGTGGCGTTGTAACTATTAGGGAAAGGAATACTGGTGTACATTGTCACATCAAAAGAAAATTTTGGCATAGGTTTGTATAAGGATATGATCCTTTTTGTTTGTTTGTAATGTACATGTCCTTAACTGTGGACTATTAGTGTATGCTAGATATTACGAAGGATGCATACCTTCACATTTCAGAGGTCCTGGGTACTGACGTTAATGTGGTACCAAACGCTTGAAATTTGATTGATTCAGGACTCTGCCTGTTTACTGCGAGCCCATGCTAGTGGCCATTGCCTATCAAACAGGGAACAGATTGTCAAGCGAGCAGAGGAAAGGTTCAACCTATATTCTACGGCCAAGTTAAGTTCTCGTTCGGCACCTGAGAGCTCAACTACAGAACTTTAAAAGAACTATATAATGACAGTGAATAAAACTGGGACAAATATTTAATAGTTCCACAAGTGACAAAATAGAAACAAACATTATTAAAAGGATATGATTTAAAACAACAACCTAGTGGTACTACCAGTATTACCTTAAAGTAGGAGAACACTACAGACGTATATTAGAAAAATATTTTATATATATGGATAGAGGATCTATTGTGCTATTTGACTGATGTAAATGATTATTTTGATTTCACTTTTAAATTGTCAATCCTGATTCCAAATAAATTAGAATCAGGATAATAAAATTGTAAAAAATTATCTTTACACAACTTTCAAACACGGTCTTAAATAAGATAGCCTTTTAAAGTGTCGTTTGTATGTTATTGTGGTAGTACTGTGTGCTGTTGTGAATAATAAACTATCTGTTTGTATGTTTGTTGATTATTGTACATTACACTCTACATTCATAACCCTAGACACAACACGAAGTCATTTAATATACTAATATAAATACATTTTGAATGAGATAAAAAGGTGGTAGTGGAAAGGTACCCTGAAAAGTTCACAATATTATTGGGTATATTCAGGGACCTTCATAGCTAATCTCATTTAATACAAATATAATAATACCTACAACAATTCATAACATCAAATCCACCACAGTAACACGTAAGAGTTTTCGATACACTAAGTTGAGTTTTATTTTCCTCGCTGCCTTGTCCATCCACAACTCATGAGCAAAGTCAAGAACTCATTAACAGCTGGGTAGATTGGAGATTGGCGCTGCAATGTTTCGAATCCTGAACCCAGTAACAGTGCCATGATAGCTATGCGCAGCTCCATTCTCACAAAATGGAAAAACCACTTCATATTGTGTCTCTCTCTGTGTCTACTGTATCTGGTGCCAGAATGTCGTTCCTACAATGTTTCTGATGTCCTCATTTCTCATTCTGTCTCTCCTGGTAACACCAATGTCCCCTTCTCGAGTACGTCATCTGGCACCATGTTTTGTCCACTCCTCTGCTGAAGACAGGGACAATGTTTGATGCTGATGACAAAGAGATTTTTTTTTTTAAATTGATAATATCAATTTCTTGGTTCTGTCGGTGGTGTATTTCTGCCCCTGGTTCCTGTTTGTGTGCGTGCTATTTTCCTTGTTCTTCAGTTGTAGTGTTTGTCTTTTTTGTCTCTCTTGTTGTGCTTATTTCTTCTTTTGTTTTTCTATTGTAGTGTTTGTTTGTTCTTTTTTCCCCTCTTGTAGTGTTTGTTTGTTCTTTTTTTTCTCTTGTAGTGTTTGTTTGTTCTTTTTTTCCTCTTGTAGTGTTTGTTTGGTTTTTTTTCTCTCGTAGTGTTTTTTTTTTCTCTCGTAGTGTTTTTTTTCTATTGTAGTGTTTGTTTGTTCTTTTTTTCTATTATAGTGTTTGTGTTCTTTTTTTTCCCCTCTTGTAGTGTTTGTTTGTTCTTTTTTTCTCTTGTTGTGTTTGTTTGTTCTTTTTTTCTATTGTAGTGTTTATGTTCTTTTTTTTCCTCTTGTAGTGTTTGTTTGTTCTTTTTTTTTTCTCTTGTCATTTTTTAACCTCCCTACCGAGCACGTAGTCATCACTGGTGCTGACTGCCTGGCAGGAAACATGTACCTAGGCTCCTGCTGTATTGGTGTCTGTAGCAGTCTGTTTCATAAGCTGAAGCACACCCTGACTCAGTGGCCATTTCGCCCCGTGTAGTCCCTCCGGGGGTCTCTGAATGGACACAGAAAGAATAGGACAACTGTACCCTCAAGCATGTCGTACGTGGCGACAGATAAGGTTTTACACGAGGCTGGCAAAATCATCATGTCAAACAAATTATTACAGACACTACCACTATAAGATGATGTGAGAGTTTGGTGCAGGCTTCCTGTAAGAGCTGACCAGCTGCAGTTGTGGTTCCATGCTCCATAAGGAGTGAAATAAAAAATGGTGATGACGATTATTCACGACATGTTTATTAGAGCGTCGTGGGGCGATTCTTTTCGCCAAATTCCCTAATATTTACCCACTGGAGTTGTTTCTACCAACTCATTTCTAATGTTACAACGTAGAACTCTGGTCAATTCTTAGCAATGTTGCAGTTTATTCTGATGCCTTAAATGACCTTGAATCGTAAAGTTTCCGCGAGTCTAAGAGACACAGACAAAATAACACTACTGCACCCTCTGGAATGTTGTACAAGGAGACTACTATCATGTGCCTGGCAATCTCACCATGTCAAACAGCCATAGACACCACAACAACAAGAGCATATGCATGTTTAGTGCAGGTTTCCCGTAAGGAGACCAGCTTCCACGGGGACTCCATGCTCCGTAAGGAACACAAAAGAAAATGATGTTAAAAATGCATCACGCTTTGCCCCTTGTCTGCACCCTGTGGAACACGGATGCATCAATGTAGTTGTTATCCTTCCAGGAAGCCTGTACCAAAATATTCATGGGCTGTTGCAACAGTTGTTCATGTAGCAGTTTCTTCTACATAATAAGGCTGCCAGTCCCATGCGCAACATCATATTAGTTGCCTTATACGACATGCTTGAGGGAGCAGTATATCTATCCTTTCTTTATGACCTTAGAGACCACTAGGATCAACACGGAGAAGTCGTCATTATAATGTCCCTTTTTATTTCTCACAACCCAGCATCTAGCCACCAAGGCTGCTGGTAACCTTCAGATGAAGCCTCAATCAAAGGACGGATTTGTGAGTTCTTGTATGACTGGTTTATACAGCAATATCTTTTACATAATCATATTGCCAGATCTCATGCACAACCTCCTACGACATGCTGGGGGGGGGAGTAATCCTATTATTCCTTTGTGTGCCCAGAGACCCCTGAGAGCTACAACCAGAGACCACTGGGAGCTACATCCAGAGACCACTGGGAGCTACATTCAGAGACCCCTGGGAGCTACATTCACAGACCCCTGGGAGCTACATCCACAGACCCCTAGAAGCTACATCCACAGGCCCCTGGGAGCTACATCCACAGACCCCTGGGAGCTACATCCAGAGACCACTGGCAGCTACATCCACAGACTCCTGGGAGCTACATCCAGAGACCACTGGGAGCTACATCCACAGACTAATGGGAGCTACATCCAGAGACCACTGGGAGCTACATTCAGAGACCCCTGGGAGCTACATCCACAGACCCCTGGGAGCAACATCCACAGACCCCTAGGAGCAACATCCACAGGCCCCTGGGAGCTACATCCACAGACCCCTGGGAGCTACATCCAGAAACCACTGGGAGCTACATCCACAGACTTCTGGGAGCTACATCCAGAGACCACTAGGAGCTAGATCCACAGACCCCTGGGAGCTACATCCACAGACCCCTGGGAGATACATCCAGAGACCACTGGGAGCTACATCCAGAGATTCCAGGAGCTACATCCAGAGACCACTGGGAGCTACATCCACATACTCCTGGGAGATACATCCAGAGACAACTGGGAGCTACTTCCACAGACCCCTGAAAGCTACATCCAGAGACCACTGAAAGCTACATTCAGAGACCACTGGAAGCTACATCCACAGACCCGTGGTAGCTACATCTACAGGCCCCTGGGAGCTACATCCACAGACCCCTGGGAGCTACATCCAGAGACCCCTGGAAGCTACATCCACATCCTCATGGGAGCTACATCCAGAGACCACTGGGAGCTACATCCAGAGACTTATGGGAGCTACATCCAGAGACCACTGAGAGCTACATCCAGAGACTAATGGGAGCTACATCCAGAGACCACTGGGAGCTACATTCAGAGACCCCTGGGAGCTACATCCACAGACCCCTGGGAGCAACATCCACAGACCCCTAGGAGCAACATCCACAGGCCCCTGGGAGCTACATCCACAGACCCCTGGGAGCTACATCCAGAAACCACTGGGAGCTACATCCACAGACTTCTGGGAGCTACATCCAGAGACCACTAGGAGACAGATCCACAGACCCCTGGGAGCTACATCCACAGACCCCTGGGAGATACATCCAGATGCCACTGGGAGCTACATCCAGAGACCCCAGGAGCTACATCCAGAGACCACTGAGAGCTACATCCACATACTCCTGGGAGATACATCCAGAGACAACTGGGAGCTACTTCCACAGACCCCTGAAAGCTACATCCAGAGACCACTGAAAGCTACATTCAGAGACCACTGGAAGCTACATCCACAGACCCGTGATAGCTACATCTACAGGCCCCTGGGAGCTACATCCACAGACCCCTGGGAGCTACATCCAGAGACCCCTGGAAGCTACATCCACATCCTCATGGGAGCTACATCCAGAGACCACTGGGAGCTACATCTAGAGACCCCTTGGAGCTACATCCAGAGACCACTGAGAGCTACATCCAGAGACCTCAGGGGCTATATCCAGAGACCCCTGGGAGCTACATCCAGAGACCACTGAGAGCTACATCCAGAGACCACTGAGAACTACATCCAAAGACCCCAGGGAGCTACATCCAGAGACCCCTGGGAGATACATCCAGAGGCCACTGGAAGCTACATCCACAGACCCCTGGGAGCTACATCCAGAGACCACTGAGAGCTACATCCAGAGACCCCAGGGAGGTACATCTAGAGACCCCTGGGAGCTACATCCAGAGACCACTGGGAGCTACATCCACAGACCCCTGGGAGCTACATCCAGAGACCACTGGGAGCTACATTCAGAGACCTCTGGGGGCTACATCCACAGACCCCTGGGAGCTACATCCACAGACCCCTGGGAGCTACATCCACAGACCCCTGGGAGCTACATCCAGAGACCACTGGGAGCTACATCCACAGACTCCTGGGAGCTACATCCAGAGACCACTGGGAGCTACTTCCACAGACCCATGGGAGCTACATCCAGAGACCACTGGGAGCTACATTCAGAGACCACTGGGAGCTACATCCACAGACCCGTTGGAGCTACATCCACAGACCCCTGGGAGCTACATCCACAGACCCCTGGGAGCTACATCCAGAGACCCCTTGGGAGCTACATGCACAGACCCATGGGAGCTACATCCAGAGACCACTGGGAGCTACATCCAGAGACCCATGGGAGCTACATCCAGAGACCACTGAGAGCTACATCCAGAGACTCCAGGGAGCTATATCCAGAGACCTCTGGGAGCTACATCCAGAGACCACTGAGAGCTACATCCAGAGACCACTGAGAGGTTCATCCAGAGACCCCAGGGAGCTACATCCAGAGACCCCTGGGAGCTACATCCAGAGACCACTGGGAGCTATATCCACAGACCCTTGGGAGCTATATCCAGAGACCACTGAGAGCTACATCCAGAGACTCCAGTGAGCTACATCCAGAGACTGGGAGCTACATCCAGAGACCACTGGGAGCTACATCCACAGATCCCTGGGAGCTACATCCAGAGACCACTGGGAGCTACATTCAGAGACCTCTGGGGGCTACATCCACAGACCCCTGGGAGCTACATCCACAGACCCCTGAGAGCTACATCCACAGACCCCTGGGAGCTACATCCAGAGACCACTGGGAGCTACATCCACAGACTCCTGGGAGCTACATCCAGAGACCACTGGGAGCTACATCCACAGACTCCTGGGAGCTACATCCAGAGACCACTGGGAGCTACTTCCACAGACCCATGGGAGCTACATCCAGAGACCACTGGGAGCTACATCCAGAGACCACTGGGAGCTACATCCACAGACCCCTTGGAGCTACATCCACAGACCCCTGGGAGCTACATCCACAGACCCCTGGGAGCTACATCCAGAGACCCCTTGGGAGCTACATGCACAGACCCATGGGAGCTACATCCAGAGACCACTGGGAGCTACATCCAGAGACTTATGGGAGCTACATCCAGAGACCACTGAGAGCTACATCCAGAGACTCCAGGGAGCTATATCCAGAGACCTCTGGGAGCTACATCCAGAGACCACTGAGAGCTACATCCAGAGACCACTGAGAGGTTCATCCAGAGACCCCAGGGAGCTACATCCAGAGACCCCTGGGAGCTACATCCAGAGACCACTGGGAGCTACATCCACAGACCCTTGGGAGCTACATCCAGAGACCACTGAGAGCTACATCCAGAGACTCCAGTGAGCTACATCCAGAGACTGGGAGCTACATCCAGAGACCACTGGGAGCTACATCCACAGATCCCTGGGAGCTACATCCAGAGACCACTGGGAGCTACATCCACAGACCCCTGGGAGCTACATTCACAGACCCTGTGAGCTACATCCACAGCCCCTGTGAGCTACATCCACAAAACCCTTGGGAGCTACATCCAGAGACCACTGGGAGCTACATCCAGAGACCCCTGGGAGCTACATCCAGAGACCACTGAGAACTACATCCACAGACCCCTGGGAGCTACATCCAGAGACTGCTGAGAGCTACATCCAGAGACCACTGGGAGCTACATCCACAGACCCCTGGGAGCTACATCTAGAGACCACTGTAAGCTACACCCAGAGACCACATTGAGCTACAACCAGTGACCTCTGAGAGCTACATCCAGAGACCACTGAGAGCTACATCCAGAGACCACTGAGAGCTACAACCAGAGACCACTGAGAGCTACATCTAGAGACCACAGGGAGCTACATCCAGAGACCCATGAGAGCTACATCCAGAGACCACAGGGAGCTACAACCAGAGACCCCTGAGAGCTACATCCAGAGACCACAGGGAGCTACATCCAGAGACCACTGAGAGCTACACCCAGAGACCCCTGAGAGCTACACGTTCAAGAGGTTGTTCTATAGCAGATTCTGCCGTAGGCGAGTGAAGTGTTACTAGATCCAGCATCCAGAGGTGGGCGTGACCAGTTCCTTTTCTCGCTGCCTTTTCCTGCCCTTACTCAAGAGCGAGGTCGGGTACCCCTTTACAGCTGGGTGGACTGGAGCGTGAAGATACCATGAATCGAACCCGGCACCTTTGCCGTGAGAGATCTTAGTTTTAATCATTCTGTCAATCATGACCGCTCAATCATGACCGCTCAATCATGACCGATCAATCATGACCGCTCAATCATGACCGCTCAATGATGTCCGCTCAATCATGACCGCAACTACACACAACCAACTCATAACAGCTGTTTTTACTGATTTTATTGTTGAACAGAATCGACGTCAATGCACTTCGGGCAAACACATAGGTGATCAGTCTCCCTCAGCTAATGTCGTAGGGTAAGAATGCTAATTGTTCCTGTTGCGCGCTAGTTGTGTACACGCCGGATGCATCCTCTCATATGTTCATCTATGCTGGTCTTACTTTTAGCCTTGATGATTCATCGATTGTAATGTCATTCTCTAATTGGCGATCATTAATTGTCCTCAGTATCTCTCCCTTATTCATATCCATTGTACCATCAATGGGTTCTCTTGAAGCTAGTCTGTCAGCTCTTTCATTGCCGCATCGCCCTGCTTGACCAGGAACCGCACCAGTTCCTGAAGATTTGAGGCTTATGTGGAGGTTTTCCATTCATACTGGAGCCATCCACTGTGGACCTTCCGAAGCATGGATTGGTGAGTCTGATACAATAACTGCCTTGTTAATGAAGTCTCAGACATCCACCTTAAGTTTACAGTAGCTATCTCTTCCTCCATTCTCATGCTGGAGGCTATTGTCATGTAAGCCCCGCTATTTTCAGCGATGAATCTGCCCTTTTTACTCTAGCAGAGAAGCCACACTGTGATTTGTCCCCACGGATTACAGACCCATCAGATTAAGTCTCGTATTTATAATGTCACAACCGACATTCCTCTAATAACTGTTACCTCATTATTAGTAATAATTTACTGCAATTATATCCACGATACAGTCATCTCTATTTCCTAAAAACATATTTGCTAACACTAATGCAATATTTGGATTATCTCATTCAGGCCAAGTGACGAGTGCAGAAGAGAGTACACCAACCACTCTCAACACACACCAGGATACACTTGACTATCGCTGCTTAAGTCACACCTTAATTTACATTTCTATTGGATATCTCGGATCACGTGGTGAGTCAACGGGAAACGCTACAAGTAGAACCGGAAGGAAGGGCGCAAGAAGAAATGTCGCTTGAGAGACAGAAGATCTTCAAAAATTGTTCAGTGCTAGAATATAGTAACACCATAGATCTGTGTTGTCTTAGAAAATGAAAAAATTGAAATGGCGTAATGACAGATTTTGTTTTTTAATGGGACGCAGTGTAGGTCTCACATGAGTTATCTGTGCTAGATGTTGGCTATTGCACTTTCAAATCATTTCTCTTACTGTTTGTTTGTTGTATTTCATTTTGAGTTATGTAAAATAACGCGGTAATTTAGCAATAAATAATTTATATCATCTGAAGTTACGAATCGAAATATAATAATGGTCATCATTATATTTATTATATCATTACCCTTTAGCTCCGGTCCTGTGCCATACTCTCAAGGTATTATAGTGTCTTCGTTTTCCATTACATTTGTGTCTCCAGTTCCAGGAGTATTTCTTCTTCTTCTGCGATCAGTTTCCTATGCTCAGCAGAGTCTAAACAAGGAGATGAGTTGCCTCCATGAATCCAGTCGTCAGTAGGAGGTCCTCGTGGGTGCCCCACTGTGTCTCTTCCACTTTCGTCTCCTGGTGCCAGGTTTGAGCTCTCAAGTCACCAAAGAGAGAGCACGTTTGCAGAATGTGTTCCGGAGTCTGGGGGCCATTATGACATGTGCACTGGTCAGTTGGGGCAGCTACCATTTTGTGGAGATGGGCTTGTAGTCTACAGTGTCCTGTGCGGAGCCTAAAAATGGCGGTTTGCTGTTTTCTGTCTAGCTTTAGGATGGGGTCTTGATCTCTGGCTCCATGCATTTTTTGTACTTTCTTTTGATAAGTGTCTTTGCTTCCTTCAGTGAGACTCAGTGGTGAAACTGTTCCTTCTGGGTGCCTGTTTTTGCCAGTCTGTCGGCTGCCTCATTTCCTGCAATACCACAGTGTGCAGGAATTTACTGCATTGACACTTTGTTGTTGACGGACAAGCTGATTCAGATGTTCTGTCGCTGTTCTTGTTATGAGATCTTCAGGTTCATTTTGAATAGACTGGAGAATTGACATGCATCGCATAAGATTATATTTGATCCTTTAAGTCTTTGAAAGTCGTTGTTTTTATTGTTCCTGAGGGTGTGACCACCGTGTGGGCCAGTATCTTTGTAACCTCTAGGATTGCCTGTATCTCTGCCCTGTAGTTTGTTGAGAATTTTCCAGTAGCAATTGACTTTTCTATTTTTTTGGAGCGTTTGGCATTAGTATTTGGATCCCTGCTCCTCCTTTCCTTACTGCTTCTTCTGAAGATCCGTCGGTGAAGACATGAATCCACTGTCAACTGGGGTATTGGTTGTATGCGTATTTCAATTTGTGTAGCTCTCTTTAACTGGGGGTTCCAGAAAAAGGACTATCTAGCTATTACCACCTTTCTCCAAGACGTGCCTTATTCTTTGTCGGCGACTTCTTCTCGTGACGTCCACATTCTGAGTGTGCTCACGTGCACTCATTTGACTGATTAATTTTAAAGTAATGCAAGGTGACTGTCTGGAACTCCATTGAACCGTTAAGTTATTGTGGAAGACTCTCAGGTCACGCTGCGGAAGGTCCGAAATGTGCGGCCATGTCATGAATTGAGATCATACATTGAAGCATTCATCTTTCATGAGCTGGTGTGGATCTAATGTCCTGGTCATGCTGGGGTTACGGCAATGAGAAGAGCAGACTCCTAGTCTCGTAAGCACCCATTGTGGGAACACTGGATATGGATAAGGGAGAATTAATAAATACGATAAACGATTGCCTGCCAGAGACTGACACTGCATTCGATAAATAATCAAGGCGGAAACGTCTGAAATTTGGCTGGAAACGTCTGAAATTTAGCATCAAACGTCTGAAATTTGGCATCAAACGTATGACTATCTGGCATGGACATATGGGAGGATGGATGTGATGTGTATGCAACCAGCACCCTACAGGAAAAATTAGCATTTATTCCATTCGACATTCGATGAAGAAGACTGAGCACGTATGGGTTTGCTCGGAGTGCAATTGTATCGTTTCTGACCAACAGGAACAATAACGTAAAGCAGTAAATGCAGGTCGAGTGGCAAAGTGGTAAGAGGTATTGCTTCTCGAGGCAAAGCTGTCGGGTTAGAATCCTTACAGCATCACTCTTCAGTCTACCCAGCTGTACATTGGTATCTGACTCTGCTTATGAATGAGGGAAGATAAATGCAGCAAGGAATGTAACTGGTCACTCCACCTCATGAAGCTGAGACCTAGTGTGGTGAAGCCTCTAACACTTTACTTTATCCTACTGCAGTATCCTGCTATGAGACCACCTTTAACAGGTCAAGCTTGCTCCACATCAGATACTGACGTAGAGGAAGAGAGAAGTTTACAGACCACTATACTAGATCCAGCTTCGAGATAGGGATGACCGGTTCCCTTCCTCGCTGCCTTTACCATCCCTAACTCAAGAGCACAGTCAGGTACACATTTATAGCTTGGTACACTGTAGCGTGATGCCACAGTGCTTTGAACAGGGCACCTTTGCCACGAGAGGCCAACGCTGCAACCACTCTGCCAATCGGACGTTCAAGACTACCTTTTATTACATTTAAATTTTGTTGACTGAAATAACTTAAATCATAAGGTTGTTAAGTGAACTAATGTGGTTACAGCCCGGCATATCTACAATACTGTGGTTGTTGACTGAATTAATATTTATAGAATGAAATAGTGTGCATTTTAACTGAAATGATTTGGTTTATCACTGCAAACATTACATTTTGTGTGTGTGTGTGCTAAAGTAGTGTAAGTGTCGACAAAGTAGCAAGTGACACTTTATGATGGGACCACTCAAGACGTCACTAATTTCAACTTTAGTCAGGGACCACTCAAGACGCCACTAATTTCAACTTAAGTCAGGTGACCACTCAAGACGCTACTAATTTCAACTTTAGTCAGGTGACCACTCAAGACGCCACTAATTTCAACTTTAGTGAGGGGACCACTGAAGACGCCATTAATTTCAACTTTAGTTAGGGGACCACCCAAGACGTTACTAATTTCAACTTTAGTCAGGTGACCACACAAGACGCCACTAATTTCAACTTTAGCCAGGGACCACTCAAGCAGCAAATAATTTCAACTTTAGTGAGGGGACCACTCAAGACGCCACTAATTTCAACTTTAGCCAGGTGACCACTCAAGACGCCACTAATTTCAACTTTAGTAAGGGGACCACTCAAGACTCCACTAATTTCAACTTTAATAAGGTGACCACTCAAGACGCCACTAATTTAAACTTTTGTCAGGAGACCACTCAAGACGCAACTAATTTCCACTTTAGTTAGAGGATCACTCAAGACGCCACTAATTTCAACTTTTGTCAGGAGACCACACAAGACGGAACTAATTTCAACTTTAGTCAGGTGACAACTCAAGACGCTACTAATTTCAACTTTAGTCAGGTGACCACTCAAGACGCCACTAATTTCAACTTTAGTCAGGGGACCACTCAAGACGCCACTAATTTCTACTTTAGTCAGGTGACCACTCAAGACGCTACTAATTTCAACTTTAGTCAGTGTGGTAAAGTGGGATGTTATAAATATTTATAGGGGACTTAGTGTACTGACTGAGATCAGCTGTGAAGGTATCTATATCTAATAAGAGTAGTGTATTATAGATAACCTTACTTACTGCCACATATGTATACCTCAGCCAGAATTATTCTGGAATAGTGTGATGACTACGTTATATGTCTAGGGTATGTGTATGATGAAGTGTAAGTCATAACAACAACAGACAGATAAACAATTTAATTTATTCCACCACACTTGACAACACTGTGACACTCACATACATATAACACTCTAAGAGGATATCTTAAAGGAGTCACTGATAACTTTTCAAATAACAATATGTATTCAGTGCTGTCATGAATGTATATGTGTCCTGATTCAAATACAAAGGGAACCAGGAATCACAATCAATTTTAATTATACGTTATATGTACAGAATTTATTAATATGATTCGTGTAGTGACATATATTATTAATGGTATCCTATGTGTGTCAGTTGTGTAGTAGTAATATGAGGTAATACTGGTTTTGTTTTGTTCAAGCTCTGTTGGTATTTGTCATCATGACTTCAATAGTTTGTTTCTATTGGAACTAGTATTGGAGATGTTCTCAGTTCCTGGTATTTAAACAATTAAATTCCCCTCTTAATCTTAGTTTACAATGTCATTGTAAGATGGGGTACATAATGTTGAGCTCCATGGCCACACTCTCTTATCTTGCGTGATGACTGCAGTAAAAGACTCCTCTGCTCGATAACTGTACTGAGTTCTGGAGCCACCCCACTGGTTGCTATATGGACCAAGGAGTATGCTGTCCACTTCTGGCTTCAGCAAAGCTCTGACCAGGTGCTGCTCAATAACTTTAAGACCACGGTCCCTGAAACAAGAAGGTTGTACCTTCTACGTCAGAACTAATTTACACTCTATTTCTACACTGAGCACAATACATCACAAACATTGAGTTCAGAGCGTTAGGCCAACTGTCAGCTTCATCTGAAATACTTTATACCAGTATTTCCCTCCCTAATGGTTACTACGCCTCTGCAATTCCAGCATTATTTCTTTCTAGTTAATAATCTAGGTGTCAGTGTACTGTTTGGCCATTCCATGCAGTTTTACTTTCCTCCGACACCTTCTGTTCAGGCTGGAGCACTATAGGCTTTACATCATGTTCGCTACTGAACCACACATATATACAGACATAAATTATCAATTTACATTCAATTTTCATTAAAAGATATTGAATATTTCAAGCTTACCACAATTCATGGAAATAATAATAAACAGTTTCGTTGACTGGCAATGAATATAGCACAACTCCGATCTGCCGATGTCCCAGGCTTTATTTTATAAAAAATATACACTGGTGCTCAACGCACTGCTTCTTAGTAGGTTTATTACAAGATGTGGCAATGAACAGACGCTCTGAATTGAGTATATTCGCAGCTCTACCCAATCAAACCATGTCTACACATCTTTTCAAAAAAGTACCCCTTTCTCACGTTTCCCCTGACAACACAAGATAGTATTTATACTCCGACCAATCGTGTTTAGTCTTCCATTTGTTGCGCTCCAATCAAATAGGAGTTAACATGGTAGGCTATTTCCGTAACGTAATGTTTCTTCAAACACGTTATAAAAAAATTTTATGAGCAGAAATGATTTCATGCTGTCAGGCACCCCCACTATTTTATTTTGGCCATAACTTGGTAATTCCTAGACTATTTGCGTAACGTTTTACATATTCTTTGTCAGCAAACCCTAAGGAATCCAATCAATCTAAGGGAGCTAGGTGGCTGCGTTCAAAATGTGCATTTTCTACCACCTCCTGTTCACTTCAATCCCCATGTGGTGTCTGGGTACTGTCATGTTTTCAAACGTAAACCGGTATAATGTCATAATTCCCAATAAGCGTTTTTCAGGATTTTAAAACCTAACTCTGGGAAGGGTAGTGAATTTTATCACTGTCGATTTGAAATAAAGTTAGTGCATGTGGCCTTACACGCGTGATGGCAGCAATTGTGTATCGCGCGACGCGTGTTTAGTGTTGCACGTGTCCCTGCTTTCTGCCTCTCCCTTCTCTCTATCCTTTAGTCCATCTGTCTTTTAGTTACGCCGTGTATAAAATGGAATGAATGAAATATTAAATTTAGGTCATTGATCAGCTTGCGTATCTCAAGGTTTTTCCAAGAAATACAGTACACGTTTCATTGAAGAAAGCGGGTAATAATACAGTAGGCTTTTACTATCAACGTGAAAGCGTTACAATTTGCAGACGAAGTAGAAAACAAGGGGGATTTCGAGTACAGTCATTGTGACAGCACTGTTCTTTACCATTCTTCTTTCCTTTTATTAAATTTATTTGTTAGGCTTTGCATTTACATTTTAATTTATATATGGGGTTTAGAATAATTCACGACTGTCAGGTGACCACACAAGACGCCACTAATTTCCACTTTAGCCAGGGACCACTCAAGCAGCAAACAATTTCAACTTTAGTGAGGGGACCACTCAAGACGCCACTAATTTCAACTTTAGTCAGGGGACCACACAAGACGCCACTAATTTCCACTTTAGCCAGGGACCACTCAAGCAGCAAATAATTTCAACTTTAGTGAGGGGACCACTCAAGACGCCACTAATTTCAACTTTAGTCAGGTGACCACTCAAGACGCCACTAATTTCAACTTTAGTCAGGGGACCAATCAATACGGCACAAATTTCAACTTTAGTCAGGTGACCAATCAAGACGCCACTAATTTCAACTTTTGTCAGGAGACCACTCAAGACGCCATTAATTTCAACTTTAGTTAGGGGATCACTCAAGACGTTACTAATTTCAACTTTTGACAGGAGACCACTCAAGACGCCACTAATTTCAACTTTAGTCAGGTGACCACTCAAGACGCCACTAATTTCAACTTTAGTCAGGGTACCACTCAAGACGCCACTAATTTTCACTGTAATAAGGTGACCACTCAAGACGTCACTAATTTCAACTTTAGTCAGGGGACCACTCAAGAGGCCACTAATTTCAACGTTAGTTAAGAGACCACTCAAGACGCCACTAATTTCAACTTTAGTCAGGGGACCACACAAGACGCCACTAATTTCCACTTTAGCCAGGGACCACTCAAGCAGCAAATAATTTCAACTTTAGTAAGGTACCACTCAGACGCCACTAATTTCAACTTTAGTCAGGGGACCACACAAGACGCCACTAATTTCCACTTTAGCCAGGGACCACTCAAGCAGCAAATAATTTCAACTTTAGTGAGGGGACCACTCAAGACGCCACTAATTTCAACTTTAGTCAGGGGACCACTCAATACGGCACAAATTTCAACTTTAGTCATGTGACCACTCAAGACGCCACTAATTTCAACTTTTGTCAGGAGACCACTCAAGACACCATTAATTTCAACTTTAGTTAGGGGATCACTCAAGACGTTACTAATTTCAGCTTTTGTCAGGAGACCACTCAAGACGCCACTAATTTCAACTTTAGTCTGGTGACCACTCAAGACGCCACTAATTTCAACTTTAGTCAGGGTACCACTCAAGACGCCACTAATTTCACTGACAAACAACATTTTTCTTTCTTATTTAAGAATAAGTGTTCTTAGGCCAGTTTCTTGCGCTGATTTCAAATTTGAAATCCGTTTATCTCTATCACATTGGGTTCTTAAGATATTTGTGAATAAATATATTTTTGGGGAAACCGTTATTTGCTCCGTTTCATTTTTACTATATAACTTATTAAAATTAATAAAATGCAAAATAATTCTACTTTTTATACTGCTAAAAGATGCATGACACATGTCACGCTATTTTTCAAATTGTTACTGTATTTTGAAATAATTCTGAGCGAAATTCGGCTGATCTGTTCTGTTACGTGTGCGGATATTTTACCGATCGTGTTCACCAGAAAAACTTTATACCATTACTAAAGAAAGCATATGAACTTTATTTCGATTCGAAAGTTGATGATGCAAATAAATCTTGGAAGCCAAATGCAGTTTGTTCGACTTGTGCAAATACATTGGCAGGTTGGTTACGACAATCGCCGAAGCATAAGTCGATGCCTTTTGGAGTGCCAGTAATATGGCGTGAACCGACAAATCACGCTACTGATTGTTACTTCTGCTTGACAAATATCCATGGTTTCACTTTTAAAACTAGAAAGTCTGTGGTTTATCCAAATATTGAATCGGTTTTGAAACCAATGCCTCATGATCCAATCACGTGTCAGATCCCAGTTCCACCAGAACAATATCCGTTGGACTTGAATGAACCATCAGAAAGTGATAGTTTACCTGCTTTAGAAACTAATTCTGACTCGGATTATATACCGGTGAATGATGGTGTTCACTTAATTAACCATTCAGAACTTTCAGATCTAATATGTGATCTCGCTCTTACCAAAGGACATGCGGAATTACTCGGTTCGCGACTCAAAGAATGGAATCTTTTAGCGCCCAATACTCCGATATCTAAATTTCGTCATAGACACAGATAACTTGTTCAATACTTTGAGATGGATGATGACATATGCTATTGCAAAGATGTAAACGGTCTAATGGTACACCTCGGTCATGAGCACATAGTCAACGAATGGCGACTTTTCATTGACTCTTCCAAGACGTCTAAAAGCCGTGTTATTGCATAACGGAAATTTATTTTCATCAATTCCAGTCACCTACTCTGTTCATATGAAAGAAACTTATGACAATATGGCTATACTTTTGGCAAAAATAAAGTACAATGACTACCAATGGCGGATTTGTGGAGACCTAAAGGTCATTGCAATTCTCATTGGCATGCAGATTGGGTATACTAAATTTTGTTGCTTCCTATGTGAATGGGACAGCCCCAACAGTCAGGAACATTATGCAAGAAAGGTGTGGCCTATCAGGGATCTATGCAGCTCGGGCATAAAAATGAAATACACGAGCCATTAGTTAACAAAGACAGCATCATTTTACCACCGTTATATATAAAGTTGGGGCTCATGAAGAATTTCGTAAAAGCGTTAGATAAAACAAGCTAAGCTTTCACTTATCTTCGAGAAAAGTTTCCGCAAGTTAGCGACGCAAAGATAAAGGAAAGTATCTTTGTTGGACCTCAGATTAGGAAAGTTATTGCAGACAAACAATTCGAGAACTTGTTACATGGTAGTGAACTTCGCGCATGGATGGCATTCAAATCGATCGTCGATAACTTTCTGGGAAATCACAAATCTGCCGACTATGTGCATATTGTTAAGCAGTGCATAGATGCATACAGAATTATGGGCTGTAACATGTCCCTCAAAATCCATTTGCTCGATTCGCATCTTGACTTTTTCTCTGACAACCTTGGCGAAGTCAGCGATGAACATGGAGAACGATTCCATCAAGATATCGCCGTAATGGAGTCACGTTATCAAGGACGGTGGAGTGTGACCATGCTTGCCGATTATTGTTGGATGCTTCATCGCGATGTACCACATGCCATTCATCGACGAAAGTCGACTGCAAGGAAATTCATGCCTACATAACTGCAACTAATTTCAACTTTAGTTACAGGAGCACTCAAGACGCCACTAATTTCAACTTTTGTCAGGAGACCACTTAAGACGCCACTAATTTCAACTTTAGTCAGGTGACCACTCAAGACGCTACTAATTTCAACTTTAGTCAGGTGACCACTCAAGACGCCGCTAATTTCAACTTTTGCCAGGAGACCACTCAAGACGCCACTAATTTCAACTTTAGTTAGGGGATCCCTCAAGACGCTACTAATTTCAATTTTTCTCAGGAGACCACTCAAGACGCCACTAATTTTAACTTTAGTCAGGGAACCACACAAGACGCCACTAATTTCAACTTTAGTCGAGGGACCACTCAAGACGCCACTAATTTCAACTTTAGTCAGATGACCACTCAAGACGACACTAATTCCAACTTTAGTTAGATGACCACTCAAGACGCCACTAATTTCAACTTTAGTCAGGGGACCACTCAAGACGCCACTAATTTCAACTTTATTCAGGTGACCACCACTCAAGATGCCACTAATTTCAACTTTAGTCAGAGGACCACACAAGACGCCACTAATTTCAACTTTTCTCAGGAGACCACTCAAGACGCAACTAATTTCAACTTTAGTCAGGTGACCACTCAAGACGCCACTAATTTCAACTTTTGTCAGGAGACCACTCAAGACGCCACTAATTTCAACTTTAGTCAGGGGACCACTCAAGAAGCCGCTAATTTCAACGTTAGTTAAGAGACCACTCAAGACGCCACTAATTTCAACTTTAGTCAGGGGACCACACAAGACGCCACTAATTTCCACTTTAGCCAGGGACCACTCAAGCAGCAAATAATTTCAACTTTAGTGAGGGGACCACTCAAGACGCCACTAATTTCAACTTTAGTCAGGGGACCACACAAGACGCCACTAATTTCCACTTTAGCCAGGGACCACTCAAGCAGCAAATAATTTCAACTTTAGTGAGGGGACCACTCAAGACGCCACTAATTTCAACTTTAGTCAGGTGACCACTCAAGACGCCACTAATTTCAACTTTAGTCAGGGGACCACTCAATACGGCACAAATTTCAACTTTAGTCAGGTGACCAATCAAGACGCCACTAATTTCAACTTTTGTCAGGAGACCACTCAAGTCGCCATTAATTTCAACTTTAGTTAGGGGATCACTCAAGACGTTACTAATTTCAACTTTTGTCAGGAGACCACTCAAGACGCCACTAATTTCAACTTTAGTCAGGTGACCACTCAAGACGCCACTAATTTCAACTTTAGTCAGGGTACCACTCAAGACGCCACTAATTTTCACTGTAATAAGGTGACCACTCAAGACGTCACTAATTTCAACTTTAGTCAGGGGACCACTCAAGACGCCACTAATTTCAACGTTAGTTAAGAGACCACTCAAGACGCCACTAATTTCAACTTTAGTCAGTGGACCACACAAGACGCCACTAATTTCCACATTAGCCAGGGACCACTCAAGCAGCAAATAATTTCAACTTTAGTAAGGTACCACTCAGACGCCACTAATTTCAACTTTAGTCAGGGGACCACACAAGACGCCACTAATTTCCACTTTAGCCAGGGACCACTCAAGCAGCAAAAAATTTCAACTTTAGTGAGGGGACCACTCAAGACGCCACTAATTTCAACTTTAGTCAGGGGACCACTCAATACGGCACAAATTTCAACTTTAGTCAGGTGACCACTCAAGACGCCACTAATTTCAACTTTTGTCAGGAGACCACTCAAGACACCATTAATTTCAACTTTAGTTAGGGGATCACTCAAGACGTTACTAATTTCAGCTTTTGTCAGGAGACCACTCAAGACGCCACTAATTTCAACTTTAGTCTGGTGACCACTCAAGACGCCACTAATTTCAACTTTAGTCAGGGTACCACTCAAGACGCCAATAATTTTCACTGTAAAAAGGTGACCACTCAAGACGCCACTAATTTCAACTTTTGTCAGGAGACCATTCAAGACGCAACTAATTTCAACTTTAGTTAGAGGATCACTCAAGACGCCACTAATTTCAACTTTTGTCAGGAGACCACTTAAGACGCCACTAATTTCAACTTTAGTCAGGTGACCACTCAAGACGCTACTAATTTCAACTTTAGTCAGGTGACCACTCAAGACGCCGCTAATTTCAACTTTTGCCAGGAGACCACTCAAGACGCCACTAATTTCAACTTTAGTTAGGGGATCCCTCAAGACGCTACTAATTTCAATTTTTCTCAGGAGACCACTCAAGACGCCACTAATTTTAACTTTAGTCAGGGAACCACACAAGACGCCACTAATTTCAACTTTAGTCAAGGGACCACTCAAGACGCCACTAATTTCAACTTTAGTCAGATGACCACTCAAGACGACACTAATTCCAACTTTAGTTAGATGACCACTCAAGACGCCACTAATTTCAACTTTAGTCAGGGGACCACTCAAGACGCCACTAATTTCAACTTTATTCAGGTGACCACCACTCAAGATGCCACTAATTTCAACTTTAGTCAGAAGACCACACAAGACGCCACTAATTTCAACTTTTCTCAGGAGACCACTCAAGACGCAACTAATTTCAACTTTAGTTAGAGGATCACTCAAGACGCCACTAATTTCAACTTTTGTCAGGAGACCACTCAAGACGCCACTAATTTCAACTTTAGTCAGGTAACCACACAAGACGCCACTAATTTTAACTTTAGTCAATGGACCACTCAAGACGCCACTAATTTCAACTTTAGTCAGATGACCACTCAAGACGACACTAATTCCAACTTTAGTTAGATGACCACTCAAGACGCCACTAATTTCAACTTTAGTCAGGTGACCCCTCAAGACGCCACTAATTTCAACTTTTGTCAGGAGACCACTCAAGACGCCACTAATTTCAACTTTAGTTAGGGGATCCCTCAAGACGCTACTAATTTTAATTTTAGCCAGGGGGCCACACAAGACGATACTAATTTCAACTTTAGTCAAGGGACCACTCAAGACGCCACTAATTTCAACTTTAGTTAGGGGATCACTCAAGACGCTACTAATTTCAATTTTTCTCAGGAGACCACTCAAGACGCCACTAATTTCAACTTTACCCAGGGACCACTCAAGCAGCAAATAATTTCAACTTTAGTGATGGGACAACTCAAGACGCCATTAATTTTTACTTTAGTCAGGTGACCACTCAAGACGCCACTAATTTCAACTTTAGTCAGGGGACCACTCAAGACGCCACTAATTTCAACTTTAGTCAGGTGACCACTCAAGACGCCACTAATTTCAACTTTTGTCAGGAGACCACTCAAGACGCCACTAATTTCAACTTAAGTTATGGGATCCCTCAAGACGCTACTAATTTCAATTTTTGTCAGCAGACCACTCAAGACGCCACTAATTTCAATTTTAGTCAGGGGACCACACAAGACGCCACTAATTTCAACTTTAGTCAAGGGACCACTCAAGACACCACTAATTTCAACTTTAGTCAGATGACCACTCAAGACGACACTAATTTTAACTTTAGTTAGATGACCACTCAAGACGCCACTAATTTCAACTTTAGTCAGGGGACCACTCAAGGCGCCACTAATTTCAACTTTAGTCAGGGGACCACTCAAGACGCCACTAATTTCAACTTTATTCAGGTGACCACACAAGATGCCACTAGTTTCAACTTTAGTCAGAGGACCACACAAGACGCCACTAATTTCAACTTTAGTCAGGGGACCCCTCAAGACGCCACTAATTTCAACTTTAGTCAAGGGACCACACAAGACGCCACTAATTTCAACTTTAGTCAGGTGACCACTGAAGACGCCACTAATTTCAACTTTAGCCAGGGACCACTCAAGCAGCAAATAATTTCAACTTTAGTGAGGGGACCACTCAAGACGCCACTAATTTCCACTTTAGTCACGTGACCACTGAAGACGCCACTAATTTCAACTTTAGTCAGGGGACCACTCAAGACGCCACTAATTTTAACTTTGGTCAGGGAACCACTCAAGACGCCACTAATTTCAACTTTAGTCAGGTGACCACTCAAGACGGCACTAATTTTAACTTTAGTGAGGGGACCACTCAAGACGCCACTAATTTCATCTTCGTTCAGGGGACCACTCAAGACGCCACTAATTTCAACTTTAGTGAGGGGACCACACAAGACGCCACTAATTTCAACTTTAGTCAGGTGACCACTCAAGACGCCACTACTTTCATCTTTAGTCAGATGACCACTCAAGACGAAACTAATTTCAACGTTAGTCAGATGACCACTCAAGACTCCACTAATTTCAACTTAAGTCAGGGGACCAATCAAGGCGCCACTAATTTCAACTTTAGTCAGGGGACCACTCAAGACGCCACTAATTTCATCTTCATTCAGGGGACCACTCAAGACACCACTAATTTCAACTTTAGCCAGGGACCACTCAAGCAGCAAATAATTTTAACTTTAGTGAGGGGACCACTCAAGATGCCACTAATTTCCACTTTAGTCAGGTGACCACTCAAGACGCCACTAATTTCAACTATAGTCAGGGGACCACTCAAGACGCCACGAACTTCAACTTTAGTCAGGTGACCACTCAAGACGCCACTAATTTCAACTTTAGTCAGGTGACCAATCAAGACGCCACTAATTTCAACTTTAGTCAGGTGACCACTCAAGACGCCACTAATTTTAACTTTAGTGAGGGCACCACTCAAGACGCCACTAATTTCACCTTTAGTCAGGTGACCACTCAAGACGCCACTACTTTCATCTTTAGCCAGGGACCACTCAAGACGCCACTTATTTCTACTTTAGTCAGGTGACCACTTAAGACGCCACTAATTTAAACTTTAGTCAAGGGACCACTCAATACGCCACTAATTTCACCTTTAGTCAGATGACCACTCAAGACGTCACTAATTTCAACTTTAGTCAGATGACCACTCAAGACGCCACTAATTTCAACTTTAGTCAGGGGACCACTCAAGCCGCCACTAATTTCAACTTTAGTCAGGTGACCACTCAAGACGCCACTAATTTTAACTTTAGTGAGGGGACCACTCAAGACGCCACTAATTTCAACTTTAGTCAGGGGACCACTCAAGACGCCACTAATTTCAACGTTAGTTAAGAGACCACTCAAGACGCCACTAATTTCAACTTTAGTGAGGGAACCACTCAAGACGCCACTAATTTCAACTTTAGTCAAGGGACCACTCAAGACGTCACTAATTTCAACTTTATTCAGATGACCACTCAAGACGCCACTAATTTCAACTTTAGTCAGATGACCAGTCAAGATGCCACTAATTTCAACTCTAGTCATTGGACCACTCAAGACGCTACTAATTTCAACTTTAGTCAGGTGACCACTAAAGATGCCACTAATTTCAACTTTATTCAGGGGACCACTCAAGACGCCACTAATTTCAACTTTAGTCAGGGGACCACACAAGACGCCACTAATTTCAACTTTAGTCAGTGGACCACTCAAGACGCCACTAATTTCAACTTTAGTCAGTATCACAGACAGAAACTCGCCTGAATGTTGAGATGGCTGAAATCACGGACAGGGAAGCTTGACTGTCTTGTCTGTTCAGTATGGTCTGTCTTTGGCAAGGGCGTTTCGCGGAGTGAGTGGAGAGAGAAATGTTGTAAGGGTGTAACGGAGAGTGGGTAAACATAAATATATGGTAAAGGCGTAACGTGGAGTATGTAGACATACAAATTTGGTAAGGGCGTAACGGAGAGTGAGTGGATATAAAAAATTGGTAAGGGCGTAACGGAGAGTGGGTAGACAAAAGAATTTGGTAAGGGCGTAAAGTAGAGTGGGTAGACATAAAAATTTGGTAAGGGCGTAACATAGAGTGGGTGGACATACAAATTTGGTAAGAGCGTTACGGAGAGTGAGTGGACATAAATATTTAGTAAGGCCGTAACGTAGAGTCTGTAGGCATAAAAATATGGTGAGGGCGTAACGTAGAGTGGGTAGATATAAGAATTTGGTATGGGTATAACCTTGAGTTGGTGTACATAAAAATTTGGTAAGGGTGTAACGTAGAGTGGGTAGATATAAAAATTTGGTAAGGGTGTAACGTAGAGTGGGTTGACATACACATTTGCTAAACGCGTATCGTAGAATGGGTGGACATAAAAATTTGGTAAGGGCGTAACGTAGAGTAAGTAGATGTAGAATTTTGGTAAAGCCATAACGTGGAGTGGGTAGACAAACACATTTTATAAGGGCGTAAAGAAGTAGAGTGGGTGGACATAAAAATATTATAAGGGCGTATCATGGAGTGTGTAGACAAATAAATTCAGGAAGAAAAATAACTAGCTGTGACCTAACTGAGCTTCAAGTAGCGAGGCTTAAAATAGAAACTCTGTGCAGCGTTGTCAGCGGGAAAATGTGACTCTTAGGCTTGTGTCCGGCTGTGTCTACCCAACCGATCTGCTGTATACAAAAATATATCTTTGTGGTCACTAGTGATCTGGCGTGACGAACCCGCGCCGCCTCTGGCTTGTAAGGACAGAAGAGATGCCTCGGAGACAGTTCGTACTTGAGTCGAGATATCTTTCCAATATGAAGTTAGTGGCTGAAAGGGCGGACGCTTGTGCGCTTTAGCGGGCTTTTGTTCAGATTTTAGTCGCTGTTTAAAAACGAGTAGTTTCTGTTCTTCAGCAACTAGAATGTTGCAGTGAACACACGTAGCTCACTTGGATTATAGTCACGACTTACACTGACTTACTGAATTGTGACAAACAGAATTTAGTTTTTAATGGCTTCAAACAATGTGTAGTAACAAGAATTCGTGATAACTTTGTTGTGTAACTCCAGCTTTGTGAAGGTACATGATAACTTTCTTTGAAAACCTTAGCTGTGTGAGGGTACGTGCTAACTTTTCTATGACAAACCTAGCTGTGTGAAGGTACGTGATAACTCTGATTGACAACTTAAACTTTGTGAAAGTAATTTCATTTTTTGCTCCTGGCATTCATTTTGCGTTTGTTTTATATTTCTATCCTGCCGCTCGTGCATGAGCGCACGTGCGCTTAGAATCGCGAGAAAATTATTGCAGAAGTGGAAAAATGAATGCCATGTTCTTAATCAGGAATTTAAAGTTCATTTCTTTGATTATTCGAACCCAGTTTTTATTTGTTTTGTTTTGGCCTCATTTAATCCTTGGTTTTATTTTGTAAGAAATGCCAACAGTGTATTTCGTCTTTGCTTTATCTCATTATCGACCAGACCCGTTACACGGACTTCGAGCTCTGAACAACGGCTGGAGTTTCCATGTGCCTGTGGTAGGGAATTCTCTACTCAGAGAGGAATGAAAATCCACAGAACGAAAAAGGGGTGTGGGAGGTCATCAGGGGGAGATCAACAGCGCTCTGTCTCGACGGATAAGACGTTAGAAGAACGCAGCCAGGAGTCAATCCACAGTGCTGAGTACATTCAAGTTGATCTGCCTGATGATGATCTCACACACTTCTTAGACGGGAAGAGAGATGCAATCAAGTTTCCACCCGCCAGTGCAAAAGGGCTTTGGGAACAGCTGGACGAAGCCTTGGCAAAAGAGTTGGATAACAACCTGAAGCAGATAACTTTGGAGAAGAAGCTGGAAATCTTCGGCGACATAATATATCTGCACTGTCGCAAAGTGTTCGGAGTGAGGGAGGCAAGGGAAAGTAACCCACCACGAAAAAGCAGAAGACAAATTAAAATAGAAGAAATCAGAAAACAGAAGAAGCATGCCCGAAAACTGTTCAAAAACACAGTTGCCGCAGAGAAGGAAGGGTTACGACAGGTTTGGGAGCACCTGAAAGGCCAACATAATGCCCTTTGTAGAGCAGAAAGGTTGTGCAGGAAGAAAAGGAAGACTCGAATGGATAGGGAAAGATTCTTCAGGGAGCCCTTCAAGTTTGCCAAAGAACTGTTTGAGCAGCCTCGGTCGGGTACGCTAAACATCAGGAAAGAAGACCTGGAAGAACACCTTGGAATGACATATTCAGATGGTCGCAAAGATGAGCCGCTCAGCAGCATGGCAGGCCTTAAATGGCCGAGTAAGCCAGGAGCTGAATTTAACACCAAGCCCCCAACGGTGCAAGAGGTAGAAAGCATTGTCCAGAAAGCTCGATGCAAGTCAGCTCCAGGTCCTAATGGTGTTCCATATGTGGTGTATAAGAGATGCCCTGAGGTGCTCAAACGACTGCTTCGTTTACTGAAGAGTGCGTGGAAAACCCAGCTTGTAAGCAAGGAATGGAGAAAGGCGAACGGAGTCTACATCCCGAAGGAGCAAAATTCCACAGACATCAGTCAGTTCAGGCCAATCTCACTACTCAATGTGGAAGGGAAGATATTCTTCTCAGTGATGGCGAAAAGACTCACTACATACCTCCTGGCAAATGGGTACATTGACACTACCATTCAGAAAGGAGGTATCCCAGGTACACCAGGATGTCTAGAGCATGCCACAATGATATGGGAAGCAATCCAAAAGGCAAAGTCTGACAGAACAAACCTCATGTAATCTGGTTGGATTTAGCGAATGCTTATGGATCCGTTCCACACCAGATGTTGTGGCAGGCCCTAGAAATGTATCATGTTCCACAAGAGATTGCAGCAATGCTGAAGCTGTATTTCGCAGGGTTTGCTGTCAGATTTTCAACCAGAGAGTACACAACGAAGTGGATTGGCCTTGAAGTTGGAATTGCGATGGGATGTACCATCTCTCCGATACTATTCGTGATGGCTATGCAGGTAATCCTCAATGCGGCTGAAGGAATGGCTATAGGTCCAAAGCTCGGTGGAATGTGTCTCATGCCACCGCTCAAAGCATTCATGGATGACACAACAATTCTGACATCAGATGAACATCAGGCCCGGAGGATGTTAGCACGCCTGGATGAACTAGTCAGCTGGTGCAGAATGAGCTTCAAACCCAAGAAGTCGAGAAGCCTATCAGTCAGGAAAGGGAAGATAGCAGAGGTCATATTCACGGTTTCCAACCAAAGAATCCCTACTGTCATTGAGGAACCTGTTAAAAGTCTTGGCAGGGTGTACGATGCCTCATTAAAAGACTCAAAGGCAGTGCAACAGACAATAGAAATGGCAGACAGAGGGCTACAGATCATAGACCAAAGCAGACTCCTGGGGAAGTTCAAACTGTGGTGCCTCCAGTTCATGTTGATACCAAAGTTGCTGTGGCCACTGCTTATATATGAAATAAGCACAAGTACAGTGGAAGCCATAGAGCAGAAGGTCAACAAGTTCATGAGAAAATGGCTAGGAGTACCACCAGGTCTGTCAGATGTAGCACTGTACTGCAAAAAGTCAAAACTTCTGCTTCCTTTCAAGTCAGTTGTTGAAGAGTACAAAGTTGGAAAGGCAAGGCTTGCAATGATGCTACGCGAGTCAGCTGATGACGTGGTTAAGTCCATTCAGCCCACACTGAAAACGGGAAGGAAGTGGAAAGTGGAAGAAGCTGTTGATGCTGCCCAAGAGTCACTCAAACTGAGGGAGGTAATCGGATACACACAAACGAATAGACGGGGATTTGGTCATGGAGACATCCGCTGGTGGTCCAAGGCATCAAGCAGGGAGCGCAGAGACATGGTAGTTCAGGAGATACGAGAAGCTGAGAATGATAAGAGGTTGCAAAAAGCAGTGCAGCAGGTCCAACAAGGCCAATGGACTACATGGGAAGGAGCCCTGCAGAGGTCCTTGACATGGAATGATATATGGCATATGGCACCTCTTAGGCTCAGCTTTGTTGTCAGATCACTGTATGACCTGCTGCCATCGGCCACCAACCTTGTGAAATGGGGAAAGTCGGATGATGAGCAGTGCCCCCTGTGCCAGGGGAGGCAGACACTTGAACACGTGCTCTCAGCGTGTAAGGTGTCATTAGGGCAAGGGCGATACACTTGGCGCCATAACAAAGTGCTAAATGAGCTTGCTGCGACAATAGATCTGGCAAGAATGAAGGCGAATAGCAAAGTCCGGCCAGACACCGCAAACACATACTTTCTGAGGGCAGGAAAGTCAGCACACCCCAAACCGAATAAACCTGGTAGCAGTTTACCATCTCTTCTTGATTGTGCAAATGATTGGGAGATGGCGGTAGACCTACCTGGACGAGGGGCATATCCAGAGAGTATCCGAAAATCGCGGAGACGGCCGGATATAGTGCTTCATTCTGCAGCAACGCTTCAGGTCATACTGATTGAACTGACCGTGCCATTTGAATCCAGATTAGATGAGCAACATTCGTTCAAAGCGGCCAAGTATAGTGATCTGGCCGCGGATCTGAGACACGATGGGTTCACTGCAAGGGTCATGGCTGTTGAAGTGGGCGCAAGAGGGCTTGTGGCTGCATCAGTGTATGATCTATTGAAACTGTTGGGGCTGAGGGGACAGTCGAGAACAAGGGCCCTGAAGAGGCTTAGTGAAACTGCCGAAAAGGCATCAGGCTGGCTGTGGAACAACCGCAATGGGGAATGGAGATCGTAACAATAAACGCTGCGGTACAGAAAACACCAGGAATTTTTCTAAGTCCACAATACGCTGAGGTTTGTGGTGGACTAGTGAACGGGCTGCGACTCAGGGGCGACAAGCGGTGTATACTATAAGGGGTGTCAGTATCAATAGTCCAGTGGGGAACGCGCAGTGGCGACTCGTTGACTTCGCGCTGGTGTCTCACTGTGTGCGACGGAACGAACGGAATAATTTGTCTTCTCTTTGTTACTTTCACAATTGCCTCCACGGCTGGCGGAGTTGTGGAATTTAAAGTTGCTGCCATAAGTGAAATGGGTTCATTTTCGATGCAAGACAACAGGAAGCTGAGACGCTTGGGAGTCATGACCCAAGTGGGCCCGCCCCCCTTAGAGTGTAAAGGAGTATATAGGGCCGAAATACTTGTCGGACGGGGGGACTTCTTCTGATGATCAGATTGCTTCCTGTTGTATCGCTCTGTAAAGAGTTTCCTATCATTATGTTTGTTCTTCTCTAGCATGGCTGGATTTTTTAAATGTTTATGTTGTTTCTCCTGTAGCGCATTTTCCAGATTTCCCAAATGACTCTCCTGTTTCATATTCCACAATTTACTTCACACGGAAGGTCCTGGGTTCGAGTCCTGGGTAAGCCACTCACGTCTGTTGTTTTTCTGTTGTCTAGTGTTCTACTTCTTTATTTCTTACGAGTGCCTGAAAACATACCTTTATGTTTGTCTAATATTTATTTACTGTTTACAGGCCTCGGGTTTCCCTTCCTAATGTGTTATAAATAATTTACTTCACAATGATGTCCAACATTATTTTATTTGCTTGCTCTTTTGTTTGTTCGTTTGTTTGTATTTTGTGGCCTAGTAAGCTGGATCACGATGTCTGTTAGTTTTAATAATTAAATATTGAAAATGAACTTATTTGAAAATTTGCTTTAAAGTGTAGGCCTAAATAGAATTTACATTTTTTTTTTAAGTTTAAAGACAAACATGTCCACACAAATGTTACCACATTTTTTTTATTAGGTTTGGTCTCTGACTTTCTTTCTGTGTCATCTTCTGTTATCTTTGTTTTCTCTTTGTTTTTGTCTTTGCGTTGTCTTGTGTTATATTTGCCGTGTCTTGAATTTAACGTTGTCCTGTTTTGTCGTTTATCACATTTAGCTTCAGTTTGGTCTGGGCAATTTTTATTTTAAACACATTTTATTTAATTATCTTTTTATTTATTTATTTTTCTACACCCACTGTAATGGCAATATTCTGTACAGATTACCAAGAAATGGTGTTTTTGTATACATTTGCTAGCGATTACATTTTGTTCACATATGCTGATGAGTATCTTTTGTACATATATGCTAGTGATTACAATTTATACACATATTTTAGAGATGGTATTTCTGTACAAAAATCCTAGAAGCAGCATCTTGTACATATAACCCCGTAGTTTGCAATTCTTTACGTATTCTAACTGTGGCATTTTGTACACTTATGCTGTAGACGGCGCTTCCGTACACACATTGTAGAGGTGGAATCTTGTCCTCGATGTGGTATTTATGAACACATTCTACACGCGATATTGTGTTCACAGTGCTTATATATATATATATATATATATATATATATATATATATATATATATATATATATATATATATATATATATATATATATATATATATATATAGAGAGAGAGAGAGAGAGAGAGAGAGAGAGAGAGAGAGAGAGAGAGAGAGAGAGTGGCAGGTGGGTATTTATAATATATAGCCTAAAGATGGCATTTTCCACAAATGTAGCCTATCTTGAATGTGAGATTTTTGTACACTTTCTCCGGTGGTGGCAGTTCGTACACATATCTCTACGATCGCATTTCTGTACACATACACCATATGTAGTATTTTGTTCTCATAACTAAGAGGTGACATTTTGTCATCTATCTATCTATCTATCTATCTATCTATCTGTCAGTCTGTGTGTCTATTAGTCCGTCTGTTTGTTCATCCGTCAGTCCGTCGGTCTCTCTAAATGTCTGTCCGTCCATCTGTCTGTATGTATGTCTATCCCCTCCCTCCCTTCCTATCTGTGTGTTTATCCGTCCGTCTGTCTGTCGATCTGTCCGTCCATCTTTCTGTCCATTCGCCTGCCTGTTTGTCTAAATGTCCGTCCGTCTTTATGTTTGTCTGACTGTTCGTACATCCGTCCGTCTTTATGTTTGTCTGAATATCCGTACGTCCGTCCGTCTTTAATTGTCTGAATGTCCGGATTTCCTCCGTCTTTATGTCTGTCTTAGTGTCCGTACGTCCGTCCGTCTTTATGTCTGTCTGTCTCTATCACTTCGCTAGCACTTAATGCTATCTGTCTCTCCCTGCACCACTGTCATGGCAATGATATCTCATCCTAACAGATGGCGCCAGAAATAAAGTTGAATACAGGCGTCTAACTCGTTCTTGTGAACAACAAAACAAAAAAACCTCGTGTAGTCCTTTAATCATCTGATTAATAGCAAATGTTCCGTGACTTTGTTTTTGTATCATTGCCTGTTTGTCTTGCTACACGGCAGACATTAGCTGGCTTATTGTGTTTCTTTCCTATTACAAGGCAGGATACCAGATGTGACGTCACAGATGTTAGGTTTGGAAATACTCGGGTGCAAGACAAATATTATGACAATAAATATTTCAAGTTGAAGCCAGACCGTACTTGGACAAATATCTCTATATGATGTGGTCTCATACATGTATCTTGGGAGTAATATAGACAGTTGGAGGAACAACAGACAAAGTTGGATGATGAATAGACAAAGTTGAAGGAATAATAGACAAAGTTGGAGGAATAATAGACAAAGTTAGAGGATCATTAGACAGAGTTGAAGGAAAAATAGAAAAAGTTGGAGGATTAATATACAAAGTTGGAGGAATAATAGACAAAGTTGGAGGAACTTGACAAAGTTGGAGAGAAAATAAACAAAGTTGGAGGATCAATAGACTAAGTTGGAGGAATAACAGATAAAGTTTGAGGAACAATAAACAAAGTAGGAGGAAACATAGACAAAGTTGGAGGAACAATAGACAGAGTTGAACGATCAAACAGTGATATGAAGACAGGAGTAAAGAGGTCAGGAGGGGCTTTCACTCATTTGTGAATTGCATAGAAATCGAAGGCGATGAAGTGCAACGAGAAATTGACAACCTTCAACTCGAACATTGGGTGAGTACTATTGTATGGATGTGAAACATGGAGAACCCAAAAAAAAACAACAACACTTAAGAATCTACAGACTTTCATAAATTGGTGATTGTGCAGTGTAGCAGGATGGAGTGGTATGAGAAGATCGCCAGTGTTGAAGTGATGACATGAACCAACCAAACAATTGTCAGGAGAACAAGATGCGAGGGGACGATGATAGTGTTTGATTGCATTTTGAGAAAACCCGATTATAGCACTACAAAGCAGCCCTTATTCTAGAATTCTCAGGGAAATGAAAAAAGAGGAGACATAACACACATAGACAATGGAATTGAAGACAGACTTGACACGAATAGGGAAGACATGGAAGGCACTTAACGGGTTGTGTATAATATGTAGGCTTGGCTTGAACTTGCTAAACGCCCATGTTCCGCGTGAAGTTAAAGGGTAATAAAATGAGTACTGTTTTTTCCGCCGTTTAAAAGTCTTATTTCAGTTTCTGTCTGATATGTCTGTCCAACACCCACAGACTCGTACACTTTTTTTGGCATTTCACCAGAGACTTAATCAATAGCAAGTATGTCTGGCAGAAACGGCTGAGTGGGCTATTTACGTTCTTAGTGGCATATTCAATACTTGTGGGCTTTCTTGTGGTCAAAACAACCCCGGGCAGGAGTAGTAAAAATGTTTTTTTCTTGATACGTAATTGTGTATTGATACTGTGTTGGATAATCGACAAGTCACTCCCTATTTTTATATTTGTGTATCCATCCGTATATTTATTGGATATACGTGATACAAATGTCAAGATAAGGAAAAATAACTGCCATTTGAGTAAACAGGATTAATTTTTATTTGATTTTGCTAGAAACAAATAAAATAAAATCTGAGGTAGCCAATAAACTGGCATTACAAGAGATAGAGAGTAAAAATGGCGGCCACTTTTGAGGTCATGTACTGAACACACCGAATATCACGTAAGAAGTAACGTTAATGTGACATATCATTTTAGTAAAGAATGACATTTAATTGTCTTTACTTTAATATTTGCTTTGTATAAATTAGTTTGATAGTAATGAAGAAATGGCAATTTAAATATAGGAAGTGACTTATCAATCGCCCTGAACTTGCCGCAAGTACGAATAATCGATCTAATATTGATCTCAGGACAGAATTCACATAGCATTATTTAAATATAGTCGTTTGTTTTGTGACGCTTACCACAGCCGTGAAAAAAATGCTTCAGAATAACATTTCTATTGAAGTAGTAACTAACACAATATTACTTTGATAGAATATGTTTGTTTATTCTCTTCTAAAGTGTCCCTGCCTGCTGGCGTTAGAGATCATGTTTCTGCACAACGGCCGGTTCCGGGTTATTTTTTATGAATTCTGCTATTGAATATTGCCCTTGCATCCTTATTAAACCGACTCCCACGACTCCGATTCCCGTCTCCGACGCTACAGCCCTGCTTTTGTCAAAATACAGTACAGTGTAATCGCGGTTTACGCAATCTCGATATGCGCGAATTCGAGATACGGCGTCCTGGGAAAAAAAGTGATAAAGAGAACTACTCCCTATACAACTCTCCTACAGGCTGGTTTGATTTTATGTTTTTATTTTTTGTTTTTATTTTATGTTTATTAAGTGTTATGTTGGTTGTCTTCAACTTTATATGCAACTTTTTATTAATTTTTATTATAATATTCTTTGCAAAAACAGTCCCTAATTGTTACATACTGAATTTTTTTGTGAAGAAAATGATCTCAATTTACGCGATTCTCAAACTACGCTTGCGCCTATAAAACATAAACTTCGCGTCACTCGTGAACGATTGGACGGTACAATCTGCAGGTTGTCATATCACAAAAAACTACCGCAAGGAAATAAAGTGTTAGAGACGTCACTATAGTAAGTCCATATTTTTTATAAGGTGGGGTAAATATACTGTTCAAAAAAAGAAACGCATAGCTATCCGAGGGCGCGTTTTTATGAGTTTGTAAGTAAAATTTGGTGCTAGGGTATATAAAAACCAGCCTCAAATGTTCTTTACAGTGTCAAATGCACGTGTTGACCTGAATTGCGTTCGTTTTTGTAATCGTTACAACGCAGTGGTCAATAGTGTTTATGACGCAATTTTTGACCTCAGCTCATGTTGCGCGCACGTGAAAGCAACAAAATTTGGGGTGAACACTATTCACTGACTACGCAACTGAAACCCTATAAAAGGATAACGCTACACTCGTTTTCTATCCCTCTTCCGTCTACTACAGGGTAACACGCATTTTTGCTTACCTCAAACCACACAAGCATATTACGTCCTTTTTAGGACGAGACACCAGTGAAGACATCCTTCGAACTACACAAGTTCTCAGATAAGTTGATATTTATTATCCATCTTCAGTGTTAGATTATTGCAGTTAATTTTAGAAAATAAAAATAATAGAAATTAAATAGCGCCACGTGGCAATTCTTTGAGTGAGATCAGGCAGCCATCTTGAAAGACATATTTAAGTGGTGAATAATTTATACTTTTGTTGTTAGTATTAGAGCAGGCCTATTGTAGTTAAGGTTAAGTATTAGGGGACTATTTAATTTAAGAATCGTAGTGGGGAAAAGATAAATATAACAAAATAAGCCAAAAGCCAAAGATTACATATAATAATATTCAATCATCAGAATATAATTCAAAGACAACAAATAGTAGCATACTAAAAGACAGGAAAAATAACCAATGGTAGTATTCACCAGAAAACAGTCCGGGGAAGGAAAAGCGATGGCCAAAACTCCAGAAAAAGACAAAACTTTAAACCGGACAGAAAGAAACAGGACCACGAACCCTGAAATCAGAAAAACAGAACTAAAGGACACGAGTGAAACAATAATGGAAAATCGGGAAGGAGGCGCGGAAGGAAAAACAACAAAAAGCAGAATCAACAAAGGAGAGAGATCAGGAACCAGCGCAGCGAACGGAAAGAAAGGACCCGGGTGATACTACCCGAAGATGACACTATTATTATGTTTGATGATACTGGTCACTTGTTACGACGTGTAGAATATTGCAAGTGGGTGTGTGATAGGGTAGACACTCACACCACAAGGCACGTACATAAGAATCATGGACTGTGGTAAACGCCTGGTGACATTTAATGACGATTTATTAAGTCACAGCACGATCACGTTTACATTGATATACACACAGTCACATTACAAGTCATTGCAATACAATACTCTTCAACATTCATCAGCAGATCTATATCAAGGCCTAAAGTCCTCACGACTCATCTCTGCGCTATAACACTGCGCTATAATACTGCACCCAGCAGTTCACATAAATTATGGCCTAAAGTCCTCATGACTCACTTATAATACTGCACCCAGCAGTTCACATAAATTATGGCCTAAAGTCCTCATGACTCACTTATAATACTGCACCCAGCAGTTCACATAAATAATGGCCTAAAGTCCTCACGACTCACTTATAATACTGCACCCAGCAGTTCACATAAATAATGGCCTAAAGTCCTCACGACTCATCTCTGCGCTAGACTTATAATACTGCACTATAATACTGCACCCAGCAGTTCACATAAATTATGGCCTAAAGTCCTCATGACTCACTTATAATACTGCACCCAGCAGTTCACATAAATAATGGCCTAAAGTCCTCACGACTCACTTATAATACTGCACCCAGCAGTTCACATAAATAATGGCCTAAAGTCCTCACGACTCATCTCTGCGCTAGACTTATAATACTGCACTATAATACTGCACCCAGCAGTTCACATAAATTATGGCCTAAAGTCCTCACGACTCATAATAATACTGCACCCAGCAGTTCACATAAATAATGGCCTAAAGTCCTCACGACTCATCTCTGCGCTAGACTTATAATAGCGAAATATATGTCGACATTTTTCCAAAGCACTACGTAGGCATACATCCTCGAAAAACACACACAGACAGCGTTGACCACTCCCGGTCCAACGCTCCGAATCCCTACTCTCCTCTCCGGGATCACACACTCTAGTCCCGCCAAAAAACCCAAAACGAGACTCCGCTGTTTTTGAACACAGCTCAAAAACAGTACAGAATAAATACATCTCAGCATTTGAGATAAAAGCGTTCGCACGCTTTCCTGTACTCTGTCACTCAAAATAAAAAGGATATGTTTCTATTATAACGTTAAACAAACCTCAGCTTAATCAGGTATACAAGTATTGTAACTCATAATCTACTTTGCCCAAAAACATATTCAGAATTACTGCCCTTTTCATAGGATCAACTTGTTACAGTTTCCCACACACCCAGGAGAAAAAAAATGATTCTATCATTTTTTTGAAAATTAACTCCCAAAACGAAAAAATTTAAAAGATAATGAAGTTCTAACATATGTTTTACAAAATTCATCTTATGATAAGTCAGAAATAGTATATCTACAAAATATTAGCAGTAAATGTAAAGTAAATAACAATCATCCAACGTATGATTACTAAAATTAATCTATTAGAAAACCAAGCTAAGTATCTCAAAATTAATCTATTACAGAACTAAGTTAAGCATATACAATAATACTCAAACAAGCAACAAACAATAGTAATAGAAATGATAATATCAAGTAAACAAAGTATAATTCGAAAAGAAGTAAAATGTGAAATCATCATATGAAAAACAACAAATAATATCACAATGTCAAATCATGTAAAGCAAATACAACTATCCCTGATCTAAAGTTACCTCATTACATGAACAATACAAAGAATGAAAGTCTAAGTAGCGTAACAGAAAAAAGTATACACGAAGCATAAAGTGAGACAAAGATGAAACACGGAAGTATAAACAACATATCAGATCATGCTGAAAAGACAACAGAAAAAATGTAAAGAGATGACGAATAGTCAACAAAGACAGATGAAAAGTAAAGATGCACATGTAGAAAAAGTTGTAACAATACCTTACAATAACTATTTAAATCACACATCATATAGTATAAATTAATACAATTACGATAAAAAATTATAACACAAAATGACAAAGTATATCTATACTAACAACACAAGTGAAAAAAAACTTATGACAAAAAGAATAGTAAGTAATTTAACCAAATTATAAAACTTATGCATAACTAATAATAAATTATACAAGATATCGCACAAACAAAAAATAAGACGCTATCAAAAAGATTTGCACTGACTCAAAGTCACGCGCTAAATACAGAAAATACATCAAACATTAAAAAACAATTTCAAGGAACTAATGTTACTACACATTACTAATCATAATATACAGCCTAGCATTGGCGCAGAAAAAAAATATTACACCGTTCAAAAAATACATTTTCCAAAAAAAATACAAAAAAGTTTCGTAGCACTAAGTTACATAAAAAATATTTCCTTTACAACCAATTCAAGGCTATAGTAAATAAACTAACAATGAAATATACTTTAAGAAAATGAAGTACACATAAACAATCTATCTCTAAACAAACACACATTAACAAATGTAAGTTTTTTTCTTCAAAAAAAAATTATACATCACATAAAACATATGAGAAAAAATTCAAGTGCTCATGAATTATCTAGAAGTAATTATTGCACCATTACAACTAATGAGTTTTGTGCATAGGGCTTGCAAACTCAACATGTACAAAAAGTTATCCTAACAAAACTGCTACAAAAACAACAAACCAAAACAAACCACTGCAAGTTCAACAATGGAATATAACTAACAATAAAAACACAAAATCATGGCAATCAAATAATGCATTAAATATTTCAAACGAAATTACATGTTATTGCAAAACAAGAACATATCATTTATTATAGTAACAAATACAAAAAATATTTACTGTTTTAATAAATAAAAAAATCAGATGTAAATCTATAGCTTCCCTTTCCTGTCAACATTTCTTGACCCTGAGCAAGTAAAACATCCGATGTTCAATGAGACGCTGAAAAAGTTACGCTTGAACGCACACAATGACCCAAAGTTGACCTCCTTTTCTCACAGTTAATATGTCACAGGAGCCTTGACTGTTATCGTAAAGTCGCTTCTGTCAAAATATATGAATGAAAATTTCTATTTTAATGAATGGTGAAATCTAATGAGAAAAAACATAGAAGTCACAATGACAATTACCCTGTACTTTGGTCCTTGTAAAGCAATGGTCCTTTCACAATGCCCTCAGCTCTTCTTTTATAATCTCTAGACATCACAGAAGACATTACTGCCGTAGGCTGAAACAAAATGTTACATTCACAACACCGAGACACTTTCTCGTGCTGAACAACATTATCAGACATAGTATTTAAAACACCAGTGTTATTGTTACCTTGTTTATCTCTATTACAACTGATTCTGGGCTCATGTTGAGCAAAGTTAGCATACTTGCGCTTATTATTTGTTACATGATGAAAATATTTATTATTACAGTTGCTTTGTTTACAAACAATGACTCTAGACTTTTGCTGAGTCAAGTTATGTAGAGAAACATGTGAAGAGCTATTATTTCTCTTTATATTCTTGTCAATTCCTCTATTATGACAAATGTTATGTCTATAACCCAAGTTAGCATTGTTGTTATTAACATATCTTCTTTGACAAAAATGTCCACTAGACAAGACTTGCTTTCTAGTAGCAAAATCATTACCAGATTGATAGTTTTTCTTACAGTTATTTCTACTATAACTTACAGAATTCTTCGGATCACAATGTTGAAATCCGCTAAATTGTTTACAATTCCTTGGAAAATCAAAATTACCACTTGATAAACTCCCTTGGTACTGTCTAATCTTGTGATTATATCTCTTACTATCAATGTTCTTCTTTTCACCTATGGGAATATGTTTACCAATCCCGTCAAACTGGCTGTGCTGAGTTTGACAAGTAACTGAACCCTTAGAATGTTTATTTTCCTGCCCATAGTGGGTTTCATTCTTGGAAAATATAGTACTATGTTTATTCCCTGTTACAAGTTTATCAGAATCTGCAACAGTAAACACGTGATTGATTTTAGGAGCCTTAACTTTCAATTTCTCACATTTCTTTTCGTAATCAATAGAACTGGCTGAAACACAAGAATCTTTATTAGCCTGACGCCAAGAATTATCAATAGAGTCACTAGTACCACTAGCACTAGGGAAGTTGTATCTCCCACGAAAAGTTCTATGTTTACCATGTATGGCCTCTCTATGAGCAAAAAGTGTATGGGGCTGACTTTTCGCCACTTTCTGTCTATCACTGTCAACATGGACAGAAGACCAAATTTTTCTATCTAAGACGATGTCAAGCAGGCCATTTACCCGTTTTCTGGCCTCTGCAATTTCAATATCTCTATGCGCAATCTCTTGACTAAGTTTCTTATTTAAATCATTAAGAGCCAAAACTCTGCAACCTTCTTCTGCTAGCAATTTCTCAATCTTAGCAACCTTCTCTTTCTCAGCCGTCAACTCTACCAATGTCTCTTTTCCATCTTGCTCTTTATTTACCTTTATTGACTGTGTTTCATTCTCACCATTATTATTATTCACTAACTCATCGACTTCCCCTGGAAATACAGTATTCTTCTCTTCAAGTTTATCAAAACATACATCATGTATCATTACATTGTATAATCCTTCTCGCTCATTGGTTTCCGCTTTTAATTTTTCATACATGTCTTTTCTTCGTTGGATCTCTTGTGTAAGGTTTTCCACCTCCACATGCTTAACTTTTATCTGGACCTCCAATTCTTTAACCTTCAATAGTGAAGAATCCAAACTTGCTTGTACTCTAGCAAGTTCCAGGTTTGATCTATTTAAATCACTTGTAAGTTTAGCTAATTTTTCCTTAAGTTCATTCTCTTCAGCTTTACCCTTTAAGCAATTTTTTCCTTCCTGTCTGTTGACTCTTACTTCCTCATCTTCTAGCTTCTTTTCCTGATTGTCAGCAATTATATTGTGTATACCCTTCAATATATTGTCGTGTTCAACATGAATATTATTATACACAAATACACGAAGGTCGAGCAGCAGCAACTTTGCTAAATTCCTAGCCATTCTTAAATGAGGGATGGACTGAAATCTATTCTCAGCAAAATCTCTTAGTGCTCTCGACGCACTGACCAACAATCCGTCCATCACGTGTGCTTCCAGTTCTGGTCCTTTTAATCTATGAAAATTTTTACCCTCTTGAAATAAATATTCCAATAAAGGCCACATATTATCAGGATCCATTTCGTCATCATCCATAGTGACTTATTTATTGAGATCACTATATATGTATCAATGAACCTTTTACTTCTGACAGCTAAATAACCATACAACAAATTGCAACCTTTCCTAATTACTGTCAGATCAATTTCTGTTCAAAGAACCTTTAAATGGTCATATCCATATCATGGTAGTCAATACCACATGTTAATAGCCATAAACTACTTATGCATTAAATTCTACTCATATGTCACTATAGACATAAACAACATCAACAACAGAATTAAAAAGAAATGCATAGAATTCAGAAGGCCTGAGGACATGAGTGACATGACACACTTTACAGAACAAACAAAAATCACTTATCTGTCAATTTTCCATTCCCTTCCGCCAAGACTTTAAATATCACATAATTCTGACGCTAAAACAGTCTATCGCCGAAAGGTATTGGATCTAGATTCTCTTCCCTTCAGGTCCTCGCTTTAGTAAGGTATGTGCTCGAATACTGCATAGGAGCACATGATGATCGTAACAGGAACACAGCAAACCCGCTCTTGACTCGAGTTATACTTGCAAAATGACTGGTACAACTGCACATACACTCGACTTGTGTTACGGTATATGATATTAACGCCGTCTGCTAAAGGTTACCAGACGTGCAATTGTAAAAGGGTTAAGGCATTTAATATATTGCGATAGAGGTTTCAATTTTGAACGCTTTAGACACGATCGATTATGACGTGTATAGAGTTGTTTAGGACACAGTCGGTAACTAAGAAACGCTACCCTTTTCACATTGACCGTCAAGCTGTTAAGACGCGTATGACTTTCCTTCCAATGTTGGGCATGGTATTGCCATACAGATATATTTTATGCAAGTACGGACATGGGTTAGTCCATTGCTATTACGAAGATTTGAAATGATTAAAGGTCAGTACGAAGTGAAAAAAATTAAGGAAGGATGAATTACAGTCCATAGTATTTGATTTTGCCAGACTCATAGACTCACTGTCGGCCGTTGGAAACCCCAACCGCGCGTGCATACAGCTATGACAATCTGCATACAGTAATTTGATTATTGGACAAGGACTGATAGGATATCTACATATCTATGCCATATATTTTCAAGTTATAATATGTACCTTTGTGATCAACATGCATGAATCGTCTTGACGTGTAATCTGTATTAAATAATTGTGGACTCAATGGAACCGACTTGTCACATCAATCGTATTCCAAGGTTCAATTATTGTTCAGAATCTTCCACCCCTGCATTCGCGTAATCTTACATAGAAGGCACGATACACGATCACTCAAGAATATCAAGAAGATAAAACAATGGCCAGAATTTATAACTACTTTATTGACATTATATGGAACATTGTTCAGAGCTAACCAAACCACTACTTGCAACAGACCACTTGCAACAGTGGTGTCCGGTGTCTGGGGATCGACAAAAAAATTTCTGAATGACTTTCGAATGAAATGTTTACGATCAAGTTACGATCACATGATGTGCTGAATTATGACCTATGACGCAGTACTCAGTCTAATGCCTAACAACGCGACGTCACTGAAATTCGTGTAGGTGAAACTATCGGAGAAAAACTGAAGTCGTTCTTTTAAGCCTAACCAAGGGAAAAATAAGTCATTTGAAGCAGACACAAGAAATGGACTACAGGAGCAGGCAGTCAAGGGCATTAGCCTAGCTGTTGACGACCTATAGCACTGACCGAAGCAACGGGAAAGATAAGTCTAGCTGTTTAAATTGTCGTCATTGCAAAACCGTAATACTGAGTCCATTTCGCTTTGATTAAGCATGTCTATGTATTTTCATGTATATATGTTAAATTTGTTTTCCATCGTATGTATTTGTTGTTAATTCGTGGGCCGGTTGGAGAGGGAACTGAAATCTCTGGGAATGTCGCGAACAGCTGACCACCTAGATTTCAGTCGTTCTTAGGGAACTTAAACGATCGCACTTTTGGAAGCCCATTGAGGTTGCCATTGGACAGTCTGTCCAAATTTGCTACCGTTTGACAATTTGCGTTAGCTGTACTGTCCCGTAGATAATTGGTGTATTTTATTCGTATTCAGTTAATAATTTTATTCAGTTCTGTACCATGTTCGTCACTATTTCGTCCATTCTCCTCTGACTATCATTTATTTTATGATTGTTAATTTTCGTCCGTTATGAGTCCTGTGACGTCATCATTTTTCGCAGTCATTTTTATTTTTTGTGTACTTTGAATATTAAGTTGACCTCGGGTCAGACCATGACCTTTCATTTGGTCTGTGACATTTCCGCTTATTTTATTTAGTTCATAAATTCATTTTTAATTGTGAAAATGTCTTGTTTGCGTCTTGACATTGTTTGTACCCTTTAGTTGCATCATTGCTTGTCTGTCCTCATGATATATATTTATATTACATTAATAATATGCTATTATATGCAATAATACACTTGTAATCTAATTTAATTAATTTTTTCTGAAATTTAAGGGTAATATGGGACATTGCATAATTATGCAGTGATAGTCCAAGAAAGTAGCACTACAATTTATCATAGATGCCTAGGGCATAATAATATAATATATATATTGACAAAATAAATAATCTTATAGCTACCTTTGAGGTAATAGACCCATTGTATATTATTTAATATACTTTTCTGGTACTAAGAGAGTGACTTAGTACATTGAACAATATCATTACTAGGAATTATACCCAACATTATTGGACATTGAAATTAATTGTGTGATATAATTACATTATATTTAACAGATATCATAACTATTTATGATATAGTATTATTTAGATACAATATTGTTACAAAATATTGTCTATTAGTTGAACTTAGACATTAAGTTCAGTACTATTGTGATTATCTATATTGAATATTCCTAAGTTGAGTAAGTAATAATAATTACTCTGAAGCTACTATTGACTAATTTAATCAGTAATTATCAATAATTACTTACAGATAAAAGTCAAAATGCTTACTATAGACCATTTCGTTAAGATTGGTCGTGAATATGGTTATAAATCTCAAGAACTTCGTCAGTTTGCTGAATCAGAACTCGAAAAATATGAAAGAAAGGAAGAAGAGAAAAAGGCTGCATTAAAGAAAGAGGAAGAGGAACAAAAGGCAGCATTAAAGAAAGAGGAAGAGGAACAAAAGGCAGCATTAAAGAAAGAGGAAGCAGAACTTGAGATGAAGCAAATTGCCAAGGAAAATAGGTTGAGAGAGATTGCTCAACGTGAAAGAGAAGAGCAAAGAGCAATCTCCAGGCAGGAAGAGAATAAATTGAAACGAGAGGAAATTATTTTACAACAAGAAATGGAATTGGCGCGTATTAAATTGGAGACAGCAAGATTACAAGCACAAAATGCTGATGCAAACCAGAATAATAACGCACAAAATGGATCATCATCCAGCCAGCCAGCCTAAACACTTCTACAACTTTAAAACTACCCATTTTTCAACTTGAACGTCGACGACCTTTCATCGTTCCTGGCACGTTTTGAACAGACTTGCAAAACAAACCATTTGCCTGAAGAGTCATGGGTACTCAAGTTAAATGAATTCTTGGTTGGAGAACCACTGACAGCTTCTCAAAATGCTGACCCATCAATAGCTAATAACTACGGTGCTATTAAGTCCTTGCTTCTACGAAGATTTCACCTGGACGAGGAACACTGTAGGTTGAAATTTAAGGGAATTTTACCTGAATCTCCAAGGGATTTTGCAGGATTCATTGCGAATATACGCAATACAGTTAACAGATGGGTTGAACTGGCAGAAGTCAACAAATCATACGACAAATTAGTTGATTTACTACTACGAGATAAGGTATTATCTTCGGTTAGCCAGCCATTTTTTGCATATTTGCAGGAGCGTAAACCAGGTACTATGGATGAGTTAGAAAAAATTTCTTTAAACTACTGTTCGGCACAACCGAATGCAACCATTTCTAACTCCTCATTAAGAGAACCTCTACCTGTGGCGTCTAATATGGCCTACAATCACAATAACAAACAAAGACATCACAGTGTAGACAGAAGCAGGTTCCAAAGAAATCACAATGTTAACTTTCAGAAGGGACATAATAATGATTTCAACAATAAAAATGAGTTCAACAGAGGTAGATCACGAGATAGAAATTATTCACCTCAAACAAACTACCACAATGGTCAACATAACACTCATTATAATCGATCACATACTCCCAATGATAATAGTAACTGGAAGGGTAATAATCATGGCTCGAGACATCGAGATAATAGTTACTATAGAGGACGACGAGATAATTCTAACAATTATACTCGGAATCGATCTCATTCTCGGGGATCATCTCATTACAACCATAATACAGGGGCGGCAGTTACAAATAATACTACCCCTATAGCTCAGGTTCCACTTGACAATAATACAACACAGTCTTCTGCTGCATGTTTTGCTATTAATTATAATGTGGCAAATAGTTGCCAGCAATGCAATCTTATTTTTCAGAAGGCGAAAGAGACAGTGCTTAACTGCGGACATATTATACCACAGGTAGGTCTTGCAGTCAACGATGGAACAGGCCTACTAATTTTTAACAGGGGATTAGTTAATGGAACCGTCGTCTCAGTATTGAGGGATTCGGGATCCACAACGATTGGTGTACGACAGTCGCTGGTACATCCCAGCTGTGCAACGGGGGGAATATGTTCGTTGCATGACGTTTGGTGGAACAATAGAGTTTTACCCCACAGCTATTATTCATGTCAACACTCCTTTCTTCACAGGAAACGTAAAAGTATGTATGCTAAAAAAGCCTATAGCTGATTTGATGGTTGGTCGTATACACGGCAGTAAAGATTGTACTCCAGATGAGATTATAGAATGGGAGAAACATAACCTATGCACTGGAAACGCCGTGACGACTAGAGCACAGACTCAACTCATGGAGAAAGTTGATGATAATAAAATGGATGCAGACAACCAAGAGGAATTTGTAGTCAATTCACCTATTGACAGGGAAACATTTGCAACCAAACAAAAAGAGGATAAATCTTTTAAAAAAATTTTTACGTTGGTTGATAAAGTTGACAATCTATCCTCAGGTAATAATAACAAACATTGTTTTGTTATTAAAAATGGCATATTGATTAGATGTTTTCATGACAAATCACAAATGAAACAACAAGTTATGGTCCCATATACTTTCAGACGGTACATTCTTCAACATGCACATGACTCACATTGTGCTGGACATATGGGATATACTCGAACACGATCTCGAGTACTGTCTTCATTCTTTTGGCCAGGGGTGTCAAGAGATATTTCGCAGTATGTACGTTCCTGTACTACATGCCAAGAAGTGAAAGCACGTGGAGCTTTTCACACGGCGCCTATTCAGGCTTGCGATATCTCAGTGAGACCTTTTGACAAGATGGCAATAGACATTATTGGTCCATTGCTACCATCGGCCAGAGGACATAGATTCGTCCTTACGTGCATTGATTTGTGCACACGATGGCCGGAAGCTATCCCATTAAAGACCACCACTACCACAGATGTAGCTGATGCACTACATCTCATCTTTTCTAGAATAGGGTTTCCTAGAAAACTTTTATCAGACCATGGGTCACAGTTTATATCTGACACCATGAAGGAAGTCATGAAAACTTGGGACATTGATAGGAATTTAAGTAGTATTTATCATCCGATGAGTAATGGTGCGGTTGAAAGACTTAACCGTACACTTAAACAACTACTACATAAGGTTACTGCTAAGCACCCTCATGACTGGGACAGAGCACTCCCAGCTGTTCTATTTGCTTATCGGGAGGTACCGCATGAACAAACTGGCTTCTCTCCCTTTGAATTAGTTTTTGGTGCTCCCCAAGAGGTCCTATGGGACTAATAAAAGACTTATTAATTGACGACGAGATGACTCAGGACACTCAGTCATCTTACGAGTACGTGATTAATCTTCGGAAGAACATTATTGAGTCTTGCCAGTTGGCAACAGCTTCTTCTGAGGCTGCAAAAGCTAAGGCTCGATCTCTACAAAATATGTCTCGACGATTACGCCAATTATTCCCAGGCGACGAGGCTTATGTGTTACTTCCTCACAATAACAATAAATTATTGATATCTTGGAATGGTCCTTACAAAGTCATTGATAAAATTTCCGACGTCGATTACGTCTTAGATATCAAGGGACACAAAAAGATATTTCATATTAACATGCTCAAGCAATTTCATACACGTCCTGAACACTTACAGTCAATTTTTCATGAACTAGATGACAACACAGTATCCACTTGTCATTATACTAACTTATCTGTCATCCAGGAAGAAGAATCTTCTTTTCCTGAGGTACAGTTACCGTTACCTGTACCAGTAGTTCAACCTACTGAATCTTGGCGGGATGTAACCATCTCTTCAACGGTTACACCGCACAGCGTCTACAGATTGCTAATCTATTACAATCTTATCCAGATGTGTTGACCGACGTTCCGGGTCGCACATCGGCTATCAGTCATGACATTACTCTCAATGACGATACACCTATTCGTGTACATCCCTATTCTGTTCCTTTACATTTCCTTGCTAAAACTACTAAAGAACTTGAACAGATGTTGTCTCTGGGAATCATTGAGACTAGTAATTCGCCATTCTCTTCTCCATTAGTGATTGTCCGGAAGAAGGACAATAACATTAGACTATGTGTTGATTATAGAAAATTAAATGCTAAGACTATAGTTGACAGCGAACCACATCCACTTATCGACGACTTACTACCACGTCTATCCAACGCAACTATATTTAGTAAGATAGACTTAACTAAAGGTTATTGGCAGATACCACTGACCGAAAAGGCTAAGTACTACACCGCATTTTCCACGCCACAAGGTCTATACCAGTGGAATGTGATGCCTTTTGGGCTTGTTAATGCGCCAGCTACCTTCATTCGCCTGATGCGACAAATTTTATCAGGTAGACCAGACGTTATTATATATATTGACGACATATGCTTGTTTAGTTCGTCGTTTGAGGAACATGTTTCGGGACTTAGATATGTTTTTGACACTCTAAGGAATTATCATCTAACTGCTAAACCTACAAAGGTGCAAATCGCGTGTAATGAGATAACCTTTTTGGGACATATCATTGGATCGGGATATATCCGAACGTTACCTAGTACAGTCTCAAAAATTCTAAACATAGCAGTTCCTCAGACGAAGAAACAGGTCAGGAGTTTGTTAGGACTTGTTCAATATTACAGTAGATTCATACCAAACTTGTCATCCATCACGGCTGTATTGTCTTCATTGTTAAAAAAAGATATGCCGGTGAAGGTGACATGGACTGGTACATGCAATGAAACTTTCAACAAAATTATAAATTTGTTCTCACATGAACCAATTTTAAGACTTCCCGATGCTTCCAAAAGATTTTTCTTACGAACAGATGCTAGTAACTACGGCATTGGTGCATGCCTGCTCCAGAACCATGACGGCATTCTACACCCCACCTTATATATATCAAGAAAGCTGAAGCCGGCTGAAACAAAGTATTCCACAGTCGACAAGGAACTTTTGTCTGTGATCTGGGCAATAACGAAGCTGGAGAAATTCTTACTCGGTGCCCCCCTTTACCATACAGACGGACCAACGTGCGGTCGCATCCTTGCGTCGATCCAACCACAAAAGCCAAAAACTTGCCAGATATTCAATCATCCTACAGCCATTCGAGTTCTCCATTGAACACATACCTGGCACTGAAAATTGTGTGGCAGATGCGTTGTCACGTAATCCTATTGACGACGAATAATCAACATTGACACTCTTAAACTACATCAATCAGAACTACATTGGATTGAACGAAGTATCAACTATAAAGGAACTAACCTTGCCTTCAATTCAAACTTTATAAACACTATATGCATCACAGAATTGAACGACAAGACAATCAAGGTATATATACTTACATTCGAACTTCGTATAATATCCATACACGATATACGAATATCATTGAACAATCATGGAATAATATCTGACGACAAGTCGAACTTATTATTCACTAACACTTAACACACACAATTAAGTTAAAACTTATATTCGAATTTCTTTCTATTTCTTCTTACTTAGTTTGTCTTTTCTTCTCTCATAACATCGCGTGAAATTAGAATCTTAATAATTTAACTCTTAGTTTAATTAATTAATTTAATTTTAATTAGTCAAATTAATTCATATATGACATACTAATACGACAGACCTTACTTTAATTTAATTCTATCATTCACTATTAACATTGGACATTTATTTAGTTGATATAATAATATGTATAATATTGATATATAACGTTAGATGACTATGACAAATAGTTAGTTGACACGACCGCAACAGTTCTACTCAAAACATCGTCGGCCATATGTCACATTTGTGTTAAATTTTTTTTGAAAAATTGTTAAGTCGGATAGATATTGAAAAAAAATCTATCGATTTTTTTTTTCCCCGGTGTACAGGGAATTGTTACGGTATATGATATTAACGCCGTCTGCTAAAGGTTACCAGACGTGCAATTGTAAAAGGTTAAGGCATTTAATATATTGCGATAGAGGTTTCAATTTTGAACGCTTTAGACACGATCGATTATGACGTGTATAGAGTTGTTTAGGACACAGTCGGTAACTAAGAAACGCTACCCTTTTCACATTGACCGTCAAGCTGTTAAGACGCGTATGACTTTCCTTCCAATGTTGGGCATGGTATTGCCATACAGATATATTTTATGCAAGTACGGACATGGGTCAGTCCATTGCTATTACGAAGATTTGAAATGATTAAAGGTCAGTACGAAGTGAAAAAAATTAAGGAAGGATGAATTACAGTCCATAGTATTTGATTTTGCCAGACTCATAGACTCACTGTCGGCCGTTGGAAACCCCAACCGCGCGTGCATACAGCTATGACAATCTGCATACAGTAATTTGATTATTGGACAAGGACTGATAGGATATCTACATATCTATGCCATATATTTTCAAGTTATAATATGTACCTTTGTGATCAACATGCATGAATCGTCTTGACGTGTAATCTGTATTAAATAATTGTGGACTCAATGGAACCGACTTGTCACATCAATCGTATTCCAAGGTTCAATTATTGTTCAGAATCTTCCACCCCTGCATTCGCGTAATCTTACATAGAAGGCACGATACACGATCACTCAAGAATATCAAGAAGATAAAACAATGGCCAGAATTTATAACTACTTTATTGACATTATATGGAACATTGTTCAGAGCTAACCAAACCACTACTTGCAACAGACCACTTGCAACAACTTGTACACGCTATCCTTCAGACGTTGTATCACCTCATAAACTGCTGGCTCGCTGCTTGATAATTTCGCTGCACATCTGATAGCAAATGTAGACTACAGACGTTGTTGTTTTCCACAGGCACGACACAGGACGTCACCGACAGTGCTATAAAGCTGATTGTTACCACGAATAAGGCGTTTCCCAAATGCGCCACACATGTGGCATACAAACCAGGTCACGGTTGAAGCACATGAGATTCAGGTCACGCATGAAGTTCTCTCAAAACGACTGTTGCGGGTGTCAGAACCCGAAAACAAATCTATCAAATGATACAGATATGTGGACTGTATCGATAACGATTTTATCCTTCCGTCTGTTAAATACTCTCTCAAGTTAGAGAAACTCTTGATACGCGAATGTCATATCCATTCGTTCCAATTTGAACTGGTCCACCACTGTTACCGATAATGCATATTAAAGGTGTATGGGTGGCGTAGGTGTGCCGTCGTATCTGTGTTAGGTATGTATTAGTGAGTGTGTGGTAGAACAGTCACTCACAACACAGGTACGTAAATAATAGTCATGGATGGCCGTAAACATCTGGTGTAATTTAAATGTCGATTTATTAAGTCACAGCACGATCACGTTTACATTGATATACACACAGTCACATTACAAGTCATTGCAATACAATACTCTTCAACATTCATCAGCAGATCTATATCAAGGCCTAAAGTCCTCACGACTCATCTCTGCGCTATAACACTGCGCTATAATACTGCACCCAGCAGTTCACATAAATTATGGCCTAAAGTCCTCATGACTCACTTATAATACTGCACCCAGCAGTTCACATAAATTATGGCCTAAAGTCCTCATGACTCACTTATAATACTGCACCCAGCAGTTCACATAAATAATGGCCTAAAGTCCTCACGACTCACTTATAATACTGCACCCAGCAGTTCACATAAATAATGGCCTAAAGTCCTCACGACTCATCTCTGCGCTAGACTTATAATACTGCACTATAATACTGCACCCAGCAGTTCACATAAATTATGGCTCAAAGTCCTCATGACTCACTTATAATACTGCACCCAGCAGTTCACATAAATAATGGCCTAAAGTCCTCACGACTCACTTATAATACTGCACCCAGCAGTTCACATAAATAATGGCCTAAAGTCCTCACGACTCATCTCTGCGCTAGACTTCTAATAGCGAAATATATGTCGACATTTTTCCAAAGCACTACGTAGGCATACATCCTCGAAAAACACACACAGACAGCGTTGACCACTCCCGGTCCAACGCTCCGAATCCCTACTCTCCTCTCCGGGATCACACACTCTAGTCCCGCCAAAAAACCCAAAACGAGACTCCGCTGTTTTTGAACACAGCTCAAAAACAGTACAGAATAAATACATCTCAGCATTTGAGATAAAAGCGTTCGCACGCTTTCCTGTACTCTGTCACTCAAAATAAAAAGGATATGTTTCTATTATAACGTTAAACAAACCTCAGCTTAATCAGGTATACAAGTATTGTAACTCATAATCTACTTTGCCCAAAAACATATTCAGAATTACTGCCCTTTTCATAGGATCAACTTGTTACACCAGGGAAAAGGATAATCAGGACAGCCAGGTAAACGCGGACAAAACAAGTCATGAAACCAGAGGAGAGGACAAAGAAGACTCCAGCCGAAAGGGAACCCCCCAAAAAGTGAAAATAACACAAATAGCTGGAACGGAAGCCACGCTTCGATCTCTCCCGGACGACAAAATTCTGGTAATCCTAGAAAAAAATCATCGACAAAAAAGCCATTGCCAAATTGCAGAAACATAACAGTGGGATAATACTCACACTAAATGTAACAGAAAAAACTAAAAATTTACTGCAAGAACTGCGGGACAGACCAAGGATGATTCAACTGGCCCACAACATCAAAATACAAATAGAGATTTTAAAAGAAACCAGAAAAAGTGTGATAAAAGGCATAAACCCAACCCTGACAGGGGAGGAAGTGCTAAACAATCTGTCCAAAATGAACCCAGATTTAAAGCTGGTGCACGTTGAACGTATAAAAGTGAAAGGGAGTATAGTAACCCCAGTGATAGTGATTACAACAGAAGGTAGGGAACCCCCAAGACGGTAATATTTGGGAAAGCACAAAAAAACACAGAAGCCTTCATTCCACCAGTGCTGCAGTGCTCCAACTGCATGAAGTTTGGCCATGGCCGACAAAGTTGCAGGGGTAAGGCAGTATGTAGGTTTTGTGCGGGAGCACACCCTTTCACACAATGCGAAAAGGCAAAGTCAGATACTGACTATAAAAAGGAAAATGCAAACAGAAAATGCATTAATTGCCAAGGAAACCATAGCGCCAGATTCCAGGGCTGCCCAGTTTATCAGCAGACCAAAAAAGCACTGAAGGAAGCTATAACAACCCAAACCCCTTTCAAAACTGTCATTAAAGAATTAAAGGAAAACGATACCTATACGAGCACTAAAGTTATAACAATAATTAAGAGTGTGCAAGAAGATGTCAAAATGCTTAAAACACAGAGGGTAAAAGAAAGTAAGAACAAGTTAGAAAATAATAAAATAGTACCAAAAAACCAGTCAGATGATTCAACTACATCCTCGAACGACACAAGTGCACTGAAAAGTGCAGAGGCAGTGCTTCAAGAAGCGAAAGCCATACAGCACCAAATTTTCCAGGATATAGCTAAACTGACTGTACTAAAAGAAGAAAATGAAATGATACTAGTCAAACTGTCTGAACAAAAAGAAGAAAGTGAAATAATACTAAAAAGAATGGAAAGTGAAAAACAGGAGATTAACATAGGAAGAGAAGGGAATGTAACATTGGATGAAAATAGGAAAGTGGTCAAAAAGAACAAAAGCAACCTAGAAGAAACTATCAAAGAAACTATCAAAAAACATTTTGAGGCACATTTACCACACTTAGCGGAAGAAGTTAGGGATATAATGACAAGTATAAATAGGGATTTTCTTGAGAACTTGATGGATAGTGAGTCCACAAGTACAGGAAATGCAGAATAAGAGCAAATTTGATAGCTACCAAAATAAAAGGTACACTAGATGATGTTAAAATTCAATTTAGAAAGATTTAGAATTATCCAGTGGAATTGTAGGGGTATTAAAAAAAAATTTTGCACCCCTACTATCAGAGACTGGAGGAAATACTGATATATATGCTCTTCAAGAGACCCATTTAAACCCAAATAATAGATATAGTTGTAAGGGCTTTAAGATACTTAGACACGATAGGAAAGAAGGTAGAGGAGGAGGTGTCGCAGTCTTAGTTAGCGAAAAATTTAAAATCATAGACTGGGAAGTATTTAATACAACCAATATAGAAGGTATCCAGGTTACTATAGCAGCTGAACCAAACAATCTAACAATTCTAAATGTATATGCTAAAGATGGCACAATTAAAGATGAAGAAATACTAGCCATAAGCACCAGACTAGGCCCCAAAACAATCATAGTAGGCGATTTTAATTCCCATCATTGTGCTTGGGGTGGACAACATGCAGATAATGCAGGAAAATGCCTACTTGACTTCATAGAAAACAATGAACTACTAATACTAAATGATGGATCTGCAACAAGAATTAATCCACAAGCTAATAGGGCAGACTCAGCAATAGACATAAGTATAGCAACTAACAACCTAGCGAATGTAAATTGGGAAGTGTTACAAGACACAAACTCAGATCATCTGCCCATTGTAATAACCATGCATGAAAATGTCATTCCAAACCCAGAACCAGAGAAACCTACCTTCAACTATAAAAAAGCAAACCGGGAAGCTTTCCAATCAGAGCTGGAGGTGATGGAATATAAAGACATGGAATCAGATGATACTGACTTGTGGGCAGAAACACTGACCAATGAAATTCTGAAAATAGCAATAAAGTATATACCAAATAAAAATATATGCCACAACACCTTAAATCAATAAATAACATTAATAAGAAAAGAGAAACTCAATGGAATAAAGAACCAGTTGCCTGGTGGAATAAAAGCTGTGCAGAAATTCATGAGAGAAGAAAAAGGGCCTTACAAAAATATAGAAATAACAGAACAGAAGAAAACTATGATAAGTATAAACTTATTAGGAATGAATCTAACAGAATAATATTCAAAGCCAAAGAAACTAACTGGAAGGAGTTTTGTCAGTCACTTAAACCTAGCACTCAAATTAGAAAAGTATGGAAAAAGCTTAAGGCAATCAAAGGGAACAATAAGAAAACAATAATGCCAACAATCAAACTACCAAAGAGAGCAGAAACAGATAAAGAAAAAGCTAATGCCCTTGCCGAGTATTTCTATAAAGTCAGTGCAAAAAGTAGCCTTGGACAGGAAGAAAATGAGAGAAGAGAAAGACTTAGGATACAGTTTTTAAAAGAACTACCAGACCAGATAGATGAAACAAACTATTTAGATGCTGATATAACAGAGGAAGAAGTAACTAATGCAATAAAAGATAAATCTAATACTGCCTCAGGGCAAGATATACTTAGTTATGAAATCCTTAAGAAAGTACCCAAAAGAACTATAAACATAATAACTTCACTTTATAACAAAATCTGGAACTTAGGAAAGATACCAAAAGCATGGAAAGTAGCTATGATAGTACCCATTCTAAAACCCAATAAGGAAGCCCATGATGTAAGTTCATATAGGCCTATCTCCTTAACATCACAACTAGGTAAAATACTGGAAACTGTTGTGAATAAAAGAGTTAAATTCTACCTAGAAAAAAAACCAGTTATATAGCCCAAACCAGTCAGGGTTTAGAGCAGACAGAAGTACAGTAGACCAGCTTGTAAGATTAGAACATGATGTAAAGCTAGGGTTCAAGAGGAAAGAGAAAACAGTGGCAGTCTTTCTAGATGTAGCCAGGGCATATGATGAATGCTGGCGAGATGGAGCTCTTTACAAAATGAAAAAGATTGGCATTACTGGTAAAACCTATAGGTATCTAGAAAACTTTTTACAGGACAGGTATTTTGCTGTACAGGTGAATAATGATAGGTCAGAAATATATGAACAACAGAATGGGATTCCTCAAGGATCAGTGATTTCTCCTTCAATTTTCACTATAGCTGTAAATGATTTAGCAGATGAATTTAATGACATAAAGAATGTAGTATCACAATTTGCAGATGACTGTGCCATTTGGCGATCTGGAAAAAACTTGGACCATGTTTACAAAAAACTTCAAAATCAAATAGACAAAGTTTCAGAGTGGATGAAAAGTTGGGGCTTCCAAATTAATGTAAACAAAACAGTAGGTATGATTTTCAGCAAAGGAAATTTTTAAAAAAAATAACAAAATCAATATAACCATTAAAGGACAGAAAATATGTACCTCCTCAACAACAAGATTTCTGGGCATAACTTTAGATAAACAACTAAATTATAATAAACATATAGACAATTTGGTAGAAAGCTGTAGGGGACCCCTAAATATACTAAGGATTGTAAAAGGTAATGGATGGGGGGCCAGCAATAAAATAATGCTTATGTTCTACAAATCCTTCATCAGGGGGAAACTGGATTATGCCAGCATAGTCTATGACTCAGCTGCAGCTTCTAACAAAGCAAAACTGGACAGGATTCAAAATGCAGCCATGAGAACCATTACAGGTGCATTTATATCGACAGTAGAAGCTCTAGAAGTAGCTCTCGGCATACCTCCCCTTGGTCTAAGACGGAAAGAACTGAGATTAAATTATTGGAGTAAAGTAGCACAAGAAGTGACCCACCCAGCACATAAAGCATTTGTCAAAAACCAACCAAGTGTATGGGACGTCCCCTTAAATAAAGATAGATATCCAACAGGGTGGAGAACTATAGAAGACCTAATGCAGTTCAAAGAACTATCAAACACAATTGAAAATAGTAATAAATACAGAAGCAAAATACCACCATGGGAACTAAAAACACCAATCATAGACTACTCACTTACTGAAAAGATCAAACAAAACATAGAAGATAAGGAAGCCAAAATGATAAGTAGAAAATTCATAGAGCAACTAACTAAACAAAGTCTGGCCGTCTACACTGATGGATCCAAGGGTGATAGTGGGCAACTAGGTGCCGGAGTTGTAATACCACAATGGGGAATAAAAAAAGAGCTACAGTGTAACGGAAGGGGCATCGATTTTTACTGCAGAGATGGTAGCAATTCTTAAAAGTCTAGAAATAATCGAAGATAACCCACCAGAAGCTGTTACGATATTTACAGACTCACTATCATCACTACAAGCACTAGAACACCCAGGTAAATGTAGCCGGCCAGACATAAAGGAAGAAATTCTAGCAATTAATACATCACTAGAGAACAGAGGATGTAGTGTGAGGCTAGTGTGGGTTCCAGCACACATAGGTATAGCTGGCAACGAGTTGGCAGACCAGAACGCCAAGAAGGGAAGAACAAGTAAAAACAATATAAAAGCAGGACTGGGGAGGTCAGAGATCAAGAGCCAAGTGAAGGAAACTATAAACGAGGAATGGAAGACAACATGGAAGGAAAGTAGAAAAGACAGACACGCGTTCAAACTGCTGAAAGAACCAACGAGGACATGCCAGGTCAGAGAAGAATTAAAGATACCATCGAACAAAAAACTGTGGCGTCTCCGACTCGATGCAGCATACTTCATGGTAGAAGAACCACACTGCCAAGAATGTCAGGAAGAGAATGACATAGACCACTACCTGATCCACTGTAAAAAGTACGAACAACAAAGGCTTGAATTAAAAACTTACTACAGAAATCACAATATAGACTTAACAGGTGATAAGGTTTTAAGTATAGATGCCCCAAGAGATGCCCAATCAATACTTAAAAGATATATACATAAAATAAAGGAAAAAATATAAGGTTAGAACTTCAGGAAAATCATCCAAATAAATAGAAATTAAGCAGCAAGAACTAACAAAGCATTAACAAAAAATAACTACTCATAGGACAAGGAAAGACAAGGTATTAAAAAAAAAAGGGACAACAACTCAAAAAGAACAAATACTAATACAAATTAAAACCAAGTGTAAAGGACAATAGTTATCTAGAAACAATACAAAAGAGAAAATAAAATTGACAAATACTAATATAAATAAAAATCAGCAACTGCAAAAGACAACAGTTATTTAAATTGAAAACAAAATTAGTAAATTAAATGACACTAAATACCCCAATTATAACCAACTTTCAGGTTGAACAGGGTAGACCAAGATGGAACGAGAAAAGGCAACAATGATCAGATGTTCAGTGCCCGATCTCCACCCATCAACTCATCAAAACAACAACAACAACAACAAATTCAGTTCATTTTCAAGCAGACATTTATGGCGTCTCTATCGATAAATTTAAGGAACATTGCTATTGGCCGACTGCATGCAGGTGAAAGTCAAAGTCAGGTTGCCAGGCATCTAAACGTGCATCAGAGTACCCTCAGTCGACTTTGGCACCGGTTCCAAGCCACTGGCTCAGTTGAAGACCGGCATCGCAGTGGACGACCCAGAGTGACAACAGCAGCGGAGGATCGCTTTATTCGGCTTCGTCACCTCTCAAAACAACTGCCCATTGATTGGTTGAACTCTAAGGTATTCTTGTGTGCAATTTGAACAATTAACTCATTAAATTAAAAAAGTTATTGAATGTCAAAATTATGGCTATGTGTGTGCCTTCAGTAGCTATGCGTTTCTTTTTTTGAACAGTATAGTTCCTTTCTTCGCTGTCTCTGCCTTCCCTAACTCAAGGGCAGACTCAGGTACCCTGTTTTTATGAGTTCGGTTGACCAGTTCCCTTCCTTGCTGCCTTTGCCTTCTCTAACTCACCAGCGGAGTCAGGTACCCATTTACAGTTGGACAGACTTGAGCGTGATGTCACCAGGATTCGATCCCGGAATCCAGTAACTATGCCACGAGAGGAAAGCGTTCTAACCGCTCAGCCAGTCGTACTTTCTGACAAAAAAGGTAGACTTATCTTTTTGATATAAGGTGACAGCTTCAGTCACACACTGACCTTTGAGCAGATATGTTGAATCTGCTAAACATCTTACTGTGCAGTATACCCGCGTGGCTTCCATTATGGTCGGATGAACGCCAGTAGGTGGAGTGCTGTCTTACTAAGCCAAAATAATGAAGAAACCGTCAATGTAGCGACGACATAGTCTTCGCCAGGGATACACTAACGCAAAAAGTAGTGATAGAACGTGATAAATAACTCACATGCATTTACATGGATTAAAGTGGCATGACAAGATCACCAATGTCGAACTGAAGACACGAACCAGACAAGAGCCAGTGGTACAAGAGATGAGAAGATGACGATGGAGATGAATAGGACACACATTGAGCAAATCTGTTGATAGCGTTACAAGGCAATTCTTGTTCTGAAATCCCCAGGGAAAGAGAGACATGGGTAGACTAAAAAAACAAGGAGAAGATAACTGCAAGTGAAAATGACCAGAAAGAAGTGGAAATAACTGGAACTGATGTTACGTGGCATGAAGACTTGGCAAGTGTTTCTTGAAGGCATATGGTACATGGGAAGCTAAAGGGTATTGATTGTTTGATTGATTGATTGATTGATTGATTTATTGATAACATCATATTAAAAGTGATACAGAACGTAAAAGGGCATTGTTATTGTTATTACATTTTGTTCTACATGTCCCGTATAACGCTGCGGTCCCGTGTAACGCTGCGGTCCCGTATAACGCTGCGGTCCCGTATAACGCTGCGGTCCCGTATAACTGTGATCATAAGCTAGGAACAAGTAGTTCCGTCACAGATACGGCCGTAGAAGAGTGAAGTGTTAAAGAATTCAGTTCTCACCTGTCTCAGGTGTGTGACCAGTTCCCTTCCTCGCCGCTTTTGTCTTCCCTAACTCAAGAGCAGGGTACACCTGAGTAGACTGGAGACTGATGCAACTTTGTTTCGAATCTGGAACACACGGGAACTTTGCAGCGAGAGGCCAGTGCTCCAACGGCTCTTCCAGTCAGACGCTCAATTGTGATGTTCTAAAACTATTCAGAGGATTACAACAGGGGTAATCTGATCGTCTGAGGTAGTCACTCCGTCAGACAAGTGTTTAGGCCTTTATACCCTCCTTGACACTCAAAACGGATTAGATTGCTTCCACTATGAATGTGAACCACTATCTTAATGAAATTTTTGTGTGTGCCTGCCCTGAGACACTTCACGTTGGTTGCAATTTTGCAAATTCGCTGTCATCTCAAACGATTTAAAAATAGTTCTTCGAACTTCAAGCATGTACGTATTTATAATGTTGACTATGGGCTAGACAGAGTGACCGTTGTGTGGGCTTGTCAGAGTGACAGTTGTGTGGCTAGTCAGAGTGATCACCGTGTGGGCTAGTCAGAGTGATCACCATGTGGGCTAGTCAGAGTGATCACCGTGTGTGCTAGTCAGAGTGATCACCATGTGGGCTAGTCAGAGTGATCACCGTGTGGGCTAGTCAGAGTGACCGTTGTGTGGGCAAGTCAGAGTGACAGTTGTAAGGGCTAGTCAGAGTGACAGTTGTGTGGGCTAGTCAGAGTGATCACCGTGTGGGCTAGTCAGAGTGACCGTTGTGTGGGCAAGTCAGAGTGACAGTTGTGTGGGCTAGTCAGAGTGACAGTTGTGTGGCTAGTCAGAGTGATCACCGTGTGGGCTAGTCAGAGTGATCACCGTGTGGGCTAGTCAGAGTGATCACCGTGTGGGCTAGTCAGAGTGACCACGGTGTGGGCTAGTCAGAGTGACCGTTGTGTGGGCAAGTCAGAGTGACAGTTGTGTGGGCTAGTCAGAGTGACCGTTGTGTGGGCTAGTCAGTGTGACCGTTGTGTGGGCTAGTCAGAGTGACCGTTGTGTGGGCTAGTCAGTGTGACCGTGGTGTGGGCTAGTCAGAGTGATCACCGTGTGGGCTACTCAGAGTGACAGTTGTTTGAGCTAGTTAGAGTGATCACCGTGTGGGCTGGTCAGAGTGACCACCGTGTGGGCTAGTCAGAGTGTCCATCATGTGGGCTAGACAGAGTAATCGTTGTGTGGGCTAGACAGAGTGACCACCGTGTGGGCTAGTCAGAGTGACTGTTGTGTGGGCTAGTCAGAGTGACCACCGTGTGGGCTAGTCAGAGTGACCATCATGTGGGCTAGTCAGAGTGACCGTTGTGTGGGCTAGTCAGAGTGACCATCATGTGGGCTAGTCAGAGTGATCGTTGTGTGGGCTAGTCAGAGACCACGGTGTAGACTAATCAGGGTGACCGCCGTGTGGGCTAGTCAGTGACCACAGTGTAGAGTAGTCAGGGTGACCGCCGTGTGGGCTAGTTAGTGACCACAGTGTAGACTAGTCAGGGTGACCACCGTGTGGGCTAGTCAGTGACCACAGTGTAGACTAGTCAGGGTGACCGCCGTGTGGGCTAGTCAGTGACCGTTGTGTTAGCTAATCAGAGTGACAGTTGTGTGGGCTAGTCAGAGTTACAGTTGTGTTGGCAAGTCAGAGTGACAGTTGTGAGGCAAGTCAGAGTGACCGTTGTGTGGGCTAGTCAGAGTGATCGTTGTGTGGGCTAGTCAGAGTGACCATCATGTGGGGTAGTCAGAGTGATCGTTGTGTGGGCTAGTCAGAGTGACCATCATGTGGGGTAGTCAGAGTGATCGTTGTGTGGGCTAGTCAGAGTGACCATCATGTGGGGTAGTCAGAGTGATCGTTGTGTGGGCTAGTCAGAGTGACCATCATGTGGGGTAGTCAGAGTGATCGTTGTGTGGGCTAGTCAGTGACCATCATGTGGGCTAGTCAGAGTGATCGTTGTATGGGCTAGTCATAGTGACCATCGTGTGGGCTAGTCAGAGTGATCGTTGTGTGGGCTAGTCAGTGACCACAGTGAAGACTAGTCAGGGTGACCGCCGTGTGGGCTAGTCAGAGTGACCGTTGTGTGGGATAGTCAGAGTGACCATCATGTGGGCTAGTCAGAGTGATCGTTGTGTGGGCTAGTCAGAGTGATCGTTGTGTGGGATAGTCAGAGTGATTGTTGTATGTGATAGTCAGTGACCACAGTGTAGACTAGTCAGGGTGACCGCCGTGTGGGCTAGTCAGTAACCGTTTTGTTAGCTAATCAGAGTGACAGTTGTGTGGGCTAGTCAGAGTGACAGTTGTGTGGGCTAGTCAGAGTGACAGTTGTGTGGGCAAGTCAGAGTGACCGTTGTGTGGGCAAGTCAGAGTGACAGTTGTGTGGCAAGTCAGAGTGACCGTTGTGTGGGCTGGTCAAAGTGACCAGTTTGTAAACTAGTTCGAGTGATTATCTTGTAGAGCAGTACGTGTAACCATTATCTTGTAGGGCAGTACGTGTAACCATTATCTTGTAGGGCATTACGTGTAACCATTATCTTGTAGGGCAGTACGTGTAACCATTATCTTGTAGGGCAGTACGTGTAACCATTATCTTGTAGGGCAGTACGTGTAACCATTATCTTGTAGGGCAGTACGTGTAACCATTATCTTGTAGGACAGTACGTGTAACCATGTAGGGCAGTACGTGTAACCATGTAGGGCAGTACGTGTAACCATTATCTTGTAGGACAGTACGTGTAACCATGTAGGGCAGTACGTGTAACCATGTAGGGCAGTACGTGTAACCATGTAGGGCAGTACGTGTAACCATGTAGAGCAGTACGTGTAACCATTATCTGGTTTGTGCCCGACGGAAATAAATACTGAGCTGAGTATCCAGCCCATGACAGGTCAATGCCAATAAAATACGCGTCTGCATAATCACCAGGACCCATTCACGTCAGCAACATCGGTCACGTTACCAGAAACTACAGCTGCGATAATTACAGCCTCACAAGCCCGCATCAGCTAATATAAAACTGTAATTATCAACCACCGCAACAACACCTTTAGCACGCTGCATAAAATTTCAGAAAACTTGCCCTACAGCTGCATTCTTTTTCACAACCCCCCGTTTTTATAGTGGGCGACTTGTAATGTCTATAGTTTTTGTGTTTCTTGGTCAATTGCTATCATTTTTGGAATTTATGTAAATAAATGAATGATGAATCTGATGATATAAAATTTGTTTGTGTACATGTTAGATGTGATAGGAAGAGAGGAAAGGAAAGATGAAAAAAACGAAAAAAAAAAAAAAAAAAATTTTAAATTTTAAAATTAAAAAAAAAAATTAAAAAAAATGACCAACGAACGAAGCGTCCATATCCCTTGCATCTCAATGAAAGTCATTTGACCAATAGAGCAATACAAATCAAATGACGATCTTTTCGTTACACCCATCATCAGTAGCAAAGCAACAAACTCCCTAGCCAGCCGTGACATTCGGCCGTAATCCTATATTTTTTCCGATATTCCTAATCCTAACCCCGAAAATTATACATACTTGAAAGGCCATTTTACTTTCGTTTCCATCTCAGCCATCAAACATATTCTGAGAACCGATTTCAGCGCTTATAAAGACAAAAATTTCATCCCCACCGCATGGCGTCAGAATGCAATAAAATTAGAGCGAAATGGCCGCGCGTCTGATGCCGATTCATTTCGATTTAAAAAATTTACAAAAAATAAACGCGGATACACCCATCACTTTTTTAAGATCGGAAACGGAAGCTAACTCTCTTGCAATTAAAGTTACAACTTAACATCCGGGGCTGAAAATCACGTGTACACAAGTCATGTGCTAGAAACGATGACAGCCGCAAGGCGTAACATATCGCCTCCAGCTGGCAGAACATAGGTTACCTTCGGCGATATGTCTCGCCGGCAGCGTGCTAAAGGGATTACTGTACACCACTACCACTTTTACACTAACCACTACAATTGTTACACTACAATAATAACTAGTAATCGATACTATTGCTAACCAGGCTGCAATTTTTTTTCTTTGATAGGCGAGGTGCGGTCCACACAGCCTTGACACAAGGTTCATCGGTTATATGAGAGTGCATGTCCAAATATAAAAAAAACACCTTATGGGCTGGCAAAATTGTGTTCACTACGTTCACTAACTAAGTCACAACGCCCCTTCTCCCTTCCCCAGCATCCCTCAACCATATTATGTTATGTCAAACTTCTAAGACACATATATGCACAGCTTACCTGAATGAGTATCATTTCTATTACAGTGTGAAAATTTGCACCTGGTGGTTTAAAAATTGTAACGTACGAGTGAAAATGTGTGGCGTTATACAAATCAAACTGCTAAGGCATTCTGATGAGGCGTTGTAGGAATAGGTTTCTATCTTGTCAACTTCGAAGCACCCCTTCTTGAAGATAATTCTATCTATCTATCTATCTATCTATCTATCTATCTATCTATCTATCTATCTATCTATCTATCTATCTATCTATCTATCTATCTATCTATCTATCTATATATCTATCTATCTATCTATCTATCTATCTATCTATCTATCTATCTATCTATCTATCTATCTATATATCTATCTATCTATCTCTCTCTTTCTCTCTCTCTATCTATATATCTATCCATCTATCCTTTCTATCTATATATCTATCTATCTATCTCTCTCTCTCTATCTCCCTCTCTCTATCTATAAATCGATCTCTCTCTCTATCTATCTATCTATCTATCTATCTATCTATCTATCTATCTATCTATCTATCTATCTATCTATCTATCTATCTATCTATCTATCTATCTATCTATCCATCTATCTATCTACCTCCCGTAAATCACTTAATCGCAACGCAGAAACTACAGCAAGAAAATGTGAGTTTCCTCACCCTGTCTCCACCCGCCCAGAACAGAATTCTCACAGTTCATCCGTATTACAGTAAACTGATTTGTGTGTGTGTGTGTTCAAGAATCAAGTTACAGTAAACTGCCCCGTAGTCTTTTGAGTAGTGTGTATGTAAATTTGTTTCCAATTTTGTAATAACTCTACCGTATTATATACTATTGTTTTCTTATTATTATTATCTCTGTGCTTATTCCTCTCAATCCTACGCTCACCATTCTCTCTTACATCTCACGTATAACTTCTATTTGTTTTGTTGAGCGGTAATGGTGTGATAAGTTGTATGCCTGATTGTTTTGTGACAATTTTTATATACTGCAATTCACAAGTTGAAATTGTATTAGTTTTAGTTGAATCAATTTTTTATTTATTTAAATATTGTATTTCCTGCAATTTTTTCCCCCTTAAATTCCACTTCCTTGGGGAAGTACAATTAGTTTAACTTCTTTGCGATTATTTTGTGTGTGTAACTGCACTTTTTAACTTGTTTTTTATTTTTATTTTATTACAATAATGGCTGATAATAATGTTCATTGGTGTCGTAGATTTTTGATAGGGGTATTAAGACTTGGGTTGGTCCCTTCTGAATAGATTAGAATGAGTGATAGCCACAGTGAGAGATGATAGTAGAAATAGATTTCCACGAGTGAGATGGTAGAAATCAATAGAGGCTGTCTCTGAAATCGAGAATCTTTTCTCTCTTTTAGCCTATCTTCTACAACAGATCTAGAGGAGTCAGACAGTCTATCAAAATATATATTAAACATATATATTACCACTCACGTGCACACACACAATTGACGATATGTAGACGCACACACGTGGGAAAACTATAACAATGATTATATAGATATTTTGGAACGAGCTGACCCGACACACTGTTTAAGTTCAAGAGAATTTTTAATTATCAGAAAATTCCATCACAACACATAAAATTACATCAAAGCATATACAGATAGTCATAAAGTCAATAAAAAATGCTACAAGAATGATAGACCCACAGTATGATCCTTTCCCTCGATGAATAGCCCACAGTCCTGTTAGAAGAAAAGTGATAGCCCAAAGAGTCACGGATACATATGATTTAGTCTAAGTCTTCCCTTTAAAGGTATGAACAGACTTGGATACTCTGCTCTATCCTAAGGAAAAATATTTGTTAGCAACAAAACTTGCATAAAGAAATTTAAGACAGCAAGAAAAACTGGGTGCAAAAATACCACAATAAAGGAATCGCTCAGTCCTGCATTCACTCTATTCAGTCATCAGGGATCCCTGTCATACATTCTTACCTACAATCGTGCTGTTGTTCGCCGTCTGGCGCAAACCTTAGGACACTTCTCTACAGTGAATCTGTATTCTTTGGATAAAGAGAATCCCAACTCTGCAGATACAGGTTTCTTCCACTGCTCCGGGGAGCATTCACTTCACCAGTTTATTTTAAGATTACTGTTAAGGTCACTTAACCGTTTGCCAGTCACTTCGATTACGGAAACAACAGCAAATGGATTGATTTGCCGTTGCCCTAAAGACGCCAATAAACGTGATGGGAAACAATGGCAAAGAAAACCTATCTGCTGTTGCCCTAAGACGCCACTAGGCGTAATGGCCACTGACTGCTTTGACGGTCGGTGGCTAAGGACGGAAGAAGAAGAAGAAGAAGTTAAGGTCACTTGAATCAGTTTGGGTAAGAAAGTTTAAACGGGCTCACAGTGTCAGAATCACGAGGTTTCCACTACTCAGGAAAAATGGCAGGTTTGTAACTTCGATCAAAGGTAAAATTCTGGGTCACACCACAAGGTTTCAAAATCGTCGGAATGTTAATTTCTTGTAATATGTTACTCGCCCAAGGGCTGACATGTACTTGATGTTTTTATCAGGAAGAATTTAATCTTGCTTGGTAGGCGCAGTTATTTCATTAAAATCTTAAAGTTCTTGTAAAGGTTAACACCAAGTCTTTAAGGAAAATGTTTTAGTTCTTCACAGATATTACTCGTGTACTCAACGCTGGCAAAGTTGGGTCACCCCCAGTTTTCACTCCACACAGACGATGACATAGCATTATATAGTTTTAAAACTATTCGGCGAGACTCAAACCAAAAACTAGAGACAAGTATAGCAGTTTATATTTCAAATTCCCTTAACTTTCGCCGCAAAAACGATTTAGAGACAGCAGAGATAGAATGCGTATGGTTGGAAATAAAGCTACCAAACCAGGGACCACTTCTAGTCGGAGGTTATTCTTCTTGGTGATTTTAATATCGATATACACAATTCAAATCTAACATGGAAAAATATAATACTATCGTATAACTTAAACCAAATAGTTAACAAGCCTACCAGAGTAACACGTATCATCCACACTAATCGACCACATCTACATAACTTTCCCAGAAAACATAACAGAATGCTGTGTCCCTACTATTGCAATGAGTGACCACTATCCTGTATGCTGCACATGGTCAAAGAATAAATGTAAAGTTCCCAAAAATAAACATATGAGTATTAAATTTAGAAGTTTCACAAATGTCAATAGGGAATTATTTTTATATGACTTGCTAGCTGCACCTCTCGCCAGTGTTTATCAACTGCCTAATCCGGACGACGCTATTGCATACTGGACGGACATTTTTTATAGTGTGTTTGACAAGCACGTATCAGCTAAGGAAATTCGCGTCAAACGACAAATAAAATCTCCGTGGATCACTCAAGAAGTGCTGGAAACTATGAGGCAGAGAGATCAAGCGCACAAAAATAAGGACCTCACCATATATAGGGTACTAAGGAACAAGGTTCAATATTTAATTCGCAAATAAAAGAAAAATCACTTTAGAAATCTGGTTGAGAACAAATCAAATTGTAAGGAAATATGGAAGGCAATCAACACTTTAGCGAAGAAACGTAATGCACCAGACTCATTAACTCCCAACACTTCATTTACTTGCACAGACTTCAGAAATCACTGTCAGGCAGAAACAGATAGTCTGAAATCCACAATACCACCTTCCTCTAGTGACAGATAAACTTTCAGCATTCTATGAGAAAAAATGTGCAAACTCAGTTAAACCCGACATTCCCTTGATGACAGTTAATGAAATGTATAATTATATTTTTAGCCTTAAAGATAATAGCTCATCAGGGCTTGATGGAATTAGCAATCGAATACTGCGTTATGCTGCACCAACTATTAGTGAATCACTAACTTATATATATAATCAATGTATCGCTAAGAGTTATTTTCCTTCGGCCTTTAAAATCGCCAAAGTATATCCCCTTTTCAAACCTGATTCATCAGATAATAGCAATCTCGGTATCTATAGACCAATTTCTCTTTTATCATCGCTATCTAAACCACTAGAAAAACTCATACATAAAACAACCCTACAGTACCTAGTTAGCAATGACTTGCTAATTGACAGTCAGTCAGGGTTTAGACAAAAGCATTCATGCCACACAGCCTTAACTAAGATGATAGACAATTAGCACCTCAACATCAATAACGATAACATATGTGGAGCAATCTGTGTAGACTTTGGAAGAGCATTCGATATGATAGACCACGCTATTTTAATAAGAAAATTAGAAACAATGAAAGTTAACATTAAACTAGTGTCATTATTTAAATAATTCCTGTCCAAGAGACAGCAAGTAGTGTGTTACAATAATTACTTGTCAAGCACAACCATGATCAATACTGGAGTTCCTCAGGGTTCAATTCTAGATCCCTTACTTTTTGCCGTATACATAAATAACCTTCCACTACACATCAAGCACTCATCCTGCGACCTATTTGCCGATGACTGTACCATTTACACAAGTGATAAAAGTTGCAACACACTAGAAGTGTTATTACAAACTGATGTAGACAATCTTATCAAATGGAGGAACAAAAATCGTATGCAAATAAATATCATTCAAACAAAATGTATGATAATATCAACTAGGCAAAAATTTAAAAAACTCACAGAAAACAACACTTCAGCTCTATATTGGCGCCTCACTAATTGATAATGTAAATGAACACAAAACATTAGGACTCATAGTTGACCAACATTTAAGTTGGAATTCGCATGTACTAGCACTGACCAAACAAATGGCAAAGAAAGTTTACCAGTTAGCTAAGATCAAACATTTTTTGTGACCTCAACACTGTGTTTGTGATTTAGAAACTGAAAGCTACGTTTTGTCAAATTTATTGTTGTGCTGAATTAAGTACACAAACACACACACACTTTTAAATCAATATGAAATTAATGTCAATAGAAGTACATATATTGAATAATCACATGAAAAGGCTTGTACATATATATATATATAACCAAGTATATATATATCATACTATAAATCATATATATATATATATATATCAATAGATAATACATATAATTGAATATATATATAATATATATATATATATATAAGTTAAATTTGCTAATATTGGTACTAACTAAAAGTCTTTAGGAAAACTAATGCTGGATGTCGGGTCGGGGTATTTGCATCATACCCAGTCTTTGGTTAACAATGTCATTTGCTCCTTATACAGGATTAATGGTGGACAAAAAGTTTCTTATTTTTCACAATGTAGTTTAAATTATAATTTTGTAGTTGATGAATCTCAGCAGGCCAGGTCTTTAATACTTAACTGGCCTGTGACGATGAAAGAAAGTTGTTCCTTAGGCCCACTCCTCACATGCTCTGAGGTAGTATGGTAGGCATCTCATTTCATACAAAGTTGGACTTCTCCAGAACATCTGGCACTAGCACAGTGCCAGACAAAGAAACTCTGAAACCACAAAATTAGGCTATGTCTTAACATACTACCTAATCCACCATGTTTACAAGCAATAATACATGTAATTAAAAGACAGGGTCAGATCTCTCTGACCGACCCAGCACATCTACATCAAGGCTGTTATCAAGTAGCACTAGTTTCCCATTCCTCTCCTCTAGAGACTGCACTGCATCTGAAATATTTTCATTAATCTCTTTTTTTCCATATAATAAGGTGGGTGATATGTTTCCACCTGACCACCTGAAAAGAAACATCTGTATTCTACATTTCTGATAGTGTATCATATTATAATTCAACCTCTAGGCCCTGGACAGTCGGCTGGGGACCTAGAATAAGTACTCACTTGTCGTAATCATTTTTCATTATATGGCAGTATCAATCACTCAGAATTGTTTAATAAAAGGTTAATAATTTCGTCCTTACCACAATTCAGAATAAAACACACAGATACGCTGAAATAGCACAAACTCAGCTGAGCTGCTGGCTAGACTAGGGCGTCCCACTATTATTAGTATATATTCAATGGACGACAACTTCTTAGCCTCAACGATCTGCTCGTATGGACAGTCTTCAAAAAAATGGCAACTTGCCGGCAAATTTTTCAATAATCTTAACTGTCTCGTCCAATGAGAGTACTGCCCCTTCTAGAATTTAAAATTTCAAACTAACTGTCCAATTTTTGGTCAAATGTGTAGTGTATTTCTGTCGGTCGGTCTGTCCGAACTTGTCATTTCCCAAGTTTGGACTTGGTTTTGGGCCCAACTACAAAAAAACTATTCAAATTTTCCCTCACCCCCTGCTTAGATTTCTACTGCGAAAATATTTTTAGATTCTCTCCTCCTTGTCTCCCCCTTGTCTACATGTACTTGTTTTTCTGCCTTCGTCTCAAGGACGCGTCAAATGTAACTTTAGTGAATGCAAAACTAACATGTGTTTGCGAGTCTGCGAGTCTGCATCGAATTATCTGTCAAATCAGTCTTTTGTCAATAACTTCCGAATTATCTGTCCGTCTTTTTGTTTGAAAGCATATTATTTGTCAGGAAAAGATAGGCTATCAAACTAGCTAATTTTTGTGATTCTAAACCTATTAATAAGAAATTTCATTTATTTTTCCATGTTAGTCTTGAAATCTTTACTACCACGCGTTCACTTCTTTTCCATGTGCTGTCCAGCTATTTTCGAGAGTTTTACGTCATTCTAAATAAGAGCTAAGTCTGTTTTCGTAACCAATTGACTACATGTTTTTACTTTACCTCGTATTTCAAACACTAACTACAAGTTCGCGCGTACACGGTCAATCTTCTGGCTCTAGTGTATGGTGTATGGTGTACCTAGAGTCTAGGGGAGAAATGAATAATGGTACACAACAATCAAACACTTTAAGTTTCTATTAAAGAAGTTAATAACTAGCAGTTAAGTTTTTCTTTGAACAAATATTTACAATTTATTTTGCCTGTCCATTCATAGCTTGTGGACAGGTCTTTGAAAATAAGGACAAGATAGTTTACAGAATAGAACAATTAAAAATGTTGGGACAATCTGCCCAATAACTAAAAGTTATTATGTGGTTATAAATGTCCTTCCTGTATGAAATATTAAATTAGTTCACTTTAGTTATCTAATTTATAAATGTCCTTCCTGGATGAAATATTACAGAGTTCACTTTAGTTATCTACCGGGAGAGTCACTGTATATGAGGGCTGTAGTTCATCCTACCCCCATAATATTCCTGTGTAATATTTTTGAAACACAAGAAAATGTCAGAGATGCCCCAGATGTTTTACTCTTCACCTGGGAGTCCTTGTTGTAAGATAATTCAATGGGTAGTTGCAGAAATTTCAAGTTCAACACTCGCCAAAGCTCCTACTGGATATTCGACAGCATATAAGTCTGGTTGGAGAATGGTTGGCGTTTATAAGCACTCAGCAGGTTTCCTGTCACCAGCCGGCAACAGGAACATAGACCCTCTGCAACAAAAGGACACCCTGGCCTTTTATCTCTGATCATTTATTCTAACACTTAATTTCCTACGTGGGTATGGGGTCAGCCTCGCGTGCCTTACAAATGCACTCGCCCCGAATTGTACAGGACTCCCACCTGGTTGTGACCACACCTCAAGTCCTTATAGTAGATACGCCACTGTACGTTCATATACTTTTCCTCCATACCATAATGTGGAGTAACCACATTTCCTGTGATATGATCTTCTCTTCTTTTCTTTACACTTATATTTGCTTCAGGCATGTAAACAGTGTTTATTGAACACAGAGGCTTGCTAAACTATTTTAATACAATAATATGTCAACATAATTATAACAACATACATCAGTCAGATACCGTTTAATGTGTGGACTCAACAATGTCTGCTTCCGACATGTCCTTCACGTTTTCCCCAATAGCAGTATCTAACTTTGTAGTTGGACCAAACATATTAAATTTCATAAAATATCCTTACCACAATCAATAAATATATAAACAAATGACGCTGAATTTGTGAAGAAATGGCCTCAGCTTCCTCCGAACTGCACAGACTGTGAATTTATTCTTTATTTAAGTTTAAAATTAACACAGCTGTTTTTCAGCGTATCTGTATACAAATTTTAGTTCAACTGGCAATGAATAATCAAAGTCTTTTGCTAATATCTACCAGCACTAGCCAATCGTAACGTTCTACTACTTGAATTCAAATGCAGTTTGAATGAAAAACCCAAAACAATTTTGAATAACTGGTGGTCGATTGGCCCGTCTGCTCTAGTCATGCCCAATACAAAAGATATCACTTTAGGATTACATTTCTCCTACCGTTCCCCTTTCCCATCCATACTCTGTTCACCCCAAGCGAATTTGAATGTACCTCCCTGCCTCTTTTTCCAGCTCGCGTCCCCCTAACGTTACCAAAAAAACATGAGCAGGAACGCCAGTGTGTCTGGTCGTGTGTTCTTAGATATTAGTATTTCTTCAATAACTTCTATAATACTGGGACTATCATATATTTTAAAGTACATTCTTACTCAGCTAACTTTACGTCATACTACCATATAATTCTTATGGGGAACTTCATAACGGTTTAAAATTTCCAATTTATGTCATCGTCCATCGTCAAATAAAATTTTACACAGGTCCGCCATCTTTCCTCTCCTTCATCTTGCGAGCATGTATTTTTCAAATAACTACTTGTTTTAGTTACATCAGAAATGCTACCACTAGGAGGAAATAAAATTGTCTGCGTGGTTATGCCTTGGCTGGCTTTTCCGCAGTGTGAATATATGCGTTGCAGACTGTGTCAGCGAAGCGGGGTGTAGACGGGGCGGGTTAATAATTTGCGTTACTAGTTAGCAGTGTATCGTGTAATATTACCAAAAAATGTAAGGATTACTACGGATTTTGCTACAAAGTTGACAGAAAGTGTTACTTCAGATAACTATATTTCGGTATGCTTCCGCCAATAGGTAATTGTAAGGCTAGACTACAAAGTGTATACAGCAGCTTGGGCAAAAGTTAAATATTAGTAGTGTTTGTCGAAAACGAAACTAAAGCGTGTCAGATTTTTTCCGTGAAATCGTTCTATAGGCCTAGCACTGTGCAAAAAGCAGCGCTGCTGGCTTCGAAGATGCCAACCGTCAGACACATGCGGGCAAATGTATTTATTATCGTTTTATGCCTAAATCGTACTGAATTGAGCGTTTATTCTCGCATATTTTGCTACAGTACCTGTGGCCTATTTTCAAATGCAACGGAAGACACAGCCAATGCTTAAACATATTACACGTGCCCAAGCCAAGGCTAGACTTATTCAAGAAAAGTTTAGCATTTTCTGCTGCTCATCTGTGGAACAATCTTCCACACGACCTAAAAAGCACACTTAGTCCATATTCATACAATCGCAGACTTTTCAAATACATCATGAGTGCAGATTATATGCCACCGTAATTTAGTTATGTTCCCAAATCATTTTCTAATGTGATGTGTATTTTTTAAGGATTATTCTGCCCGGTTCATTATTGATTATGATAAAGTCCTGTAAATGTGTGTAACTGTTATACTTTTACAATGTTGGGATTTTACTTTGTTTTATTGCATTGATTTTGTTTATTTTTTGTTTACTTTTTTTAAAAAATAGTATTGAAAATGCATGTGTAGGATAAATGAATTCAGTATGGGAGTTGAGAGAAAGGATGGGCAGAATGTTAGACAGGCCTGCGTGCCCAATTCTAAACCATTTGAAGTTAAAGTTCGTACGTTCGCTCGTTCTGATTCTGCTCTTGAATTAGGGAGAGCAAAGAAAAACACGGAGTTCCTACTCACTCAATAGCAGACTGGTCAAATATTTCAGGAGTTCCGATTCTATACTACCCTAGTGTGATCATTCTCGACTTAGTGTCTGATTTACCGTATAGATGTTTTGGATTTGTTTGTTTGTTTGTATGTTTGTTTGGGTTTTTTTTTTCATTACGTTCTGGTTTGCTTAAACAAATACTTTATTTTGATTACTAGCAATAACCCGTCAAACTTGACGGGTTTTTAATTATAGTGTACTGTTTCCGTTCCCAGATGAGCAGATAGAAGTACATTCTTAGAGGGTTTTTGGTTTCTTTCCATTATACAGTGTAATCAAACTGTTCATGAACACCGTCATTTGAACGTTTTCCTTTGTTGATTGTAACTATTTTCGGGAGAGTATATATAATGGAAACAATACAATTTTTCAACACGGTTGCATTCCTCAGCTGTGACCAACGTACACACGGCGAGAATTATGTTATTTTAGATCCAATTTAATTGCTTCACATAAACTAATACAGATGAAAAACCTATGGCAAGGCACAAGCAAAGAAACAAAGTTACAACTGATCAGAGCATGTATATTCCCAGTGGCAACATACGGCTGCGAGACTTGGACACTCAATAAAACAGTTGCAAAAAAGATTACATCATTTGAAATGAAATGCTACAGAAGGATGTTGAGAATACCCTGGACAGAAAAAAAGACCAACAGAGAAGTACTGCACTCACTAAACGTACAGGAACATTGGCTCCTAAATACCATCGCAATAAGGAAGCTGAAATTTTTCGGTCATATAAAAAGACATAATAGTCTGGAAAAAACAGTGATGGAAGGCATGGTCCCTGGAAAAAGGGGAAGGGGTCGACCTAGACGACGGTGGACCCAGGACATCACAGAGAGTCTGAACTTGTCTTTGGCTGATGCAGGTCGACTTGCCCAGAATCGTGATGCGTTCAGAGCAGCTGTAATGGAGACAACGTTCTGGAAAGAATACGTCACATGATGATGAGATCCAATGTAAACATTCTTTGATGACAACATTTCGTGTGAAAGTGCGTCGATTGTTTTCAAAGAGTGTTCCCCGATAATAAGTGGTTTTAACAAAAACTTTCATGTTTTCATGATTTGTACATCGGGTGAGGGCTCATGGACACCAATTTTTACGCACTATTTCTTTGTCGAGCGCTACTAATTTCGTGAAAGAATAAAAAAAAAGAATAAAACCAAAGTATTTGTTTTATATAACACCCACGCCGCACAAGTTGCACACCATGCGTTGCGCACTTTTTTTCTGGCGCGAGTTACTATTTTGAGTGAGACCGACCGACGTAACATACATCGGTAATTATGTTAGTTGTGATGGGATGATTGGGTAATGTCATTGTATGCTGTTATATAACCTTTATAACGTTTTATGCCTTTAATTTAATGCTTAAAGTAACATGTGGGAATGAAAGGGTATAGTATGCAAGATAAGTGAGAATGGAAGGGCAGAATGTTAGACGGGCCTGCGCCCAATTCTTAACCCTTTGAAAATAACGTTCGTTCTATCTATCTATCTATCTATCTATCTATCTATCTATCTATCTATCTATCTATCTATCTATCTATCTATCTATCTATCTATCTATCTATCTATCTATCTATCTGTCTGTCTGTCTGTCTGTCTGTCTGTCTGTCTCTGTCTAACTGTCTGTCTGTCTGTCTATATATCTATCTATCTATTTTTCTATCTGTCTGTCTGTCTTTCTATCTATCTATATATTAATCTACTACTTGAATGCCTGTAATCAGTCATGAATCTGTAGATTTGGGATCCAAACCACTGTCCTCGCTCTGAGGTTCTACGCCCATAGGCTGACCCATCTCCGAAGTCCACGTCCTAATCAGTGTCCTATCTCTGAGTCCCAACGCACTATTCAGTGTTCCATGTTTTAAGTCCTTTGTACGAGATTAGTCAGTGTCCTAACTGTAAAGTCCTACACCTTTCTTGTCTATGGATTCCTATGCCCTGTTCATCATCATGGTCCTACCCAGCAACAATATGATATTGGCTTACATACTTTCTCTGACCTACTTGAGGCAACACTTCTCCCAAACATGTGTGAGATGCCAAGGTGTTTGTATGCTGTGAATACCGTCTAGCCTTCCGTCCCTCAGCCTCTGAACCGTCACTCAGAATTATAACGCGTTTTTGGAGCCAGGTGTCCCGAACAATTCAGGTTTATAAAATCGATGAGATAAACAAACTGGGCCCACCTGGTATAAACAGTTACGTGGAGAGATGTTTAGTGACTAGGTGTATTTTATGGCTACGTATTCAAAAGCATGTTTATGTGTTTTATACAGATATTAAGCGTTGTGATTTAAGCTTAACTATGGTTTGTCGCACTATCATCACCTAATTTATCATTACCAAAGTTGCGACACGTTGCCAGATCCTGGTGTAGTCTTAAATGCATTTAGTGCGTCTATCAATTTATTACAATTTGCACCATTGTATAAAAAATACTTCAACTAACAATGAAATTTAGATCTTCCATTATATTAACTTCTCTTTCCTTCTCTCTCTCTCCCCCTGTTCTCTCTCCCTGTTCTCTCTCTCTCTCTCTCTCTCTCTCTCTCTCTCTCTCTCTCTCTCTCTCTCTCACCTCTTGCAACAATGCTGATTTCTTGGCCCTGCCCTGATTAAGTAATGATTCTCATTCTTTCGCTCTTCTATTTCATCATGACTTGGAATTAAAATATCTGTCTCATATTTTTATACCTCACTTTAAGTATTTATCTATTACTTTTCTCTCACTTTAAGCGTTTGTCCATTATTTTTGTCTCACTTTAAGTATTTATCAATTATTTTTGTCTTTCACTTTAAGTGTTTGTGCGTGACAAAACGTCTGTACGTGTTCTTTTGGTGGCTCTCTCACACCTTTAGCTACTACGGCAGTATCATTTCTTTTCTTCATTTTCTCTCCAATCGCTTTTATTTGGCATAAATTTTATTCCCTTTCTTTCATTATTTTTCTCTATGCTGAATCTAGTAAGGTGAAGTCTCTAACACTCCACTCCCCTACGGAAGTATTTGCTATGGGACTGTCTTTATCTTGTTTACCACTCCTCAGACGTATTTATGTTCCGCCAGGTAATTACACCGGTCAGCGATAATACGCTTATCAATCGACTTAGTCGGCGGCCACCTTTGATAGGAGACGATCCTCGTTTAACACAATACGGTCTCGAAAGAGGATGAATAGGTATCCTATATTGTCTGCCTGAGATAGCCGTCTGAGGTGGGCAGATTACACAGGTGGTAGATGCGTTTCTCGTTTCACGGGACCATCCCTGTGTGTGATTCTTACGATAATCTGTCTGAAGATACATTATTGGCGATAGGTAGCATCTCGACATCAAATGAGTTCACAGATGGTGTTTATGAGTTGTGCACAAGATGCCACTGGAAATATTACGGCAGGATTAGACAGAGGTCACGCGTGGAATTTTAAAATTAATATTTTAAAACACGCGAAGGGATATTTTAAGTGACACAACCCACGTAGTGCTAGAGAGATTTGATTAGTTTGAAGTGAGAGCCGGAATATACAATGAATTCTATTGGAACATTCGGCGGAAACACAATTTGTGATTTGAACTGAGAATGAGAGATATAATCTAGCGAACTCAGAGACACGGGACAGACAGCTTCGCAACTTCATACGACCAACTCCCAGAAAGCCAGAAAGAAAAAGAGACATTGGACTTAGACATTGTAATGAAATTGACCGAGATACAACGGTAAAATACTCCAAAGATAACATTTAAGGATAAAAAACATAATGCGTAGGCTGCTGATGTACATGATCGCCTAGACCGCGGGTCATCACCCTCCATAAATTTGACTTGCTAGACCGGAGGGGAACGGAGGATCAAAAAGGAAAAAAATATGACTGGAAAGGCTAAAGAGACGCAATTGGGGGGGAAATGGATGAAAGTAAAAAAATTCAAGTCCCCCAAATTGACACGAGGTGCGGAATTGGACGTTTTGCGATACCAAGCCTTGATTTGAATTCAGCGGCTAAAACGCAGATGTTAGGAATATTACAAAAATTTAAAAAGTAATTTTTCTTAATATTAATGTTAGGAATATAAAAATTAGCTGGCCGGATGGCCTATTCTGAGCAGTGAACTAATATGTTCTTAATTTTACAAACGGATAGATAATATTGAAGATAATGACAAAAGACAGTGTAGTTCACATCATCGCTAGACTATATTGAATCTAAAAGTGTCACAATTTGCACACAAAAACACGACCTTGGGAACAGGTGTTCAAAGTTACTTATTATGGAGGAGAGGGTTTTTGAGCGGTAGCTGTGTCTAAATATAACTTTTTACGACAAAATTTTAAGGGGAGAGAAAGGTTGCTTCAAAAATCAAGCACATTTTTTTTAGAAACACAAGTAGAGACGGACAGACTAACAGATAACCATCCATACTTGACTGAAGCATGACTGAAATGACTTTAGTGTAGAAATTTGAAATTAAAAATAAACCTCGGCAGTGATTGGCCACAGACAATCATATCATTAGCGCTCAGAGCGCATTTGGGGTCATTCTTCAATAATTGTTCAGTGTTAGACACAGATTTTAAAGTGTGGTGTTTTCCCATATGAAAGACAGTGAATAAATTTAGGGACGCCATACTATAGCCAGCAGCTCAGCTGAGTTTTGCTAGCAATTCTGTGTTATGTATTCATAATCTGAGCTGTGAGTTTCTATCGACAACAAAGCAGAGTCTATTCGGTGGGTGACTTTACTCGAGTGTATCTGTGCAGTTCTTGTGACAGAGACCACCATTATTGTCCGCCAGCACGGAGAGGTGGGACCGCAAGTTTTCAGCACCAGAGCTACAAAAAGATGAGTGAGCCTCTGGTCTGCTGGACATTCACCAACTATTGGTAGTGACTAATATCCCCATAAAATTCCCACCATTTTCTGGACACGGTGTAGTCAATATAGACAGGTGTGATGAGACCACCCCAACAGCACAGACAATAAATATCCTCCCTAGTAGCTGACTACCAGAACATTTTAATAAAACTAACTAGTCTAGTACTTAAATATGTACACTCTTGAATTTATTATGTAACATTCCATGCATACTTTTCATAAATTTTAAATCCTTCTTTTAAAACAAGTTCTGGTCACATAAAACTTGATCCAGAACCAATAAATGTAATATAATTATATCAAAAATTTTATACACGTGAGTTAGTTCAGTGTATTTTAACACTTGTTAATCTTATTAGTCTTCTTAAATATCTGTGGGTGTATTTATAATTAACACACCACATTACACATCATTACCCTAGACACTTTACGTAGCCACAGTCATTAAGAAAAAAAAAAAATTAAGTGTGAGGTCGTAGTGGTAGCAAGAAAGGCCTTCTGACAATTCTCAACTACATTTTATCTCAGGAGCCTTCACAGCTGGCCTCATACAATGTACATGTAGTAATAACACCATCATACAATACCATCAACACCACTACATAAATTGGGGTCTTGTCCAGGGATAATTAGCCAATATTAATATTAAGATCTCCTGGTGGGAGAAATAAAAGTAGGGAAATAAATTGTAAAATTTCCTTTAAAATTAAAAGTGTCCCTGCAGATAAAAGTTGGTGAATCTTCACAGCCAGTAATAATTAAGTAGTTAACTGGTTAGTTAGATTATAGTCATAAGAATTACTTAGTGTATTTACTGGTTAGAGATTTAGCTTGTATATTATTATATTGTCTGAAAAGTATGGCTGAGCTAGCAAAGTTCCGATCAGCTGCTGTGCTCACGGCGAAGGAGATGGGAATGGATGGTCAAATTTTAACTCAATACGTAACGGCTGAATGTGATAAATATATTGAACGGGAAGAAAGGAGGTTAGCTGAAGAGAAGAGGTTAGAGGCTGATAGAGACATTAAGAGGCTGCAGATTGAGGCAGAAGAAAAACGACAGCAAAGGGAGGCAGAAGATAAAAAGGCCGAAAGGGAGGCAGAAGATAAAAAAGGCCGAAAGGGAGGCAGAGGAAAAAAGGTTGACTGCCGAAAGGGAGGCTGAAGATAGAAGGTTGCAGAGGGAGCACGAATTACGACTAAGGGAGCTGGAATTACAAGGCCCGGCCCCTGAAAATGGTGCCAGCCCTTTGCCTCAGATGCTACGCCCAGTATGGGAGCCTCAAACTCAGCTATGGGGTTTCATTTAGACCATTTTGTTGAGAAAGACGATGACATAGAGGGGTACCTGGGACGTTTTGAGTTATTAGCTACTACATATGGGTTAGAGAGAGAGAGGTGGAGTTTAAAGCTATCACAGGGATTGAGGGGTGCTTCTTATGAAGTATTTGCCAAAATGAACAGGGAAGACCAAGACAATTATGACATGTTAAAGCAGGCTTTGTTATTAAGGTACGAGAAGAATGGTGAATTTTATCGTAAGAGATTTAGAAATGCCAAACTGTTGTCTGGGGAGACATACCACCAATTCTCTGCCAGACTAGAAAACTATTTGGAGAAATGGACGGCTCTGGGGAAGACCCAAGATCTTAAAGAAATGATCATGATTGAGCAATTGAGAGAGTCCATGGCTCCAGACATGAGAAAATTTCTCATGGAACAAGGTGCAGAGAAGTTGGGGGAAATTTTAAATGTTGCTGAGAGGTATCAGGCAGCTCAGGCAGAGGTAAGTGGTGCTAAGAAGAAGCACATAGACAATTTTAAAGCTCCACAGCAATTTAATAAATTTGATAATAGAGAGCAGGGAAATAAGGGTAGGACAAACTTTGAGCGGCAAAGAAATGACTATCGCGACAGAAACTCACAGTTCAATGACCAAAAGTTCAATGAAAGAAAACCGTTGAACCAAGGAAAAAGATGGTGCAAATGGTGCAAGAAGGATAACCATAACACCGAATTTTGTAGAAGGAAACCTTCAAACATTGCTGCAATGAAGTCGGGGACGCAAAGATTAAAGGTTAATCCTAAGGGACAACAGGAACCTTATCACCCCCCAGTTTGTGAGGATGTTATTTGTAATGGGGTCACCATAAGGTGCCTTTATGATACAGGTTTGGATTATGATTCAGTTGTGAAGTCTAGCCTAGTGGACCCAAGTCAGTATACCACAGAAACAGTGGAAATACAAGGGGCGACTAAGGACATACCACTCATGACACTTCCCATCGCAAGGATAACGGTGAAAACTCGCTATGTGGAAGGAGAAATCAGAGCAGCAGTGATAGATGAACCAATCTACCCTCTGATATTGGGGTGTAGATACGTCTTCTTGGGGAATCCCGAGAAACCTGTGATCATGGCGACAGTGCAGACCAGGTCACAGAAGAAGGAGGAAGAAGGTGAACCTATAAATGCTCATCCAGAGGAGATAAGGAAGGCGCAGGCTGAGGATAGGACACTCCAGCCATGTTTTAAAAAATTACCCAAATGCCACACACCTCCGAGCAAGGGGGAATATTTCATGAAGAACAAACTCTTATACAGGAAGGCCGGAACTGGAACAAATGGTCACAACCAGCTGGTTCTTCCCACTTCATATAGAGATAAAGTGATGGAACTCGGGCATGCGATTCCCTTCAGTGGTCACATGAGGATCAGCGCCACAGGACAGCGTATAGCTTGTCATTACTTCTGGCCAGGGATAACGGAGGATATAAAAAGATATGTCAAATCCTGCCCAGAATGTCAAAGGGTAGCTCCAAAGCACTGGACTGCTCCTGCAACTCTAGGGGAAATGCCCATAGTGGGAACACCTTTTGAGAGGGTTGCAGTGGATATTGTAGGACCTCTCACTCGGACCAAGAGGAGGAACAGGTACATCCTTACTCTGGTGGACACTTGTTCTATGTGGGGAGAGGCGGTAGCCCTGCCATCAATTGATTCAAAACATGTAGCAGAGGCACTACTTACAATATTTACCCGATTAGGATTCCCGCATCAAATCTTGACGGATAAGGGTTCTCAGTTCAAGGGGAAACTAACGGAAGAAGTTTTTAAGCTATTTCAAGCCAGGCACTTTCATTGTAGTCCGTACCATCCACAAGGGAACGGCCAGGTAGAGAGGTTCAACGGGACTCTCATTTCTATCCTGAGAAAGCTGGCACACGAAAAACCGGATCTGTGGGATCAATTCCTGCCCGCCGCATTGTTTGCGTACCGGGAGGTACCACATAGTTCAACCGGGATGGCTCCCGCAACTCTGCTATTTGGGAGGCCAATAAAAGGGCCTTTAGAAGCTCTATTAAGGACCTGGACAGATGAGAAGGCGGAAGAGACTGTTACCTCATCGTATCAATACGTGAACGAACTGACCACTCGTTTGAAAGCTGGATGGAAACTGGCCAATGATAATTTGAAACAAGCCAGGAAGAAACATGCAGCATATTTTAATAGGAAGGCAAAGGACAGGGAACTGGCAGTCGGAGAGAAGGTGCTGCTTCTACTACCGGGAAGCCAGAATAAATTACAAATCGGTTGGCAAGGTCCATATACGGTTCTAGAGAAGGTGTCTAGAACAAACTATAAAATTGACAAAAAGGGGAAGGAAAAAGTTTATCATGTAAACCTGCTAAAGAAGTATCTGGACAGACCACTCCAGGAAAGCACCCCCTTATTGACCTTAGCTATTGCAACCCAGATGCAAAAGGAACCACTCACCTCACATGAATACCCATTACATCCTTGTGAAACCGCAGCACAGGTAAAAGTCAGTAAGCACCTGACTAAAAATCAGAGGGAGAGAGTTCAACAGGTTCTGGAGGAACATACAGATGTATTAACAGATAAACCAGGCCATACAAATTTGCTACAGTATGACATGAAACTGGTAGACTCAAACCCAATCTGTATGAGAGCCTATTCTATTCCGTTCGCGAAGGAGAAGGCATTGAAGGAAGAAATAGATTATTTATTGAAGGAGGGGATTATTTCGCACAGTGAATCATCTTTTAGTTCTAGTGTCGTTTTGTTGAGGAAACCGTCTGGGGAACACAGACTGTGCATAGATTACAGGAAACTGAATGCTGTCACAGAAGGACAAGTGGATCCATTACCAGACACAAAACAGCTATTTGCCAGACTGAACAAGGCAAAATACTTTTCAAAAGTGGATCTTAGTAAAGGCTATTACCAGATCCCAGTGAAGCCTGAAGTGAGACCTTATTTGGCTTTTAGCACTTCGGATGGACATTATGAATTCAATATGCTACCATTCGGACTGAAAAATGCTCCGAGTGTGTTTTCAAGGATGATGCGAAAATTGTTGGACCCCCTGAATAACCCATGTATCACAAATTTCATGGATGATATTCTCGTCGCCACAGAGACATTTGAAGAACACATTGAAGCTCTGGAGATGTTGTTTGATAGACTTCGGGAGGCGAACTTAACTGCTAGGCCAACAAAATGTTGTATTGGATGCAAAGAGTTGGAATTCTTGGGGCACACTGTATATCAGGGTAATATGACCCCTGATCCTAAGAACTTGGAAAAACTGCAGAGAGCACCTAGGCCGCAAACAAAGAAGGACGTGCGATCATTCGTGTCGTTATGCGGATTTTATCAGAAATACATCAAAAATTTTAACGCTATTTGTGCTCCTCTGACTGATCTGACTCGCAAGGGACTTCCAGATAAAATTATTTGGACTGCACAATGTGAACTAGCGTTCCAAGAGTTAAAAGAAAAACTCACTAGCAAGCCTATTCTCAAACTGCCTGATTTGACACAGGACTTTGTCTTAAGAACCGATGCAAGTAATGTAGGACTAGGAGGGGCTTTGTTGCAAAGATCATCTTCACCTGATGGGGAACTTAAACCAGTCGCTTATGCAAGCCGCAAATTGAATAAGGCGGAACAAGGATACTCCACAAGCGAAAAAGAATGTTTAGCATTAATCTGGGCAATAAAGAAGTTTCAAATCTATCTGTATGGTAGGACTTTTGTGGTGGAGACGGATCATCAGCCTCTCGTGTTCTTGTCTCAGGCTAAGCATGAAAACGCAAGATTGCTGAGGTGGTCTTTATTGCTTCAACCGTATCAGTTCAGTATCCAATATATCCCAGGCAAATTGAATGTCGGTGCAGATTTCCTCAGTCGGCACCCCTGTGATCAAAATTAGAGTAATGGCAGACGTGAGGAGTAATTTTACCTATGTGTATCGCTGGTTTTGGAACTTGCCATAGGCATGTTTTCAAGTGGGGAGATGTGTAATGAAATTGACCGAGATACAACGGTAAAATACTCCAAAGATAACATTTAAGGATAAAAAACATAATGCGTAGGCTGCTGATGTACATGATCGCCTAGACCGCGGGTCATCACCCTCCATAAATTTGACTTGCTAGACCGGAGGGGAACGGAGGATCAAAAAGGAAAAAAATATGACTGGAAAGGCTAAAGAGACGCAATTGGGGGGGAAATGGATGAAAGTAAAAAAATTCAAGTCCCCCAAATTGACACGAGGTACGGAATTGGACGTTTTGCGATACCAAGCCTTGATTTGAATTCAGCGGCTAAAACGCAGATGTTAGGAATATTACAAAAATTTAAAAAGTAATTTTTCTTAATATTAATGTTAGGAATATAAAAATTAGCTGGCCGGATGGCCTATTCTGAGCAGTGAACTAATATGTTCTTAATTTTACAAACGGATAGATAATATTGAAGATAATGACAAAAGACAGTGTAGTTCACATCATCGCTAGACTATATTGAATCTAAAAGTGTCACAATTTGCACACAAAAACACGACCTTGGGAACAGGTGTTCAAAGTTACTTATTATGGAGGAGAGGGTTTTTGAGCGGTAGCTGTGTCTAAATATAACTTTTTACGACAAAATTTTAAGGGGAGAGAAAGGTTGCTTCAAAAATCAAGCACATTTTTTTTAGAAACACAAGTAGAGACGGACAGACTAACAGATAACCATCCATACTTGACTGAAGCATGACTGAAATGACTTTAGTGTAGAAATTTGAAATTAAAAATAAACCTCGGCAGTGATTGGCCACAGACAATCATATCATTAGCGCTCAGAGCGCATTTGGGGTCATTCTTCAATAATTGTTCAGTGTTAGACACAGATTTTAAAGTGTGGTGTTTTCCCATATGAAAGACAGTGAATAAATTTAGGGACGCCATACTATAGCCAGCAGCTCAGCTGAGTTTTGCTAGCAATTCTGTGTTATGTATTCATAATCTGGGCTGTGAGTTTCTATCGACAACAAAGCAGAGTCTATTCGGTGGGTGACTTTACTCGAGTGTATCTGTGCAGTTCTTGTGACAGAGACCACCATTATTGTCCGCCAGCACGGAGAGGTGGGACCGCAAGTTTTCAGCACCAGAGCTACAAAAAGATGAGTGAGCCTCTGGTCTGCTGGACATTCACCAACTATTGGTAGTGACTAATATCCCCATAAAAATTCCCACCATTTTCTGGACACGGTGTAGTCAATATAGACAGGTGTGATGAGACCACCCCAACAGCACAGACAATAAATATCCCCCCTAGTAGCTGACTACCAGAACATTTTAATAAAACTAACTAGTCTAGTACTTAAATATGTACACTCTTGAATTTATTATGTAACATTCCATGCATACTTTTCATAAATTTTAAATCCTTCTTTTAAAACAAGTTCTGGTCACATAAAACTTGATCCAGAACCAATAAATGTAATATAATTATATCAAAAATTTTATACACGTGAGTTAGTTCAGTGTATTTTAACACTTGTTAATCTTATTAGTCTTCTTAAATATCTGTGGGTGTATTTATAACTAACACACCACATTACACATCATTACCCTAGACACTTTACGTAGCCACAGTCATTAAGAAAAAAAAAAAATTAAGTGTGAGGTCGTAGTGGTAGCAAGAAAGGCCTTCTGACAATTCTCAACTACATTTTATCTCAGGAGCCTTCACAGCTGGCCTCATACAATGTACATGTAGTAATAACACCATCATACAATACCATCAACACCACTACAGACATTCTACAACTATAAGTGACAGATCGAGTATTGGGCAACTTAGGAATTTACAAGTAAACCCGCATTTTTAATACAAGAGTTGAAACTTAGGAATTTGATCACATGTCATAGAGGAGTTAAACTTAAGTTTTCCCAGGCCCAGTGATTTTGCAGGACACCCGCCGTCAGAGGAATTAGCTCTAATTTCCCAGACCAGGTCATAGAGGAATTAAACAAAAGTTTTCCCAGGTCAGTGATTTCGCAGAACACCCGCCGTCAGAGGAATTAACTCCAATTTCTAGACCTAAGTGATTCGAAGCATCTAATACAGAGCTGTGTCCAGCCTAAATCTGTGCAAGGAGATTGTGTATTCCCAAAATTTTGGGGTAAGTCATTGGTGGGTGGAGAAGTCCGCCTCTCAGTAAAGCAAAAGGACAAAATTAAGATTATATCAGAGCTATTTGCTTTCTGTACTTCTCTGTGGTGCGGAATGCTGGAGAGTTACAGAGAAGGAAATGCCGAAATTGTCATCTTTTCACACAACATGCCTAAGAAAACTTCACCGAATCTTTTGGCCGAATACCATCACCAACCAAGATCTGCTTACTCGGAGCAAGCAAGAGGACATGCACACCATCATAGCTGGCAGACGCTGGAGCTGGGTTGGCCATGTCCTCAGAAGAGACCGCGATGTCATCACAAGTACAGCTATGCTATGGACACCTGAAGGAAAATGAAAGAGAGGCCGACCAAAAACAACTTGGCGGAGGACTGTGGAGGCTGAGATGCAAAGAATGAACCAGAGTTGGGGCACTGTACGAAGGATGGCCACCGACCGAGCAAAGTGGAATGAATTTGTTATTACCCTACAAGACGCCAAAAAGCGTGATGGCCACTGACTGCTTTGACGGTCGGTGGCTAAGGATCATAGAAGAAGAAGAAGATTTTGTCTAAAAGTTCGTTGGACGAAGCTAGTTGTGAGTAAAACGCAGGGAATCAACACCAACCGCCTAAATCGGACAAGTTGTGCGGAGAAGTGCCCTCATCACCAAGCAGTGACGAAAATCACAGCTACAGGACTCACCTACACGTTAAGTGTTTTTAAAAAGGCACCACCAAAAAGGACATAATTTTTCTGAACTTTATCCTCACCCTAAATCTCTGTGAAGAGAAAATTTGATTCCAATATAAAAGTCACCAGCAGATTATTTATTTTAAACTGTTAATACTAATTGATTATTAAATTTGTTACCTGTTGTTTTAAAACTAAACAATCATAGTCGATTTAGTTTTTATATGTATAAAAGCAAACATATGAGCTAGAACAATATATATATATATATATATATATATATATATATATATATATATATATATATATATATATATATATATATATATATATATATTTTGTATATATATATATACTGAAGCACATTAAAAACGCACCACCTGTATAATCCAGGAACAGGGTGTGAAATGTAAATATAAGTGTTTACAAGTTTACATATTTGGAATCTTTATTCATTTTCCTATGAATCCATGCTGGTCATTAATTTGTACATTTGATTGTTATGACATTCATTGCATTCTGTGCAGGCAAGGGAGAAAACCAAAAATGCAACCAATAAAAAAATTCATTCACACTATCCTCAGTATCTGGTATGTCCACCGTGTGCTTGCAAACAAGCTTGGCAGCGGCTTCGCATGGAACGCACAAGTCTCTGAAGGAAATTCCGGGGAATCAAGTCCTATTCACGTGCAAGAGCAGCTTCGAGCGGTTGCAGATTAGCTGGAGAACCTTGCCTGTAGACTCTGCGTCCAAGCTCGTCCCACAGTTGTTCTATAGGGGACATGTCTGGTGATAGGGCAGGCCAATCAATCGTCACAATGTTCTGCTGCTGTAGATATTGCTGCGTAATGCATGCGGTGTGCGCACGTGCGTTATCCTGCTGGAGAAGCTGCAAGTCTGGATAATTTGTGAACGCAGGAGCAACCAATGCATCCAGAACCTCATCTCGATATGTCACAGCACTAACATTTCCACGGAAGACGTGAAGAGGCAAGCGATGGTGAAAACTGAATCCTCCCCAAATGTGAATACTGCCACCTCCAAATCGGTTGTACTGACGAACACAGCAATCTGCAAAGCGCTCTCCACACCGTCGCCAAATTTGCATACGTCCATCAGCAAAGGATATGTTGAATCTGCTCTCGTCTGTGAATAGGACAGCATTCCACTGCATTCTAGTCCATCTGACATGTTGCTCTGCCCATTGCAGGCGCTGCTGACGATGTCTGTGAGTCAAGTTTGGCCCAACATAAGGTCGACTTGCAGTCAGGCCTGTATCTCTGAGTCGTCGTATGTCTGTCATTCGAGAGACTTGCCCACGTCTACCCACTATTGCTCTTGCTGTTTGACTTGCCGGGAGAGAACGATTCCTTAGGTGACTCAGCACAATATGACGATCTTGCGCAGGGGTAGTAACTCGTGGTTGGCAACTCCGAAGTCTATCCCGGGCACTGCCAGTGGTTCCGTAACGTTCATTGAGACGTACAATAGTGCTGTGGTGGCAATTCATCCTTCTGGCAATGGCCCGCGAGCTCATTCCGGTCTCCAACATACCAATGGCTCGTTGGCGATCGTTTTCAGATAGTCGTTATATATATATATATATATATATATATATATATATATATATATATATATATATATATATATATATATATATATATATATATATATATATATATATATATTTACATATTTACCTCTAAACAGAGCTGTACCATTATAAGGAAAATTCGCTGAATTAAGTCAGCTAGGGGCTTGAATGGGCTAAAAACCATTACTTAAATCCTTCACAACAGGCGACGGACAGATATAAGTTAACCATTGCTCAGCGCAATGAGGCATGGTTCTTGACTTCTGAATTATCTTGTGAAATATCCCTTCGGATAGAAATATCATTAACCTTCTATCTACATCTCTGCCAAGAGTAATCTTGTGCGAAGGTAAACACCTTTGACGACCCAATTTAGATACTCTTGAGTTTTGGCCATTGTTGGACCACTTCTGCAAAGCAGGGGAGGCAATCCGTGACATTGTTATTATTTTTGTCTCTCACTTTAAGTGTTTATCCTTTATTTGTGTCACAATGTTACCCCTGTGAGGGTAACCAAAGAGAGTTATCTGTGAGGTGCCGGCTTTGTCAATGGCTCAGATTCGCCTGGCACCCGGTTGAAGATGAGCAGCAGGAGTGGAGAAGGTGAATATAAGACTTTGGGATGAGTTCCCAGCATATAGCCCCAGTGATTCTGGATCTCGTGACACTATAGCTCCTACCACTCTATCTCCCTCTCTATATTATAATACTAACGAGCCCCCACTCCCCTATTACACTGAGTGAACAGAAGAGAAAGAGAAGAAGAACAGTATGTCTCTTTCGCACACTTTCGTTCCTTCTCTATATATGTAATAACGTGTGTGGGTAATGTAACCACAACTACAACGTTTATTAAAATACTGAAATATAACAACATTCAGTTACAACAATACAAATGTAATAAGAACTAACCTAACTATGCCTGGAAAAGAAGATAATAGTTAGGCAAAAAATACACTCACTAAACTTAAGTCTACACGATGTGATGATGATGATGAATTTAAGTAACTCCTAAATACTAACAAAAAGGATATCTTGTGTTTCTTGGTCTCTCGCTAACTGTCAATAAACTCTGGTTGTTTGTACACAATGGACAAGTCTTTGTCTGCCTACAATAACACTGGACGGTTCACTTGGTTTCGTCGGGTGTCCACGGCTTGTTCTTTTGTCCTTCACAATGCGACTGTTTGACATTGTCCCGAGCGTCCACGGTGTCTTGTTCATGTGTGGTGTTGAACGCAATGTTAGGCGGGTGAGACTTCGTCTGATATGCAGATGTCCTTGCGTTGTGCTGATAGTCTGCTCATGTGGTGGTGATGATGGAAATATGTTGTATATTCGTATTTGTTGGTGCATCAATTGTACAGGGAGAATCTGTCCATTACTGCATGTAATTTAGGATCTCGATAAATTTGGTAGGCATATGGTTTACAAAATCGTTCCGTCGGCTCTTGTCACGTCCGCTCAAGATTTCTCAAAGGCACTTGTTGTAAAAAAAATCATCCGTTGGCGACTGCCACTTCAGATCATTAAATTTCTCAAAGGCACTTGTTGTAAAAATCATCCGTTGGCGACTGCCACTTCAGATCATTAAATTTCACGTGGACAGCTATTAGAAATGCAGCAATCCTTCTGGGTATTTTCTGCTTTCTTTTTGGGTGGGTAGTCGATGATAGAAAGACCCTTCACCGCCTGGTAAATTCCTTTCTGACCCCCGTGGAGTATTGGTAGGTTGTTGCCGTTAATTACGTGTGAGTTGCGTGTCGTCGCAGTATCTCGGTCGGCCCTACTCTAAAGCTTGTCCCGTAATTTAACGCCCGCAATGTAGTAGACAAAGTCTATCTCAAAGGTCCCCGGTCTCTACCACTGCGATGGATAAAAAGATAATCCCGTATAAATACCCCGTAACCTATGCTCCGCATGCGGTGTGTTTGTGTCTGTGAAATCTTATCCTTATAATGAATGACTGTGCGGTGTTTACTGTACGGTTAACAGGTAATGTAAGAGACAAAATAAACGTGTCTTGTATTTACTTCATTATAATTAATGAAACTGTGCGATCTTATAAGTATAATAATTCTTTGCATGGTGTTTATTGCAATCTGTACTTATGAGTATGCGATATAATATTATAATAAACGTGACTGGTATTTACAGTGTTATATTTATTTATATGTATGGGAAATATGTATATATAATCTGACTGAGGTTAAGATATAAGGTACAAATCTATATTACACTAACCTTGATGTCCATATCATGAATTTCACTGACACTTGGCCTGAATCTTCCTCGTGAAATATGGAACCAGTATATGCGGGCGGAATGATTTTTCATACCATTGCCCGAACGATAGATTTCGTTCAGTATATACTGTCCGAATCGCCTAGGGCTATTTTTCGGGTCGCTTCTTGGGTCATGTGAAAATTCGTTTGTTTTCCTTTCGTCAGACATTCAGTCCTCATTCCTGGGTACATTTCCTGTAATATTTTTCTATTATCGTTTCCTTGTTGTTCCTCTCCCAGACAAACTGTCTGTGTGCGTCCTTTGGGGCACGTACAGTGTTGTTCTTCTCGTTATAATTTCGTATTCATACTGCTTTCATGTTGTCCTTGTGCAGACTTTAAGTCTCCCTTAGTCACAACAATACTTGGTTAACACTGGCCCTGTGTAAACATATCCGCAACTTAGTATCAATTATTCCGATAGTCTGTTGGTGCAATGTCCGCGTGTTGTCTCAGTGTTCTGTAAACGTTTCTTGTAAAATTAGTGGGTTTCCCACGACTGTCTGGTAAGCACACAATGGGTATAGAAACGAAATACAAACTCATTCGTCTCTCGCGACAATTTGTGTTTTTCACTTTAACTATTTATCAATTATTTTTGTCTCTCACTTTAAACGTTTATCTTATATTTTTGTCTTTCACTTTAAGTGTTTATTAATTTTTTTTGCCTCACTTTAAGTGTTATCTGTTCTTGTCTTAAATTTTAAGTGTTAATCTGTTATTGTTATCTCAAAGTGTTTATCTGTTATTGTTATCTTAAAGTGTTTATCTGATATTGTTATCTTAATGTGTTTATCTGTTATTTTGCTCTCACTTTAAGGGTTTATCACTGATTCTTTCTATTTGCTTAAGTGTTTATTTCTTAGTCGTGTATTAATGTAGGTGTCAAGAATTAGCTGTCAAATATTAACTGACGGTGTTTGTTTGCAATAGTCTCTACAAGTTTGTTCTAGTATTTTTTTACTATCTATTCTACTTATTCTCTTATTTACTCCTTTTAGAAGTTTTGAATAAATGACCGATCGATCTAAGGAGCGAACTAATAAACGGCAGAACGATCTAAAGCGCGAACTAATGAACGAACGATCGATCTAAAGAGCGAACTAATGAACGAACGATCGATATAAAGAGCGAACTAACGAACGAAGAAATGATCTAAAGAGCGAACTAATTAACGAACAAACAATCTATCTAGTGAATTAATGAACGAATGAACGATCTAAAGACCGAATTAATAAACGAACGAACGATCTAAAGAGCGAACTAATGAACGAAAAAAGAGATCTAAAGTGCGAACTAATGAACAAACAAACGATCTAAAGAGCAAAATAATTAACGAACAAACGTTCTATCGAGTGAATTATGGAACGAACGAAGGGCATACACAACGAACTAATAAACGAAAGAACGATCTAAAGGGCGAACTAATGAACACGATCTAAAGAGCGAACCAGTAATCGAACAAACGATCTGTCGAGGGAATTAATGAACGAACGAAGAGTATAAAAAGCGAACTAATAAACGAGTGAACGATATAAAGAGCGAACTATTAAACGAACGAACAGTCTAAAGAGCGAACTAATAAACGAATGAACGGTCTATTGAGTGAAATGCTGAACGAAACAAAATAATAAAAGATATGTTGAACAAATGAATGAATGAACAAACGAAAGAATGATTTCCCTTAGGGCACATTAACATCAAAGATCTCTAATTCAAGTGACCCAGTTAGAGACAGCCCTCGCCAGAGTACATAAATCTCTCTTGTAGTAGTGATTTATGTAGCAACTTGTCTTATTTACAATAAGGCTGCTAACCAAGTGCACAACTGCACTGCGATCGCCAGCTCTTTAACGACTCACTTACTTACTTTGTCGTTCCCCTTCTACCGTGAGGTATAGAGGTTTGGAAGAGAGATTGCCAGACTATCCTATCGGCTGTCTTCCTCCTGGCCTGGTTCCATTCTAGTCCTCGGTCCTTCAAAGACTGTCTAATGATGTCCTCCCAGCGGTCTCTGGGTCGTCTTGGGGGTCTCGATCCCTGGCTCTTTTGTTTCCCATGCTTGTCGTGGTAGCAGATCTTCTCGCATTCTGCAAACATGGCCAAACCGTCTTAGTTGGGACTGTTCTACTTGGGTCTGCAGGGGGTGGGATTTTAGGCCTTGACGTATCGTCTGGTTGCGGACCATTGTGGTGAATTGATTGTTATTATTGGTTTCAATATTATATTAATCGTATCTGGTGTGAGGTCAGCTATGCAAGTCCCTGAGGTTTATTAAATACAAATAAGTTTACAGGGTACTTGTCTGCTTCCACCACGACCTCACCCGATTATATATCTTCCCCTACTGAAGTCTATTGGTGTGTGTAGGTTGTCTAGCAAGTGTCTAGGGTATATGCAATGTGATGAAGTGTATGAACAGGACAACAACTACACCTATTACTAATAAACAATGATTAAACAAGTCACTGGGTAAAGTTTGGAATGTAACTTATTTTTTTATAATTTATTTTCCTGTATCTAGTTATTCTTCTGACACAGGAATAATCAACTCAATATGATAATGAAATTATTTACAACCAATTATTTTACAACTGTCATTGAGTCTGTTTTATCCCACAATTATTTATATGTTTCAAGCTGGAAAAATGTCAAGTATTTCTTGCTCCTAGAAAAGGGTACAAGTTTATTGAACGTTTTTTGTTCCTCACTGTCTGATACTCTAGTGAAAACTGAGAGAGTGGAGTGTTTGTGATATCAATTTCCCAGACAAGTCTTATCTGAGGTCTCTGGAACCAGGCTGGTTGAAGTATGTATAAAACGCCAGTCTCCACTGCCAAGACACGATTCTGCTTCTATAGGTAAATCACTGGGTAGACACTCAGTAGTTAAGCCTCACTGCAGAACTTAGGGACAGGTGTTAGGTCACCTGGGCTCACTCGTAGATGAAACTCTGGAACAATACAAATGTGTCCCACTCAGCATCTAATAATCTCTCTCTTTCATTATTCTAACATGGCAATATCATCAGACATCAGTATGGTAACTAAACAATTAGTTAACGTTCTCAATTTGGTTGGTACCCCCTTCTGGATAAATAACTTTCAAACCACCGTTTGACATTTTCCTTGATAAAGGAAATATTTTACATTAATACTATCAAGTCATGTACAATCACGGTGACTTGCTGAAGAAGACGGCCAGTGATCTTCCTGGTCTTATGTCATAACACAACTTTTTCTTTTCATCATAAATATTTAATTTTCTTTTCTCCCCATATGGCCGAAAGCCTGTCTGGCTTTTCTATACCAGGTTAATACAGTTCCTAACAACGCTGTGAAACAACACAGAGTGATGTTGCCTTCCCTCCAGATAAATGTTTCCCCTTTAAGGTTCATACAAATTCAATAATGCATACATAATAATGATAAAAATGACAATATAAATGTTAATATAAAGGTTTCAATATTTACCGCATCAAAGAAATCTACACACTAAACAGTTGAATATTGCGGTATATGGCATAATCCAAATCGCTGCTTGTGCAGAATTAGCAACCAAGACAGTACTCTTGCCTTGTCTATAACAACGTCTTTAGTGTATAAATTTTAGTTAACAAGTGGCCCCGAATACCAACTACTAATTGGTTTTATACAACCGTTTAGTCTAGTACACTACAGCCAATCAGAGACTGTTTAATGAATAGCGTTCCTTTTCAAATAAAACTGACCTCAAATATTCAAATTAAGGACTCCTTCCCCGTTTACCCCACCTACCTACGTTTACCCCACCTACCTACGGGCGAAACTGAGAAAGATTTTCAAGTCTATCTGTCTTCTGTCCAACTTCTTTATTTCTTAATAGTTTTAAATACTCCTTATCGGACATTAACCTTAATTTTTCCTTTTATTTTAAACTACCTTATCGGACGTTAACCTTACGGCGCCACGTCACATTGCGTGTGTGTATATATATATCGTCTGCTAAAACCAGCGTGTGAATATATGTCCAGAACGCGGGTCGAGAAAAAGGGGGTCTTTCGAACGCCCGTCATGGTATTAATGTTAAACCTTAAACCGCGGCAAATCGTTTAGGCCCTTACTTCGGTATGCAAATTGAACGTGCTGTGGAATTTAGCGTTTGTTCACACAGATTTCACTACACACCTCCTTTCCTAAAACATGCATTCACTGCAAGTTATTATCTGTGAGACAATTAGCGTAACCAAAGTACTATTCCCTAGGCTTTTCCTGCCCTTGTGTTTTCATGGATTTCTGCAGTGGGGTCATTCAAAGTAAGCACAACTCAAGAAAGCTGCCTCAGACCTCTGCAATCCAAGAATCTATTTCAGTTATGTTACTGAACAGCTGCAAGTGTTACTGCTTGTCTTAATGCTGCTTAGCAATCAGTATTCACCATTTCTCTTCTCTGAGTCTGCTCAACGACATGTCTCGAGAATATTAGATGTTCCTCAAATTGTACGTTATGAGGAGTTGATCTATATGGTGATATCTGAGTTGTGTAGGGGATCCAATAATTTCCTGATCAGCCTTAATAAACACTCGGACTATCCTCAATTCAAAAAGGCAACAATGGAGGCACTCTGCTCCTCCGAAATGTTCACAGCCAACAATTGGTCTGATCTCAGGCTTGATTGAATGTGGAAACACCCTTCTAATAATATTCTATAATATTCTATAATGTGCCACTCAAATGGAGGCCATATTCACCAAACTATATTCTCCGCCTACCGACAATTTGGTGAAATAAGATAATATGTGGGGAAATGAGTTTCTGCATCAGAAATCAATTCTCCCTTATCTTTGCTATAATATGTGTGGGTGATCTCCATCCAGGGTCCGATCAATACTTCCCCTTGGACGGTGTAGGGTCGGGTGACTACCAATGTCACCAGTGCCCTTTTCATGCTAAATTAATAGCCATATTGTGAAGCGCTGTGAGCATTTTCCGGATTGCTCACTCGTCCACTCCCCACTTTTCTTCTAACATTTTGTTTCGGGTTCAAATCTGGCGGATTATCTTCAATATTGATTTCAGCCAGTTCCTTAACTGCGGCTTCAAACTGAGCCTGGGTTGACTGGTCTGAGTTTCTATTTTCTCTGGATGCCCTTCTCAGAGTTGCTAATCTAAATATTTTCGGTGAAAACTGTTGGTGGGAAGGTGGATACCTATCCTCTATGTCAACCTTATTATTTTCCTTGTTATTTTTAGGCCCATATGTTTCAGAATGCTTGGCTGGCATCTGATTATAATTTTCCCAACTTGGGGAATGTACCTTGCTACATTTTTCACAGGCCCCCACAAATTGTGCAATATCAGCAGCTACTTGGGGCCAGAAATATTTTTCCGATGTCCTTTGACGTGTGGTTCCATTCCTCTGGTGTCCACCGTCGGGTACAACATGAGCTTGTGCCATCACTTTTTCCCTGTAGGGAGTTGGCAATACCAACTGTCCCTGTTCTTTGGATCCTGCTCTAGCTTTCCTGAAGAGCAGTCCCTCCTTCAAATAAAATTGTCCTTTCTTAGGGTGTGCATGGCTTGTTGGCAATTTGTCAAAGCAAGGTTTTAATGTTTTATCCTTTGCCTGGGCCTTTCTCATCTGCTTATGAGAATAAACTAGTGGTGGTTCCTCCTCCGTTCTACTAGGGGTCGACCTAACCTGAAGCGTGGCCATTACCACAGGTTTTACCGGGCTTCCTAGAAAAACATATTTACTTCCTAACACCAGCGGGTAATTAGGGTCGTCACACACGGCTGCTCTGATCACTCCTTCCACGTACCTTGTCTCTACATTGATCTTGGCTACTGGAAGTGTCATGGTGTCTATTCCCTTTACGGCCCCTTGTAGCTCCACTGTCTCTGTGGTGTACTGTTCAGGGTGCACTAGGGTTGCACTCAAAACTGAGTCATATTCTAGACCTGAATCGTAAAGGCACCTAACCTTGGCACCATTACATGTCACTTCTTCACAGATGGGGGGATGTTGAAGATTAATATGATTCTCTGTCAGTTTCTTCCTCCCCTTGTCCACTGTTATCATGCATGCCGCGTGATATGGAGGAACTTTCCTACCACAGTCAATAGTATTATGATTATTCATCCTACAAACTTTACAATATTTCCCTTCTGGTTTGTAGGGTCTCCTTTCTCTGAAATGCGAGTTTCTTTCTCGTTGGTCAAAACTTGGCTTATCATAATAGGCTTTACCCTTATTAAACTTATCTCTGTGTTCATAGGTAGGTTGGTTTTGGTTTGGTGGAGCTTTATCATGGTCTATAGGCTTCTTCTTTAAACTCGCTATCTCAGACTGGGCTGCCTGATATCTCTCAGGCACATTTAAGATCTCCCCCAGCCTCTCAGCACCCTGTTCCGTGAGAAATTTTCTCAGGTCTGGAGCCAGGGACTCTCTTAACTGCTCAGTCATAATCATTTCCTTTAAATCTTGGGTTTTCCCCAGAGCAGTCCATTTCTCCAGGTATGTCTCCAGGCGAGCAGAGAACTGGTGGTAATTCTCTCCAGTCAACAGTTTTGCATCCCTAAATTTATTTCTGTAAAATTCACTGTTTTTCTCATATCTAACTAGAAGAGCTTGCTTAAGAATGTCGTAGTCATCTTGATCATCCTTGCTCAGTTTGGCGAAGACCTCATAAGAGGTTCCCCTAAGCCCCTGAGATACCTTCATACTCCATCTCTCTTTCTCTAGTCCATACATAGTAGCTAACCTTTCAAATCTAGATAAAAATGACTCAATATCATCATCTTTTTCTACAAATGGGTCCAACTGGAACCCCATGGCTGAGGTTGAGGCAACTTGGCTTGCAGCAGAGTCGGAGGTGGATGAGCTACTTCCATTATCAGGAGCATGGCCTTGTAACTCCAACTCCCTTAGTCGCAACTCATGTTCCCTTTGTAACCGTTTCTCTTCTTTCTCAGCCTCCATCTGTAATCTCTTCTCCTCCTTGGCAGCCTCCAACCTCTTTTCTTCTTTCCTGGCCTCAGCCTCAAGCTTCTTCTCCTCCAACTGCAGCCTCTTGATCTCAGCCTCCCTATCAGCCTCTAATTTCTTAAGCTCCCTAGCATCCTCTAACATAATTCTCTTCTCCTCAGCTAATCTCTTATCTTCCCTTTCCATATACTTATCGCACTCTGATGTCACATACTGAATCAGAGCTTGCCCATCTAAATTCATTTCCTTTGCAGTCTGCACAGCAGCAGATCTGTATTTGGCCATATCCGCCATTTTATAGTTAACAATATGAAATACTATCCACTACCTTAACTAATTAACCAACTCTAAACACAAGACAAAGGGCAATGATATCTCAAACCACTCTCAAATTATTTTTACTATTAGATTTTACAAATACTGGGACTAGTGACTCACTAATGTAGGGTACTAAGAACCTTTAAATCCCGGACGAGCCCCCAATTAATGTGGTGAATTGATTGTTATTATTGGTTTCAATATTATATTAATCGTATCTGGTGTGAGGTCAGCTATGCAAGTCCCTGAGGTTTATTAAATACAAATAAGTTTACAGGGTACTTGTCTGCTTCCACCACGACCTCACCCGATTATATATCTTCCCCTACTGAAGTCTATTGGTTGTGTGTATATGGTTGTCTGTTTTATAATGAACGTTTTTGTTCCTCACTGTCTGATACTCTAGTGAAAACTGAGAGAGTGGAGTGTTTGTGATATCAATTTCCCAGACAAGTCTTATCTGAGGTCTCTGGAACCAGGCTGGTTGAAGTATGTATAAAACGCCAGTCTCCACTGCCAAGACACGATTCTGCTTCTATAGGTAAATCACTGGGTAGACACTCAGTAGTTAAGCCTCACTGCAGAACTTAGGGACAGGTGTTAGGTCACCTGGGCTCACTCGTAGATGAAACTCTGGAACAATACAAATGTGTCCCACTCAGCATCTAATAATCTCTCTCTTTCATTATTCTAACATGGCAATATCATCAGACATCAGTATGGTAACTAAACAATTAGTTAACGTTCTCAATTTGGTTGGTACCCCCTTCTGGATATAAATAAACTTTCAAACCGTTTGACATTTTCCTTGATAAAGGAAATATTTTACATTAATACTATCAAGTCATGTACAATCACGGTGACTTGCTGAAGAAGACGGCCAGTGATCTTCCTGGTCTTATGTCATAACACAACTTTTTCTTTTCATCATAAATATTTAATTTTCTTTTCTCCCCATATGGCCGAAAGCCTGTCTGGCTTTTCTATACCAGGTTAATACAGTTCCTAACAACGCTGTGAAACAACACAGAGTGATGTTGCCTTCCCTCCAGATAAATGTTTCCCCTTTAAGGTTCATACAAATTCAATAATGCATACATAATAATGATAAAAATGACAATATAAATGTTAATATAAAGGTTTCAATATTTACCGCATCAAAGAAATCTACACACTAAACAGTTGAATATTGCGGTATATGGCATAATCCAAATCGCTGCTTGTGCAGAATTAGCAACCAAGACAGTACTCTTGCCTTGTCTATAACAACGTCTTTAGTGTATAAATTTTAGTTAACAAGTGGCCCCGAATACCAACTACTAATTGGTTTTATACAACCGTTTAGTCTAGTACACTACAGCCAATCAGAGACTGTTTAATGAATAGCGTTCCTTTTCAAATAAAACTGACCTCAAATATTCAAATTAAGGACTCCTTCCCCGTTTACCCCACCTACCTACGTTTACCCCACCTACCTACGGGCGAAACTGAGAAAGATTTTCAAGTCTATCTGTCTTCTGTCCAACTTCTTTATTTCTTAATAGTTTTAAATACTCCTTATCGGACATTAACCTTAATTTTTCCTTTTATTTTAAACTACCTTATCGGACGTTAACCTTACGGCGCCACGTCACATTGCGTGTGTGTATATATATCGTCTGCTAAAACCAGCGTGTGAATATATGTCCAGAACGCGGGTCGAGAAAAAGGGGGTCTTTCGAACGCCCGTCATGGTATTAATGTTAAACCTTAAACCGCGGCAAATCGTTTAGGCCCTTACTTCGGTATGCAAATTGAACGTGCTGTGGAATTTAGCGTTTGTTCACACAGATTTCACTACAACCATGTCTCTTCTTGTTACTTCAACCACCTTCCTCAGGTACCTCATTTCTGAGGTTTGAATCTGGCTTTTGTGGGTTGTAGTCATTGCCCATGACTCGCATCCATGTGTCAAGACTGGGACATAGGTGGAGCGGTATACAGCCATCTTCATTTTCTTACCAACCTCTCTCTTGCTGAGGAATCCTCGATTTATGGCCTGAAAAAAGTCTCCCAGCTACTGCTTTTCGAGTGGCCAACTCTTCTTTGATGCCTCCCTTTCAGTCTATAATAGCTCCGAGGTATTTAAAGTGGTCGACCGGCTGCAGGACCTGTTCTCCCAGCTTAATCTGATGTCTTCTTTCTTCTCGTGATATCACCATGGATTTTGTTTTGGAGCTGCTTATGACCATCCCTCTCTTTTCCAGCTCTTCTTTCCAGACTTGCAGGTTGTATTGGAGATGTGCCTCTTATTTAGCAATCAGGGCAACATCATCAGCAAATGCCAGCTCTGAAATACAGATCTGTCTCATCTTCCAGTACCCCACTGAATACTTTCTTGTTCTCTCCTTACATGCCTTTATGACATCGTCCATGAGGAGTATGAAAATATAAGGTGACAGGATATCATCTTGTCTTACACCAGTGGTGGTCAGGAACTCTTCTGACTTATGGTTTGCTGTCCTCACATAATTTCTGCAAGACTTGTAGAAGCTTTGTATAGCATGAATCAGAGGTGCTGGAATGTTCTTCCTTGCCAAACAGTCCCAGAGTGTGCTCCAGAGGACCCTGTCAAACACCTTTTTCAGATCTATGAAACAAAGATGGATCTCACTCGTATACTCAAGGGCCTTTTAACTGAGCTGTCTGATTGTGAAGATTAGGTCTTGAGTACTTCGGTTTGACCGGAATCCGCACTGGACCTCATCCAATTGTGGCTCAGCTAGGCGTCGGAGTCTCTGCTCTAGGATTCTAGAGTAGATTTTACCAGGGACACTGAGAAGGGATATGAATGTATGATTTCCACATTGTCGATTGTCACCCTTTTTGAAAATTGGTGTTATGATAGCAATCTCCCAATCCTTTGGTATGGTCTTGTTGCACCATGCTGCCTGTAGGACCTTTAAGAGTAATAGGTCGCCTGATGCTCCCATGTACTTAGCCATTTCTGGTGTTATACTATCATGCCCTGCTGCTTTGCCCATCTTGATTTTCTCCAGTGCTGCCTTCAGTTCTTCCATCTTTATGTCATCTTCACCATCATTGGTTTTCTCTTCTGTGCTAGTGGTTATCATTTCTGACGCTTCACCATGCTCACCATCCAGGAGTTCTGAGAAATATTGTTTCCATCTTTCCATTACTTCCTTCGGGGCAGTAAGCAATTTTGCCTTGCTTGTCCTTTATAAATTTGAGAGGGCATTGTTTTTCCACCCTCATGTTCTTTAGGGTCTTATAGAACAATTTCTGGTTTTCTTGCGCATCTTTTTCTAGCTTTTCTCCAAATTCTTCCCAGGACTTCTGTTTTGCTGCTAGCACCTTGTTCTTTGCTTCTGTTCTGAGTGTCACATATTCTCTATATTTCTCCATTTGTCCTGTTGTGTTTTTAGCTCCTAAGTATTGTTTCCATGCCATTATCTTCTCTCTTATTCTCTTTGACTTCCTCTGTTCACCAAAATGTCCTCTTTCTTTTGTTCCCAAGTCGGACTTCACCACAAGCTTCTGCAGCAGCTGTCTTTATGATGTCCTTGAGTTTAAGCCAGAGGGTTTCCAAGTCATCAGGTTGTTCTTCTGTGTTGTTCACCGCTGCAGCAATAAGCCCCTGATATCTGGTCTTAATTTCTGGCTCTCTCAGCTTGTAGGTCTTAATGCTCATTTCTCCCGTTCGTTTACTTAGTTTCTTGCGTGATGTTGGGCAGTTCCTAGGCTGAGCAACTCTTTCAGTTGTTCTTTTGATTGTAAGCAGGTAGTGATCACTTCCAATCTCTGGCCCCCTCCAGACTCTAGCATCCTGGACATATTTGAATGAGCTCCTCCTAACAATGGCATAGTCGATCACTGACTTCTCATTCTTTGTTGGTTCACATCTAGTGTATGCATGTATGCGCTTATGGGGGAACTTTGTGTTTGTAATGATCAGATTCTGCTCACTGCAGAATCTAAGGTATCGCTTTCCATTGTCATTGGGAGTATCTTCTCCATATCTTCCGATAACTCCACCCCATCTAGTATGGTCATTTCCAACTCTGGCTTGGCCACAATGCAACCCACGCCCCCTTTAGCTCTTTCAGATGTGGGTACACCACTGTAGAGCTGCGTGTTGCCATCGAGATCCATGACTCCTTGTCCTTTTTTCTTTGTTTCCGTTATAGCCAGGATGTCTAGTTTTGCTTTCCTTATCTCTTCCACCAGCTCCTCTTCTTTCCCATTTATACTTCTTGTGTTTCAAGTTCCATAAGTCGTAGTCCGTTCCAGTTCGTCGCCTTTAGAATCAGTCCAGTTTTCTCTCTTGTGGTTCTCGTAATCAAAAGTTTAAAGCAAACAGATGATTGGCCTGTTGTGCCTTTGCATGGTGGAGGGGCTGCCTACTTACGGCCCCCATGCAGGCCGCCTCCTCCTTTTTCAGCCGGGCTTGGGACCGGCCTAGGCGGAGTTTTTAACGATTCACTTGTTCTAAAACTAACAAATGTCCAATCCCTTTCTCAAGTAACGTTATTCAAACCAGCGGATTGATCTATCCTTCTCTCATTTCCAACTGTCACCGGCATCCGAAGTTGCATCTGTTGTTTTCCCAATCAATGTGGCCGGCTTACGAGCTTAGTTCTATGTCTTTCCAATAGCTGGAAATAGTCCACTTGCTGCTGGTTTGTTTTCAAAGAATAAATCTCAATCTCTTTCATCTCAAACGACCATCATGTAAACCTCACGTATACCACTTCAATTATGTTTGTTTATCTGTTGTTGTTGATCCTGTTTGTCCAGCATGACGCTTACACCATACAGTCACCACTGTAGTTTGTCCTGCATGAAGCTTACACCATACAGTCACCACTGTAGTTTGTCCTGCATGAAGCTTACACCATACAGTCACCACTGTAGTATGTCCCACAGGAAGCTTACACCATACAGTCACCACTGTAGTATGTCCCACAGGAAGCTTACACCATACAGTCACCACTGTAGTTTGTCCTGCATGAAGCTTACTAATAATTAACGACTTTTTTAGTGAAGGAGAATCCAAATGTTATATGTAATCAATCATGGTGAAGAAGGTGAGTGTGGTTTGGGACAGTCACTCACAGTAGCGCACACACCAAGTCATGGAATGGTGTAACGTCTGATGATATTTTAACCATGGTTTATTACAATTATAACATCACGTAGATCTAGACGAATACAGTTACATCGAAACATGAATCTTCATAATGCAGTTAACATACGGCCCATACACATCCTGGCCTACAAAATCTCTACTCCTCACATCAGTGCACAAATACTGCATCTACGGCAGATATATAATAATCAAGGCCTACAAAATCTCTATACTTCACATCAGTGCACAAATACTGCATCTACGGCAGATATATAATAATCAAGGCCTACAAAATCTCTATACTTCACATCAGTGCACAAATACTGCATCTACGGCAGATATATTATAATCAAGGCCTACAAAATCTCTATACTTCACATCAGTGCACAAATACTGCATCTACGGCAGATATATAATAATCAAGGCCTACAAAATCTCTATACTTCACATCAGTGCACAAATACTGCATCTACGGCAGATATATAATAATCAAGGCCTACAAAATCTCTATACTTCACATCAGTGCACAAATACTGCATCTACGGCAGATATATAATAATCAAGGCCTACAAAATCTCTATACTTCACATCAGTGCACAAATACTGCATCTACGCCAGATATATAATAATCAAGGCCTACAAAATCTCTATACTTCACATCAGTGCACAAATACTGCATCTACGGCAGATATATAATAATCAAGGCCTACAAAATCTCTATACTTCACATCAGTGCACAAATACTGTATCTACGGCAGATATATAATAATCAAGGCCTACAAAATCTCTATACTTCACATCAGTGCACAAATACTGCATCTACGGCAGATATATAATAATCAAGGCCTACAACATCTCTATACTTCACATCAGTGCACAAATACTGCATCTACGGCAGATATATAATAATCAAGGCCTACAAAATCTCTACACATCAGTGCAGCTTACACCATACAGTCAAAATCTCATACTTCACATCATGTCAAATACCTGCATCTACGGAAGATATATACTAATCAAGGCACCAAATCATTTCACATCAGTGCACAAATTGCTGGCGTTTATAATTCAAGGCAAAATTTATTTCACATCAGTGCACAAATACTGCATACGTCACATGACCAACCACGTGTTAGTTGCTCAGTGACAAACCTGAACGGCAGATATATAATAATCAAGGACCTATTCTATCTTCGTCTTCCCAGAGACTGCAGACGTGAATATATAATCAAGGACTTCTATACTTCACACAGTGCATCATTATGCATTATCAGATATATTAATTAAGGCCTACCAAATCTCTATACTTCGGACCATAAGTACTTCAACAAACGTGTGTAATAATCAGGCCTTCTTGCTCTCAGGCATGTCACGGCATCAAAAATCAAAGCCTACTCCATGTCTTTGTTTTAGTTGATTTCAATTTCCGTCTCTGAGTCTCCGTTCCTTGCCTGTTTTGCGGACACTAGCCGCGTTTCACACTCATTAAAACCAGTACAGAAACAGTTCATTATGACAGAGTTCAGGATTGTCCAGAAACTAAGAGACTAAACATTGTAATCTGGCAAGTATCAACCCAGGTTAACTCTACTCAGCATGTTTTCTTATTTCCAACGCCATCTGCCTTCTTCTAACTTATGGTAGTATGTAGCCGGTTACACACATACGATTTTTCCCACAGATATACCACTGTGGTAGATCCTACCACACAGTTTTGGCAGATCTCTCATGTAGTAACGGAAGCAGGGAAACAGGAGGTCAAAGGGAAAAAGCTTACACCATACAGAGAGAATTTTATGTCCCACAGGAAGCTCACCATACAGTTGTAGTATGTCCCAGACCCATCAGTCCCACCCCGCAGCACTTCAAATGCTTGCTGCGTTTCTGTGGCAATTTGTTTGACATGAGGTTGCTAGTCACATGACCCCGGTTAACAGTATTTTCATCGCTTTCCCACGGAAAACCCCAGAGCTAGCTTACTGACATGTACTTCATTCGTCAAATGTGAACTATATGGGACTTTATAAGATATCTTTTGCCTCCCTTCGGACCATAAGTCTTCAACAAACGTGTGTCAGGCCTTCTTGCTCTAGGATGTCAGATCAAAGTCTCTCCATGTCTTTGTTTTGTTGATTTAATTTCCGTCTCTGAGTCTCTTCCTTGCCTGTTTTTCCCGTTTCCCTCTATGTCAATTACACTCAGGATTCCAGAATAAAGACTACATTGTAAGGCTATCAACAGGTTCCTCAGCATGTTTCTTATCCAACGCCAGTGCCTTCTTCTAACTTATGGGTATGTAGCCGGTGAGATGGGTAGATTTTCACTACACGTTTTGGCAGTCTCTATGTAACGACAGGGATGGAGGGAAAGGAAAAAGAGAGAATTTTCTGTTAGACCTCTCCCACCAGGCGCGGTGTGTCACTTAACATGAATCGCTTTCCCAGATGGGACTAGCTACATGAAGTACTTCATTCGTCTGAGATGGGACACTACATGAAGTCTGAGATGGGACACTACATGAAGTCTGAGATGGGACACTACATGAAGTCTGAGATGGGACACTACATGAAGTCTGAGATGGGACACTACATGAAGTCTGAGATGGGACACTACATGAAGTCTGAGATGGGACACTACATGAAGTCTGAGATGGGACACTACATGAAGTCTGAGATGGGACACTACATGAAGTCTGAGATGGGACACTACATGAAGTCTGAGATGGGACACCACATGACGGATGGCCGCCGACCGAATAAAGTTGAGACAGTTTTGTTGCTGCCGTTCACGACGTCACTAGGAGTGACGGCCACTGGCTGCTTTGACAGCCAACGGCTTAGAATCCAAGAAGGAGAAGACTGAAAGCTATTTTTTTTATGTTGAAGTGAAGTTAATATTCGATAAAATACTGAGCTACACTGTTGCCACTCTGTTGATGGGATTTCTGGAAGCAGATCTTGCAGCAGAGATAAAAGCTGCATGAAGACTGAAAATTTCAAAATTCCAAATACTATGAAACATGAAAACATTTTGATCTTATTAAGGAGGATCTCAGGAGAACTCAGTGTTGATAAAGTAGAAACACAAACCAGCTGGGTTGCCTGCCGCTGGTTTAGCCTCTTGTTGCACTATTCTCAAACTCTCTTCATGTCAAATAATAATTATATCAATGTACTTTATTGTTTTATTAGAATATCGTTAAGGGAAACTAAACGACACTTTATAAGTAGTACATTTTTTATCAGCTCTTTGCTATCAGTGTCAAACATGGTCCCATTCCGGAGCGCAGGTGAGAAAAATCTTATAGTGCGAGATGAAGTACTTGAGAAGAGCCATCAATGTTACCTGGAGAAACAAAATAATAAATGATGACATCAGAAATATTGTAGAACTAAAACCTGCATCACGTATATAAATAGGAAATGATGTTGCCTGACCATCTAGTAAGAATGGAACCAGATCAGTTACCACTACGTGCCTACAACAGTTGAAGATCTAGTTTTAGAGCGTGAAGAAGACCAAGACTACATGGACATGTGGCCGTGTATGTTTATACGGCACTAGTAGTTATATTGATTTTATTTAGTCAGAGTTAATCCTTCATATGTTGTGGTGGTTCAAGTGCTAACTGGCCTTCCGCCAGAGATGGTGATACTTGACCTTTTGTTATTTTTTTTAACCCAGGAATGTTCTTCCCTTTAAGTTTGGTGATACGCAAAACAGTTTCAGCATAACAACGTATATCCAAAAGAAATTACTGTAAAATTCCACAAACAGCAATGTAGAAAAATTCAATTAGGGTTTATTGATATCATTAGACAAACACTGTAAATTTCACAATGATGATTGGTTATCCAAGATGAAAAAATATGTAATCCAACTGAATAATATATGTATATCCAAATAGAATAATACATGTATATCCAAATAGAATAATATACTGATTTGTCTACTCAAAAACTTGTCTTGGTATCCTCAAAGACGAAGTTCACCTAACGCTATCTGTAAAAAAATCCTCTAGTCTAAAATCATGGTATCCTTGGAATCATAAGTCCTGAAATCTCTGCCTATCGCCCACAACTCTTCTATTTATACTATTTCTTCTTTTTTCCCGCCTTTTTTCACACGACCCGTCCTTTTTTCACACGGTACAATAATCTACATTTGCACTCCTTTCCTCAGCTTTTCGACCTTTTTGCACACGACATTCTGTTATTTCGACTTTTTTTCACATGTGATCTTTTTCAACTTAACAATTGTATTTTAAAAAACCAGATCACACAAACATTCATTTCCCACTTTCGCGCTTATAAAACCCATTCATTATTATCTGGGACTGACCTACGTTGGCCCTGTCAGAGCAGTAACTGCCAACTGAACTTTGAATGAATACTGCGTTTTGTGTAAAAACGTCTTATTTGCTTTTAAGGTCTGTCATTCTTACATGTAGCATATTATAGCACATATAAATGCTTAGCGTGGAAGTAGGACGGATATAGCTAGCGTGAAAGGCCAAGCTGTCACAGACAGACAATAATACAGAAGTCCTACAACACGGAGAGATCACATCATTCATTATGATACACATGGCTTAAGTTCTGAAACTTCAGCTCACCACGTCGATTCGCGTCTAGAGTTGGCAAAAAAGTTGCTAAAGAGTTATGGGCCCACTTGTAACAAGACAAGACTACCTTCTTTGTTTTCCTCGTCTTCTCTTTGAGTTAAATTTACCAGCTATTGGCAGATTCTCTCTTTTTTTATTTACTACTGTCGCAATGATCACGGTCATTAGTCTCATGCCACGCTCCTTTCCTAGCCTAAAGTAACAGGTCTTACATCGTCGAGTTATTCTTTTAACGAAGAACTAAATTTATTGTATCATTGTCATCTCTAGTATTTTCTTTGCCGTTTTTAAATGACATTAAACCACAACTGAAGTTGTATGTGTCGGCCGAAAGGCGCAAAACGGACACAACGCAACCAACGTCCTTTTCAGGACGAAGAAGAAGAAGAAGAAGAAGAAGAAGAAGAAGAAGAAGAAGAAGAAGAAACCGTAACTGTTGCTGGCTTCTTGTGGTTTCTGTAGCAATTTGTTTCACATCTTGAAGTTGTCAGTGTGTTTGTTTCCTAAATGTTTTTCCCGCTCTATTTCTTGACCTTTCAACTCTACAAGGAGTATATGCCTTCAACAAACTTTTGTCAAGTCTTCCTGTCACGTGCCAACAGCACAACGTCTTTACATGTCTTCTTCATGTTTGTCTGCAGTTGTCTTCTCCACGTGATCTATGTCTTCCTTTACCTCTCCTACCTTGGGATATTCAAGAACAAGGACTGTCTGGTAACGCTATCAACAGGTTTTCTCAGTATGTGTCTTATCCATCTCCATCGTCTTCTTCCCATCTTATGTTCCACTGGCACTCATCTGGTTCTTGTCATCAGTTCCACATTAGTACTAACATTGTCCCCATTATTCACAGATATACCTACTGACAACAAAACGTTACTGCAGTCATCGCAAAGTCACAATGACATCGACGACACAACAGATGGGCAACGAGACCTGGGAGGAAGGAGAAGTATTTACCTGGCATGGGGCAGAACTGATAGTCATTCCTGTAATGATGGCCATCGGCATTGTGGGTAATCTTCTGGTGTTCTATATTTATCACTTCCGGTGGGAGAGTAACACGGTGACACTTTTCAAAAGGGTAAGTTCTAGATCAACAGCCAGACAGTAAGCTTCTCACTTGTGTTGTTTTTCTGTTGTGCCTGAAACTTACCTTTATGTGTGTAATATTTATTTATTTACTTTACACGCACAAACATTGACAAACTACAGACTGCTACTTTACACAATCAGATATTGACAAAAGACAGGCTGTTACGTTACACATTCCGACTGTTACTTTAAACAAACAGACACTGGCAAAATACAGGTTGTTACTTTACACAAACAGACATTGACAAGAGACACACGGTCACTTTGCACAGACCAATAAAGACAAAATACAGACAATTACTTCTCACAACCCGACCATAGACCAACTATATTTCTGTTACAATATATATATATATATATATATATATATATATATATATATATATATATATATATATATATATATATATATATATATATATATATATATATGTGTGTGTATGTGTGTTATATGTTGGCCCCATTTAAATTTGCTACCAGTTTAAAGTTACGCGCTAGCATATTTGATTGATGCCAACATAAGGTGCTTTGCACTAAAGTATTTTTATTAATAAACGCGATTCGGTGTAGACGTCAATGGATAGTTATGACGTAGTATGGTGTTATGCTAAGGTAGAACAACGGTGGTTCTTGACCCTTTTATGATTAGAATCCGTCCAAGCAAGACGTGATCCATATTGCTCCCAAGATGATTATTGTGCAGATTTCTCCTCAACTATTGGCCAAGGGTCGTAATGTTTATTAACTGATGCAGTATCGAAGCATCGCAACTGATGATTAATCTTCCTTTGAAGAGGAGCGCAGGGAGTAAATTATAAAGAATTAATATATGTCATAAGAACTCTAGTTTTCGTTACCGGGTGTTCCGCCAGACGGCATCGCGTGTATATAGGCTAGACCTTTTGACGATACGTAATGTATTCTAGGAGACTGCACTGATTGATAATTTGATTGCCATGAATGTCTGTGATCGTTCTTCATAATTAAACGTGTATAATTGTGGACTCTAACTTGAACAGCGTTATTCAATCTATCGAGACAATGATTGCTCATTATATATATTACAAGCAAACGGTACAAATAGAAACTACCCCTTCAACAATTTCACACTAATGGCCAAGATAAAAGCCGGATCACTACTTCACGCAGAAAGATATAGCGAACAGAATCACCTTTACTTCACACAGACAACAGCAAACAAGACAGACTTCTGATTTAGTAAAACACGTAAAAACACATTTTGGTTCACAACGACTAACACACGTACAAGACAATTTTCTCTTATTTCAGACTTTCTCAGGGAAACGTGGATGTTATATCTTCATCATCATCATTTGCTTTTTCGCTTGGCATGGAGCATATAACTACCACCACATCTAACCTGGGAGATGAGCAGAGCACAGTTTGTCAAATGACTGAAGCTGTCGGTGGAAAGCGAGGTGCAAACGGCATGGCGTTAGTGGGAGACGGGCGGGGAGGTCTCGTCACCGCAGCACAGGGGCGGGTGACGGGATGGGCAGAGCACTTCGGGGAAACGCTGAGTGAGGAACCACCGGAGACTCGGCTGAACGTTCCTAGCGCTGAGAGTGACTTGGACGTGGGTAGACATCCTGCGGGGGGAGGAGATCGTCACAGCTGTCAGGGGGTTAAAAAATGGAAAAGCGCCTGGTCACGACATTCTGGTTGTTGAGTTGTTCAGGGCGGGCCCTGAGCTGGCGGCAGAACTATTAGAACCACAGGTCTGGGAAACTGAGACAACACCGGCAGGGTGCAGTAGGGGAGTCATTGTCAGATTGCCCAAGAGGGGCGACCTTGCGGACTGCAACAGCTGGAGTTGCTCTCCTCTCGGTTCCCAGCAAGGTACTGGGCAGGATGGTCATCCAGAGAGTTTCAAAAGCGGTTGGCCATGGGCTGGGGAAAGAATTGCCGGGTTTGGGGGGGGGGGGGGAGAGGATGTGCAGATCATATGTTCACCCTCGGGAGCATTATAGAGCAGTGCTCGGAATGGCAGACAGCTGTACATTAACTTTGTTGATTTTGAAAAGGCTTTCGACGGCGTGCGCAGGGACGGCCTATGGAGGGTACTGAGGGCTTGTGGACTTCCCGGCCGCATTGTTTCCATCATAAAAGGCCTGTATTCTGGCTTTACGTGCGGTGTCGGATTGAGTGGTGTAACTTTCGAGGTGAGGGCGGGAGTGCGACAGGGTTGCCCCTTGTCAACAACTTTGTTTTTGACAGCCATAGATTGGGTGATGCGCGAAACGACAGAGGGCAGTCCAAGAGGAATTGGATGGACAGCATTTTCTACACTGGAGGACCTGGAATATGCAGATGACATTGCACTACTCGCGCATTCACATCAACACATTCAAGACAAGACCGATGGACTGGGTGGGTATGGCCGGCGGGTTGGCCTGGACATCATTCTGGGGGGACAGAGGTCGTGACACTGAGTGTGGGAAATTCTGGGCCAATGGCAATGGAGAACCGAAGGTTGGGGCAGACATACACATTTACTTACCTGGGATGCATGGTGACACCTGACGGCGGAGCGGGCAAGGACATTAACAACAGAATGAATAAAGCGAGGGCAGCCTTTGCTATTTTCAACAACATTTGGAAGTCTTCCCAGTACAGCACAAACACCAAATTAAGACTGTATGAGAGCTGTGTACTTTCTGTGCTTCTCTATGGTGCGGAATGTTGGAGAGTGACAGAGAAGGAAATGTCGAAGCTGTCCTCCTTCCGCACGGTCTGCCTGGGGAAGATTCTCCGGGTCTTTTGGCCGGGCACCATCAGCGGCTAAGAGCTGCTTGTTCGGAGTGACCAGGAGGACATGCACACCATCATAGCTGGCAGACGCTGGAGTTGGGTTGGCCACGTCCTCAGAAGGGACCCTGATACCATCACAAGAACAGCTATGCCATGGACCTCTGAGGGAAAGCGAGGGAGAGGCCGACCGGAAACAACTTGGCGGAGGACTGTGGAAGCCGAGATGCAAAAAATAAACTCCAGAGTTGGGGCACTGTGCGAAGGGTAGCCGCCGACCGGGCAAGGTGGAATCAGTTTGTTGCTGCCGTACAGGACGCCACTAGGCGTGATGGCCGCAGACTGCTTTGACGGTTGGCGGTTATGGATCAAAGGAAGGAGGACATCTAACCCCCTTGTAAGACATCTTATCAAAAGCATTCCTGTCGTCTTTTACCCGTGGTTTATGTATCATTATGTTTCACATTATATTGTTGCCAGTCCCATGCACAAAGTCAGGGTCTAAGGGATAAGTTGTCGTATTGTTTCTTCATCTTCTCTAAGACCCCCAGGGTCTAAGGGATAAGTGGTCGTATTGTTTCTTCATCTTCTCTAAGACCCCCAGGGTCTAAGGGATAAGTGGTCGTATTGTTTCTTCATCTTCTCTAAGACCCCCAGGAGCAACATGAGCTTAGGCTTTACTACTACAGCTTAGTTGTTCCTCTTCTGTCTTGGGGCTATAGATTTGCCAGAGAGAGCGTCATACTAACCTATCGGCTGTCTTCCTCCTGGCCTGGTTCAAATCTAGTCCTCGGTCCTTAAGAGATTGTCTAAATTTGTCCTCCCAGTGGACTCTGGGTAGTCCTGGCTTTTGGTTTTCCATACTTGTCTTGGTAGTCGATCTTCTCCAATTATGCAGACCACAACCAGACTTTAAACAGATATAATAACTAACGAACATAAACTATTGTATAAAGGGAAACAATGTGACAATTCTTATAGTAATAGATGCTAGGGTTTTTTCCCCTGTAAATATTCCAAATATGAATAAAATTGGAAAAAATTATTATAACGTCAGACAGCAGATTTTGACATCATCCAGTATTGGTCTGTTCGAAGTTAGAACCCGTTTCTGGCATAAGAAATAAATAACGGCATTATTTCTAACATGTATTATCCACTCCACCTTCATTTGTGGTCCAGTGTGACTCTTGTAGAACGTAAAAATGTTCTAAATTTGTTCTTCTTTCTGTTCTCAGATGCTGGCAGTTCTTGATCTGGCATCATTGACGCTGGCATGTCCAGCTCTACTGTACTTGACCGCACGTTCCAACAGCCGAGCATTCATGGGAACCTGTATCTTCACATCGTTTGTTGCCCTGGGTACAGCCGTGGCCTCCGGGTGTGTTCTTGTTATCATTGCTGTTGACAGGTAGGTCAACTTTAACTTTAGATTTGATACTCCTGACATTGATGATCCTAACATTGATGATCCTAACATTGATGTTCCTAACATTGATGTTCCTAAAATTGATGTTCCTAACATTGCACCACCAAGGCAAGAAAAAAAAGGTCAAGGTAGTCTGATAGTAGATACAGCCGTACGGGAGTAAAGTGCTACAAGACTTAACTATACTAGGTCCAGCTTCGAGAGGCGGGTTGACCAGTTCCCTTCCTAGCTGCCTTTCCCTTGCCTAACTCAAGAGCAAAGTCAGGTACCCATTTACACACCAAGGCAAAAGACAGGAAATGTTGGAATTCTATGAGAACCAACGCCAGATGTTGAGAAATTATTTCTTGTGATTTCATCTGATAATTTCCTGTATATTTCACGGGGGTCTCAGATGTGACAAAGATTTCCCATGGGTCTCAGATGTGACAAAGATTTCCCGGGCGTCTCAGATGTGACAAAGATTTCCCATGGGTCTCAGATGTGACAAAGATTTCCCGGGGGTCTCAGATGTGACAAAGATTTCCCGGGCGTCTCAGATGTGACAAAGATTTCCCATGGGTCTCAGATGTGACAAAGATTTCCAATGGGTCTCAGATGTGACAAAGATTTCCCGGGGGTCTCAGATGTGAATAAGATTTCCCATGGGTCTCAGATGTGACAAAGATTTCCCGGGGGTCTCAGATGTGACAAAGATTTCCCGGGGGTCTCAGATGTGACAAAGATTTCCCATGGGTCTCAGATGTGACAAAGATTTCCCGGGGGTCTCAGATGTGACAAAGATTTCCCGGGCGTCTCAGATGTGACAAAGATTTCCCATGGGTCTCAGATGTGACAACGATTTACCATGGGTCTCAGATGTGACAAAGATTTCCCGGGGGTCTCAGATGTGACAAAGATTTCCCGGGGGTCTCAAATGTGACAAAGATTTCCCGGGCGTCTCAGATGTGACAAAGATTTCCCGGGGGTCTCAGATGTGACAAAGATTTCCCGGGGGTCTCAGATGTGACAAAGATTTCCCATGGGTCTCAGATGTGACAAAGATTTCCCATGGGTCTCAGATGTGACAAAGATTTCCCGGGGGTCTCAGATGTGACAAAGATTTCCCATGGGTCTCAGATGTGACAAAGATTTCCCATGGGTCTCAGATGTGACAAAGATTTCCCGGGGGTCTCAGATGTGACAAAGATTACCCGGGGGTCTCAGATGTGACAAAGATTTCCCATGGGTCTCAGAATTGACAAAGATTTCCCATGGGTCTCAGATGTGACAAAGATTTCCCGGGGGTCTCAGATGTGATAAAGATTTCCCGGGCGTCTCAGATGTGACAAAGATTTCCCGGGCGTCTGAGATGTGACAAAGATTTCCCATGGGTCTCAGATGTGACAAAGATTTCCCGGGGGGTCTCAGATGTGACAAAGATTTCCCGGGCGTCTCAGATGTGACAAAGATTTCCCATGGGTCTCAGATGTGACAAAGATTTCCCGGGGGTCTGAGATGTGACAAAGAAAGTACAGTATTACTACTGACTCAGGCAGGACGCACAAGGTCAACTATTAGTGTGCTGTGACTCAGGCAGGACGCACAAGGTCAACTATTAGTGTGCTGTGACTCAGGCAGGACGCACAAGGTCAACTATTAGTGTGCTGTGACTCAGGCAGGACGCACAAGGTCAACTATTAGTGTGCTGTGACTCAGGCTGGACGCACAAGGTCAACTATTAGTGTGCTGTGACTCAGGCAGGACGCACAAGGTCAACTATTAGTGTGCTGTGACTCAGGCTGGACGCACAAGGTCAACTATTAGTGTGCTGTGACTCAGGCTGGACGCACAAGGTCAACTATTAGTGTGCTGTGACTCAGGCAGGACGCACAAGGTCAACTATTAGTGTGCTGTGACTCAGGCAGGACGCACAAGGTCAACTATTAGTGTGCTGTGACTCAGGCAGGACGCACAAGGTCAACTATTAGTGTGCTGTGAATCAGGCTGGCAACCTCATTATGTTGCTACAGAAATAACCGCAGCACGTGCATGTCAATGTTTGATTGGGAGTTCTTGGTGTAGGGGATCACCTGTTGTTGCAGCGAAAAAGAAAAAAAAAAACAAATGACGATCTAATATTCCTAACATTTAATGACGTTTGTGACATTTGGTTCACTTGACGTTTGTGACCTTTGGTTGACTTGACGTTTGTGACCTTTGGTTGACTTGACGTTTGTGACCTTTGGTTGACTTGACGTTTGTGACCTTTGGTTGACTTGACGTTTGTTACATTTGGTTGACTTGAAGTTTGTGACATTTTGTTCACTTGTAGTTTGTGACATTTGGTTGACTTGAAGTTTGTGATATTTGGTTCACTTGAAGTTTGTGACATTTGGTTGACTTGAAGCTTGCGACATTTGGTTGACTTGAAGTTTGTGACATTTGGTTGACTTGAAGTTTGAGACATTTGGTTGACTTGAAGTTTGTGACATTTGGTTGACTGAAGTTTGTGAAATTTGGTTGAGGAAAGGTCTCACAGCAGACTGTCGTAGAAAAGTGTTTGAGCCGCAGTTTGAGATATATTTGCCAGATGTCAGTTGTAAGGATAATAAAGCCCAGAAACTAAGTTCTAGAAGGTTCTCATGAAAATATTCTCAAACAATTAAAAAAAAAATTGATCTGAGAGGTTAGACAGGTGAAAGTCTTCTTATCAGACCAAATGCCGTCTTCGCACCAAAGATTGGCTGTGACGGAACTCGAAATCTCTCTGAAATAGGCGACAATGCTAAAGCTAAGATTGTATTTTTCGTAGTTTAAATCATAACTGCTCCAAAAAAAAAAAAAACCATAAAAAACAACAAAATAGACCGTACCTAACTTGAAATACGCGTATCCCCCGAGGGAGACGAGAAACGTGCCAATGATGCCAAGAATATGTGGTTATTATATTATTCTGTTGGAATATTCCAAACGTGGCGGTTGTGGGTATTACAGAGAGGCGAGTCCTGTTCTCAATCAAATTAAAAGCACGAAACAAACTGTAGGTTAACATGATACGCCGGCATCTCTTTCAAATACTGCACACATACGAAAACTGTTGGTTGACCAGAAATATATTCAAGGGTTTCACTTATTTATTTGACTGCGTTCTGATTAACGTTTAACAACTTTATGATACTAAAAATTATGTTATGTACCAATTACTGTTTTCGTTATGAGAAATTAATTAATCTGTTTATTTATTTTTTTATTGTGCATATGTATGGTAAATTATATAATTTATTTCCTCTCATACTGAATAATGTGTACGGTAATACCAATTAAAGCCAAGGGACTATGGCGACCAAACAAGATTGGGCAACCCCGTTTTAGCACGTGAAAACATACAGACGATAGTATCAAGCTGATTAGGACAACTGTGCCCAGAACACCTTTCATGGAACAGCTTCTTGTTTACACGGAAGAGGCAGGAGCACATTGAGCGGACTGTTATAAAATATGTTTAATTGACCAAACTATATATTCACTCTGACTACCATTTCAGTTTAGGACAAAAATATAAAAGACAATATCAATGTAGGCGAAAGAAGAGAGAGCAAGAACCAAAAAAAAAAAAGAAAGAAAAAAAGAAACAAACCAACTAACCCACATCAACAGGTCACCACTTGTAATCGATCAGACAGGCATGTCTTGGACGCATCAATAGACTGGAAGCTAACACAAGTACACAACGTTGTGTATTACAAATATTTAATTCTCTTCCAAGACTAGGGCGAACTGACCCTAGAACGAGTAAAGGAAAACGCAAGATTTAGGAATCCATTTTTATTAGTGTTACCAAATCCACAAAAAAATCTTTAATTGGACGCTCCTGACTTTTTTTTTTTTTTTTAAACAAAGTTTTGCCTCGTTTTGGCGAGGCGCGTCCCGTTCAACATAATCGGTTATATTAGGGCGCATGTCCAAACATAAAAGACTCTTAGGTCCGAAGTTTTTTATTTCTGACGTTATGAATCGTTAATAAAGCGAGAATAATGTCACAATTCTTGTGTACAACGTCACCAAGTTTTGTAAACGTGATCACAATGTTATGTACAACGTCACAAAATCATGTAATCATTTCTCAACGGTAATTTTGTAAAATTACAGGATTTTTTAGGCTTTCAGTTTTGGATGGCAGGTCCGGGACAGGTCATTCGAGGTTCCTCTAAGCTTTAGCAGTTTTAAATGTACAACGATAGAAGATCGTGTGGAAATTTGTCAGCTCAATAGGTCGGCTGAAACATAGTGAACGAAGGGCTCATAGATTTGAAACATCCAATTAACACTCATATCAAATTAAATAACAATGTTTAAAAATGATTTTCAAGGAGTTGGGAAACGCGGAATACAGAAAAACGATCAAGGGCAGAGAATAATGCAGGTCTGTGCAAGATCAAGGGCAGATAACTGTTTGTAGCCAGTGTTGTCTTTTCTTGTGCGATCAACATCCCGTGTGGGTGGATCTTCGGCAGAAATACAGTTTATTACCATGACTACCACGTTCAGATCACGTATTGCTTCATTAGCAGTGACAGTAAGCAAAAACCAATCTTTATTGCGTACGCTGCCATGTTGGGCATCGTTTTTATCGCGGTCTGTAGCGCCCTAGTGGTTCTTTATTACAAAATTGTGAAAATTCTACGCGAGCTCTCAACGAAACACGAAGAGCTCAAGCGTCGGCCATCTCTTGCCAAAGGAACTGAGACTCTGAAGAAACTCAAGCAAAGCCAGGTCATGAGAAACTCTGCTATTGTCTTCATCGCTGTCACCGTGGTGTTTTTCGCGAGTTACACTCCTTATTTCGTCACCCTAGTGTTATCCATGACCGAGACATCCATCGAGAGCTCAATGAGTCCCACAGGCAAGGCTTTCTACGATCTGGCTAAACTCTGTCCGCTTGTGAATAACATGGCAAACCCGTTCATCTACAGCTTCACCTCAGATCGCTTCAGAGAAAAGGTTAAGAAGCTGCTGACATTCAAGGCCTGCGAGAAAGGATTCTTCCGACGACGAGGATTGTCCATCAGCGGCAGATCTCAGGAACTGTCCCAGGTCTCCGATTCCAGAGAGTCGTGAAAAGACAAATTCGCAGCATATGTCTGAGAACCAGCACAGCTTTCTCCCCAGTAAAACTGTGGATATCAGCAGCATGACCTCGCCTTCTTTTCAACAAGATCTTTCAACTGGTGGACGAAAGTCGTACGAATTTGTTTTAATACATATGCACACACATGCATAATTATACTTACATAGACACACATGCATAATATTATACACATAGTCATGGATGCAAATACAGACATACACACATAAAGACATATTCGCTAACACACAGGTATAAACAGACATTCATACACATAGACAGATACAAACATACATGCAAATAGACATTCATACATTTGTACACACAGCCATATACAGATATACTTACACAGAGACAAATACAGACATAGGCAGACATTCCTACACAGACATATAGAGATGGAAATGCAAATAGCCTCAAGCTGACCACTGCTTTGTTTGGAAATATTCAAGTTAACGTCTGAGAGTGTACGCAGAAGTACACAAGTACAAAGTTATATGATAAAGTTGTACTTATTCTCGAAGTTACCAGATGCAAGAATACACCACACTGTACAAGTTTACTAAGTTACTGAATGTCAGACTACCATTTTGTACATAGCCACAAAAGTAAGTAATGAAAGATCGTACTAATATAGACACATTCATAAAGTAACATTATGTGAGACTGTATCGAGGTGAACACTCTCCCAAAGCTACAAAGTAATGGATTGGAAGAAGTTTTATTCATTGTCAGAGTTACACAAGGGAAGACTATACCAAGCTTTACGTTTTCACAAAATTACAAAATGTGCATCTGTACCAGGTTATAAGCATTCACAAAATTACAAGATGCGAGTTTTTACTAAGCTGTACGATTTCACACAGTTACGAGGTGTAAGACTGTACTAAGTGTCATTAGTTCGCATAATTATATGACGTGAAGCTGTACTAAATTGTGAACATTCACAGAGTCACTTGAAGTGAGACTGTACTTAATTGTGAACATTTACAAAGTCACTTGATGTCACATTGTACACAATTGTGAACATTCACAAAGTCACTTGAAGTGAGGCTGTATCAAACTGTGAACATTTACAAAGTCACTTGATGTCAGACTGTAACAAATAGTGAACATTCACAAAGCCAGATGGTGTGAGACTGTACTAATTGTGAACATTCACAAAGCTACATGACATAAGAATGTACCAAATTGCGAACATTCACAGATTTTCACAGCGTAGAGCAGTGCGAACACAGTGAGGAGAAGGGAAGTGTATATCCTTATCTGCAGGACATAGTGTATGCAACGTAACCGCTTTAATGTTTATTTGTGGACGTGTTCAAAGATCACATCACTATAACGCTAACTAAGCTTTAAAGCTGCTATTGTTTTGTTTTGTTTTTTAAAAATGATTTGCATTAGATATAATAAATGTTATCTCCTGCGTTATTTCAAGCAATCTATCCTATAATGTACTGTCAATTGATTCAATGTAATATGTTAAATTGCATTTACGTTATTGTTATTTTTATAGCACCAAAGGACATTAATTTTGCTTTGCTTATCTCGTATATAATCTCCTTCTGATTGTTTGCTTGTTTATCTTTCTGCTATCAATGTTCTCTTCTGTTCTTTCATATAAAAACGGACGCGTAGCCTATGATAGCTGAATTTATAAATCCTTGCTTCTTTCATTTTCATCTGTAAGTAGCATGTCTGATGGTTTAGGCCAGCGGTTCTCAAAGTGTATTCCGTGAACCCCTGGCGGTCCCCAAGACCCTTTCACGGGATCCGCGAGGTCAAAACTATTTTCATAACTATCTACGAAGTTATTTTCCTTTTTTCCCTTTCATTCTCTCACGAGTGTATAGTGAAGTTTTCCCTGAGGCTATATGACGTGTGATGGCATCATCACTCTGACGGCTATTAGAATGTCTGCTTGTGTATTCTTTTGTTTTCTAGAAGTTTGTAATGTGGTAGGTTTAGGGAATAAATATGTGCGATTTCTAATACACTAAATATCGATAGACATAACCCACATAAACAAACGCTCACTGTGGTCCTCAATCATATTTAAGAGTGTAAAGCGGTCCTGAGACAGACATTTTGAGAAAAGCTGATTCAGTCGATCATATCTCTTCATAACTTCATAACTTCATAACTTCACAACTTCATAACTTCACAACTTCATAACTTCATAACTTCACAACTTCATATCTCCAGTGCTGTTTATCGTTTCTGCTGTTAACCTCTTTCTTCCATATCTTGATGTGAAGCTGTCCAGCATCTTCTGTCATCTGTTGTCTTCTGTCATCTGCTGTCTTCTGTCATTATTTACTTAGACTGTAATATTTGACTGGAGTTGTAACTGAAAGATGGTTTTATTAGTAATGTTTCACTTGAGTGGTGGCTGAACGATAGTTTTGTTTGTTTGTGCTGATTGTAAACTGTTACTAAACGATTGCTGAAGTGTTTACATCCTGTTTGTGTATCTTGGTTTACTTCCGCCATGCCACCACTTATGTTCGGCCATCGATGTAGACTTTTATTTGTGTCAGACTAGACTTTTCCTTTAGTTAATTCCCGTGTTATTTTAGTTCCTTTTCTTGATAACTCTGGTTTACTTATTTGATATCTTCTTTCTGATTTTAATATATTTATTTGTTTTTTGCTTCCACATATCTGTTGTGTTCTTTGTCAGTCTTTGAATATCTTATTCCTGGCTGACGAGTATCATTCGTAAAATTCCCGTATTTTGATCGCATTTTTCATTTGTAAAAAAATGATTTCAATACCAATTTTTTCTTCCTAATATATTTTCTACTGATACTCTACTTTTCTCACATGTACTTTAGTCGGCTAGTGAACGTATATTACAGGACTTAGTCGGCTAGTGAACGTATATTACAGGACTTAGTCGGCTAGTGAACGTATATTACAGTACTTAGTCGGCTAGTGAACGTACATTACAGTACTTAGTCGGCTAGTGAACGTATATTACAGGACGTAGTCGGCTAGTGAACGTATATTACAGTACTTAGTCGGCTAATGAACGTATATTACAGTACTTAGTCGGCTAGTGAACGTACATAACAGTACTTAGTCGGCTAGTGAACGTATATTACAGTACGAAGTTCACAATTAAACTTTTGATAAAGCATTTATTGGGCCATTGATTTTGTGTTAAAACACATTGTTTGTTACTAAACATGTGCTAAAGTACTTGGTATACTATCACACTGTTGTTAAAGTACTTTGTGTGCTACAAAACGTGTGTTAAAGTCAGTTGTGTACTACTAAGTTTGCGTTAGAGTACTTCGTGTGTTATTAAACTTCTGTTAAAGCACTTTGTGTGTTATTAAGCTTTTGCTAAAGTGTTTCATTTTACTAAATTTTTGTTAAAGTACTTTGAATGCTACAAAATTTTTGTTAAAGTAATTTATGTTCTATTAAACTTTTGTTAAAGCGCTTTTTGTGCGCACACTTTAAACTTGTGCAAAAGTATTTCGTATGTTATTAAACTTGGGTGAAAGTACGATGTTTCTTTTAAAAGTTTTTAAAGTACTTTGTGAGCTGCTAAGCATTTGTTACAGTACTTTTGTGCTACTAAACTTTTGCTAAAGTACTTTGTGTGCTAATAAACTTTTACAAAAGTAATTTGTATGCTATTACAATTTTGTTAAAGTCCTTTGTATTCTATTAAACTGTTGTAAAGTACTCTGTATGCTATTGTGCTTGTGTGTACTTTGTATGCCATGATACTTCTTTTAAGTACTATGTATGCTATTAAACTGTTGTTAAGTACTTTGAATGCCATTATACTTGAGTTAAGTACTGTCACAGAGTGGCTTAATTAGAGTCTGTCTGAGTACAGAGACAAGACACCAGTTTTGAGGGAAGTCTGAAAAGATAGATTAAGATGAGAATTTCAGTGAATGTGGAAGGATGAGACTTATAGCTTCCAGAGTGAGAACCTAGACTGACTCTCCTTCTCCACTTGTGACATATTTACTAGCTACTGTCTCACCACCTCTGACTACCAGAAAGGAGATAACGTTACACTAAGTTATCCACACCACTATACAGTCAAAGCATACAAGTACAGTATAGTGAAAGATAAACTGATCCAGTGTACATTTTATAGTTTATTAAACAACAAATTAATACCACAGCGAACAAAAATAACTTGCGAGTTCACACAACCTGGAAAAAAGAACAAATCAAGTGAAAGACACAATATAAATTTCCACGCTCTCTTTCACACCTGCACGAAAAAAAAGTAAGGATAAAGACATATACTGGGCAGAGGTCTCTACGTAAGAGCCACCACTCCTAACTACACTATTGTTACTAACTAAACACACTGTCCCGCTGAAGATTTATAAACTAAACGACTACACTGTCTCAAAGGCGCTCTAAGTGGTCCTGCACACCTAACTAATACACCACAAAGAAATGCTACGCTAATGGATTCTGCAGTACTAACTCTGAGGCTGTCCTCTAAGTATTTCTATCTAACCCTGCTGTTCCTGAGGAAACGGCTAAACTTCCCTCTGTCTCCTCTGTTTCTGTTCAGTGCCTCTCTGACGCTATCGTCTTCGTCTGAGGCTCCGATGAGTTGCTTTTCGTCACGCACCTCCTCCCGTTAGCATTTAGAAAGGCATGTTTTCCCTTTCTCCTTTCCCGAATAATGATGAAGGGGTCCTTGGTGAATATATCTATATTTAGTTGCCTAAGGCTGTAGATTTTATCACTGCTTATGACACTCAATTCTTCAAACCGACGAGTTAACCCGCTTCTGGTTTAGGCCTTCTGCATTATTTTTGCAGTATGTAAACAACACCAGGCAACGTAGCCTGTTTTGGTATTGGGCCTTTACGAGCTAAGAGGTCCGATTTAGAGGCAAGTCCCCGCTGAGGTATAGGTTTCCTCACGCCAAGAGAACTTCTAATTCCTCTCAGTGTTGAAGACGTAACTGGGCGCCAGGTACAAAGCGCGTACCCAGTTTTCTTCAATTACACTGATGTCTCGTGCCTCCTTCTCCCGAGAAGGCAAAGTCCGTTGTACGCTTATGTGTATCTACAACCTCCCCGCCGTGAATCGCCAAACTTTACAGAATATCACCGAACCGGGCAGACTGCAATGGTGCACGAAATTCTTGGACTTGTGAGCGCTAACTAAACTTTGGCGCTCAAGATATATATATTGCTAATAGCCTGATGAAAGACAGACGCGGTGAGTCATCGCGTCTGGCATCATCTCCCAGGAACCGCTTTTGCCCAACTTTTTGACCTAATATCATGCCTGCATATAAATTAAATCGAACCCAACAAATCGTAACATAATCTTAACCTCTGACTCATCGTTAACCGAGCAATCTTAACCAAGCTAATTTGAGTAAAGTACTCTGTATACTACTATTCTTGTGTTAAGTACTTTGTATGCCATTATAATTGTTTTAAGTACTATGTATGCTATTAAATTGTTGTTAAGTACTTTGTATGCCATTATGCTTGTGTTAAGTACTGTGTATGCTTTTAAACTGTTGTTAAGTACTTTGTATGCTATTATACTTGAGTAAAGTACTTTGTATGCTATTATACTTGAGTAAAGTACTTTGTATGCTATTAAACTGTTATAAAGTACTTTGTATGCTATTATACTTGTGCTAAGTACTTTGTATGTTATTAAAGTTGTGTTAAATATTTTGTGTGCTACTAAACCTATGCTGAAGCACTTTGTTTGCTGCTTAACTTGCGAGTAAGTACATTTTGTGCTATCGATCTTGCGTTGACGGACTTTTTGTGCATTAAACGTGTTCTAAACTACTGTTTCTACTACTAAACATGTGTTTAATTACTACAAGGACTTCTAAACATGGGTTGAAGTGGTCAGATTGCTAATACATGAGTACTAAATTACTCCCTCTGCTGCCAGGTTTGTGATAAAGTCCAGAGAATTCTGATAAACTTGCTGCTGCAGTTGGAGATTGTAACATATTGAATGGTCACTCCTAGTCTTACTGTCGTGATTGTAGCAGCAAGAACGGTCACTCTTACTCTTACTGTCGTGAATGTAGCAGGGAGAATGGTCACTCTTTCTCTTATTGTCGTGATTGTAGCAGGGAGAATGGTCACTCTTAGTCTTACTGTCGTGATTGTAGCAAGAAGAATGGTCACTCTTAGTCTTACTGTCGTGATTGTAGCAAGAAGAATGGTCACTCTTAGTCTTACTGTCGTGAATGTAGCAAGAAGAATGGTCACTCTTAGTCTTACTGTCGTGATTGTAGCAAGAAGAATGGTCACTCTTAGTCTTATTGTCGTGATTGTAGCAAGAAGAATGGTCACTCTTAGTCTTATTGTCGTGATTGTAGCAAGAAGGATGGTCACTCTTAGTCTTACTGTCGTGAATGTAGCAAGAAGAATGGTCACTCTTAGTCTTATTGTCGTGATTGTAGCAAGAAGAATGGTCACTCTTAGTCTTACTGTCGTGATTGTAGCAAGAAGAATGGTCACTCTTAGTCTTACTGTCGTGATTGTAGCAAGAAGAATGGTCACTCTTAGTCTTACTGTCGTGATTGTAGCAAGAAGAATGGTCACTCTTAGTCTTACTGTCGTGAATGTAGCAAGAAGAATGGTCACTCTTAGTCTTATTGTCGTGATTGTAGCAAGAAGAATGGTCACTCTTAGTCTTACTGTCGTGATTGTAGCAAGAAGAATGGTCACTCTTAGTCTTACTGTCGTGAATGTAGCAAGCAGAATGGTCACTCTTAGTCTTACTGTCGTGATTGTAGCAAGAAGAATGGTCACTCTTAGTCTTACTGTCGTGAATGTAGCAAGCAGAATGGTCACTCTTAGTCTTACTGTCGTGATTGTAGCAAGAAGAATGGTCACTCTTAGTCTTACTGTCGTGAATGTAGCAAGAAGAATGGTCACTCTTAGTCTTACTGTCGTGATTGTAGCAAGAAGAATGGTCAGTCTTAGTCTTACTGTCGTGAATGTAGCAAGAAGAATGGTCACTCTTAGTCTTACTGTCGTGACTGTAGCAAGAAGAATGGTCACTCTTAGTCTTACTGTCGTGATTGTAGCAGGGAGAATGGTCACTCTTAGTCTTACTGTCGTGATTGTAGCAGGGAGAATGGTCACTCTTAGTCTTACTGTCGTGAATGTAGCAAGAAGAATGGTCACTCTTAGTCTTTCTGTCGTGAATGTAGCAGGGAGAATGGTCACTCTTAGTCTTACTGTCGTGATTGTAGCAGGGAGAATGGTCACTCTTAGTCTTACTGTCGTGAATGTAGCAAGAAGAATGGTCACTCTTAGTCTTACTGTCGTGATTGTAGCAAGAAGAATGGTCACTCTTAGTCTTTCTGTCGTGAATGTAGCAGTGAGAATGGTCACTCTTAGTCTTACTGTCGTGATTGTAGCAGGGAGAATGGTCACTCTTAGTCTTACTGTCGTGAATGTAGCAAGGAGAATGGTCACTCTTAGTCTTACTGTCGTGATTGTAGCAAGAAGAATGGTCACTCTTAGTCTTACTGTCGTGAATATAGCAAGGAGAATGGTCACTCTTAGTCTTACTGTCGTGATTGTAGCAAGAAGAATGGTCACTCTTAGTCTTACTGTCATGAATGTAGCAGGGAGTATGGTCACTCTTAGTCTTACTGTCGTGAATGTAGCAGGGAGAATGGTCACTCTTAGTCTTACTGTCGTGAATGTAGCAGGGAGAATGGTCACTCTTAGTCTTACTGTCGTGAATGTAGCAGGGAGAATGATCACTCTTAGTCTTGCTGTCGTGATTGTAGCAAGAAGAATGGTCACTCTTAGTCTTGCTGTCGTGATTGTAGCAAGAAGAATGGTCACTCTTAGTCTTACTGTCGTGAATGTAGCAGGGAGAATGGTCACTCTTAGTCTTACTGTCGTGATTGTAGCAAGAAGAATGGTCACTCTTAGTCTTACTGTCGTGAATGTAGCAGGGAGAATGGTCACTCTTAGTCTTACTGTCGTGAATGTAGCAGGGAGAATGGTCACTCTTAGTCTTACTGTCGTGACTATAGCAAGGAAAATGGCCACACTTAGTCTTAATGTCGTTATTGTAGCATTGAGATAGCCGCATTTAGTCAACGACGTGATTGTGGCAGGGAGAATGGTCACTCTCTCTAGTCGTGATTGTAGGAGGGAGAATGACGTGACGTGATTGTAGCAAGAAGAATGGTCACTCTTAGTCTTACTGTCGTGAATGTAGCAGGGAGAATGGTCACTCTTAGTCTTACTGTCGTGAATGTAGCAGGGAGAATAGTCACTCTTAGTCTTACTGTCGTGATTGTAGCAGGGAGAATGGTCACTCTTAGTCTTACTGTCGTGAATGTAGCAGGGAGAATGGTCACTCTTAGTCTTACTGTCGTGAATGTAGCAGGGAGAATAGTCACTCTTAGTCTTACTGTCGTGATTGTAGCAAGAAGAATGGTCACTCTTAGTCTTACTGTCGTGAATGTAGCAGGGAGAATGGTCACTCTTAGTCTTACTGTCGTGATTGTAGCAAGAAGAATGGTCACTCTTAGTCTTACTGTCGTGAATGTAGCAAGAAGAATGGTCACTCTTAGTCTTACTTTCGTGATTGCAGCAAGAAGAATGGTCACTCTTAGTCTTACATTCGTGATTGTAGCAAGAAGAATGGTCACTCTCAGTCTTACTGTCGTGATTGTAGCAGGGAGAATGGTCACTCTTAGTCTTACTGTCGTGATTGTAGCAAGAAGAATGGTCACTCTTAGTCTTACTGTCGTGATTGTAGCAAGAAGAATGGTCACTCTTAGTCTTACTGTCGTGATTGTAGCTAGAAGAATGGTCACTCTTAGTCTTACTGTCGTGAATGTAGCAAGAAGAATGGTCACTCTTAGTCTTACTGTCGTGATTGTAGCAAGAAGAATGGTCACTCTTAGTCTTGCTGTCGTGATTGTAGCAAGAAGAATTGTCACTCTTAGTCTTACTGTCGTGATTGTAGGAAGAAGAATGGTCACTCTTAGTCTTACTGTCGTGAATGTAGCAGGGAGAATGGTCACTCTTAGTCTTACTGTCGTGAATGTAGCAGGGAGAATGGTCACTCTTAGTCTTACTGTCGTGATTGTAGCAGGGAGAATGGTCACTCTTAGTCTTACTGTCGTGATTGTAGCAAGAAGAATGGTCACCCTTAGTCTTACTGTCGTGATTGTAGCAAGAAGAATGGTCACTCTTAGTCTTACTGTCTTGATTGTAGCAAGAAGAATGGTCACTCTTAGTCTTACTGTCGTGATTGTAGCAGTGAGAATGGTCACTCTTAGTCTTACTGTCGTGATTGTAGCAGGGAGAATGGTCACTCTTAGTCTTACTGTCGTGAATGTAGCAAGAAGAATGGTCACTCTTAGTCTTACTGTCGTGATTGTAGCAGGGAGAATGGTCACTCTTAGTCTTACTGTCGTGATTGTAGCAAGAAGAATGGTCACTCTTAGTCTTACTGTCGTGAATGTAGCAAGAAGAATGGTCACTCTTAGTCTTACTGTCGTGAATGTAGCAGGGAGAATGGTCACTCTTAGTCTTACTGTCGTGATTGTAGCAGGGAGAATGGTCACTCTTAGTCTTACTGTCGTGAATGTAGCAAGAAGAATGGTCACTCTTAGTCTTACTGTCGTGATTGTAGCAAGAAGAATGGTCACTCTTAGTCTTTCTGTCGTGAATGTAGCAGTGAGAATGGTCACTCTTAGTCTTACTGTCGTGATTGTAGCAGGGAGAATGGTCACTCTTAGTCTTACTGTCGTGAATGTAGCAAGGAGAATGGTCACTCTTAGTCTTACTGTCGTGATTGTAGCAAGAAGAATGGTCACTCTTAGTCTTACTGTCGTGAATATAGCAAGGAGAATGGTCACTCTTAGTCTTACTGTCGTGATTGTAGCAAGAAGAATGGTCACTCTTAGTCTTACTGTCATGAATGTAGCAGGGAGTATGGTCACTCTTAGTCTTACTGTCGTGAATGTAGCAGGGAGAATGGTCACTCTTAGTCTTACTGTCGTGAATGTAGCAGGGAGAATGGTCACTCTTAGTCTTCATGTCGTGACTGTAGCAGGGAGAATGGTCACTCTTAGTCTTACTGTCGTGAATGTAGCAGGGAGAATGGTCACTCTTAGTCTTACTGTCGTGATTGTAGCAAGAAGAATGGTCACTCTTAGTCTTACTGTCGTGAATGTAGCAGGGAGAATGGTCACTCTTAGTCTTGCTGTCGTGATTGTAGCAAGAAGAATGGTCACTCTTAGTCTTACTGTCGTGAATGTAGCAGGGAGAATGATCACTCTTAGTCTTGCTGTCGTGATTGTAGCAAGAAGAATGGTCACTCTTAGTCTTGCTGTCGTGATTGTAGCAAGAAGAATGGTCACTCTTAGTCTTACTGTCGTGAATGTAGCAGGGAGAATGGTCACTCTTAGTCTTGCTGTCGTGATTGTAGCAAGAAGAATGGTCACTCTTAGTCTTACTGTCGTGAATGTAGCAGGGAGAATGGTCACTCTTAGTCTTACTGTCGTGAATGTAGCAGGGAGAATGGTCACTCTTAGTCTTACTGTCGTGACTATAGCAAGGAAAATGGCCACACTTAGTCTTAATGTCGTTATTGTAGCATTGAGATAGCCGCATTTAGTCAACGACGTGATTGTGGCAGGGAGAATGGTCACTCTCAGTCTTATTGTCGTGATTGTAGGAGGGAGAATGACCGCATTTAGTTAACGACGTGATTGTGGCAGGGAGAATGGTCACTCTTAGTCTTATTGTCGTGATTGTAGCAGGGAGAATGGTCCCTCTTAGTCTTAATGTCGTGATTGTAGCAGGGAGAACGGCCGCATTTAGTCTTATTGTCGTGATTGTAGCAGGGAGGATGGTCACTCTTAGTCTTACTGTTGTGATTGTAGCAGAGATAATAGTCACTCTTAGTCTTATTGTCGTGATTGTAGCAGGGAAGATGGTCACTCTAAGTCTTACTGTCGTGATTGTAGCAGGGATAATGGTCACTCTTTGTCTTATTGTCGTGATTGTAGCAGGGATAATGGTCACTCTTAGTCTTACTGTCGTGATTGTAGCAGGGAGAATGGTCACTCTTAGTCTTACTGTCGTGATTGTAGCAGGGAGAATGGTCACTCTTAGTCTTACTGTCGTGATTGTAGCAGGGAGAATGGTCACTCTTAGTCTTACTGTCGTGAATGTAGCAAGAAGAATGGTCACTCTTAGTCTTACTGTCGTGAATGTAGCAGGGAGAATGGTCACTCTTTGTCTTATTGTCGTGATTGTAGCAGGGAGAATGGTCACTCTTAGTCTTACTGTCGTGATTGTAGCAGGGATAATGGTCACTCTTTGTCTTATTGTCGTGAATTTAGCAGGGAGAATGGTCACTCTTAGTCTTACTGTCGTGATTGTAGCAGGGAGAATGGTCACTCTTAGTCTTACTGTCGTGATTGTATCAGGGCTTAGTCGTATTGTCGTGATTGTAGCAGGGAGAATGGTCACTCTTATTCTTACTGCCATGATTGTGGCAATGAGAATGGTCACTCTTAGTCTTACTGTCGTGATTGTGGCGGGGAGAGTGGTCATTATTAGTCTTATTATCGTGATTGTAGCAGGGAGAATGGCCGCATTTAGTCTTAACGTCGTGACTGTAGCAGGGAGAATGGTCACTCTTAGTCTGAGTGTCGTAATTGTTGCAGGTTGTTGTGGGTTTATTAGCAGACTCGGAGTTTTGAATTAACCTAGCATATTTAATCAGCACTCTGTAATCTCTTTGTGGAAGGCTTCTATCCATATAATACAAACAAAACTCCATACAAATATAAATAACTGGTTAACTCTAGACTGGTGAAAGCCAGCAGCAGTTTATAAAAACGTAGATGCGCACTCATAAGAATAGTGTGCTTGTTGCTAGTTTTTACATTTTTAAACTTTAACCTTGACCTTCCCACCCTTTCAAATTCAATCAGCTAGTTATCATATCGCACAACACTGAAGTATAAAAGACGCAAACCAATGAAATATCACAAGTATACTTACTGGAATGTAGCAAATATACTGAACGAAAATATAACTACACTAAAATATAGCAGATTTGTTGCACTGAAATTAAACATTTATGCAGCACTAAAATATACTAGATATGCTGCACTAAAATATAACAGTTATACTGCTCTAAAATGTAACAGATATGATGCACTAAAATATATCAGATATACTGCACTAAAATATAACAGATATACTGCACTAAAATATAACAGATATACTGTACTAAAATATAGCAGATATGATGCATTAAAATATAACAGATGTGGAGCGCTTAAATATAACATGTGCGGCGCTTAAATATAACAGATGTGGAGCGCTAAAATATAACAGATGTACAGCACTGAAATATAACAGATGTACAGCGCTTAAATATAACACACGTAGAGCGTTAAAATATAACAGATGTACAGCACTGAAATATAACAAATATGATGCACTAGAATATAACAGATGTGCAGCACTAAAATTTAACAGATGTGGAGCGCTTAAATATAACAAATATGCAGCACTGAAAAAAAAAACAGATATGATGCACTAAAATATAACAGATGTGCAGCACTAAAATACAACAGATGTGCAGCACTAAAATATAACAGATGTGGAGCGCTTATATATAACAGATGTGAAGCGCTTAAATATAACAGATGTGGAGTGTTTAAAAATGACAGATGTGGAGCGCTTAAATATAACAGATGTGGAGCACTTAAATATAACAGACGTGGAGCACTTAAATATAACAAATATGATGTACTAAAATATAACAGATGTGCAGCACTAAAATATAACAGATTTGCAGCACTAAAATATAACAGATGTGGAGCGCTTAAATATAACAGGTGTGCAGCGCTAAAATATAACTGATGTGCAGCACCAAAGTATAACAGATGTGCAGCACTAAAATATAGCAGATATACAGCACTAAAATATAACAGACATACAGCACTAAAATAATACAGACATACAGCACTAAAATATAACAGACATACAGCATTGAAATATAACAGAAATACTGCACTGAAATATAACAGATATGCGGCTCTAAAATATAACATATACACGGCTCTAAAATATAACAGATATACAGCTCTAAAATATACCAAACATACAGCTCTAAAATATAATAAACACACTGAATTGAAATATTTTAGATACACTGCACTGTGGTAAGTTGGGATATTATAAATATTTATAGGGGACTTAGTGTACTGACTGAGATCAGCTGTGAAGGTATCTGTATCTAATAAGTGTGGTGTATTACAGATGACCTTACTTTGCTACCACATTTAGATCTCAATCAGACTTATTCTGGAATATTGTGATGACTACGTTGAATGTCTAGGGTTATGATAGTGATGAAGTGTATGTTCACAACAACCAACAGACAGATAAACACTTTAATTAAAATCCACAACACTTTACAACACTGTGACACGCACATACATAGAACAATCTAGAAGACTATCTTAAGTAAGTCAAGTGTTAACTTTTAAAATATGTATTAATTCCTTTCAATAATAGATATCCTGATTCAACTACAGAGTGAATAGGAATCACGATCAAATGTAATCACAAGTTTTATGTACACAATTTATACATAGGATCTTTGTACTGACATATAATATTATTACAATATGTGTGTAGGTTGTGATGTAGTACTATGAGGTAATACTGGCTTTTAAAGCTAGGTTGTTGTTTGTCATCATGACTTCGTGTGTTTGTTACGGGTGGAAATAATATTGGAAGGTTCACAGTTTCTTTTTATTTGAAAACAAATAACTGTCCCTCTTGATTTAATGTACAGTCAATTTTAGAGGGGGGTATACAAGATTGAGCTGCTCTGGCCAACGAAATCTTATCTTCTGTGTGGGCGGCAGGAAAACTGTCTCCTCTGCTCGCTTGCTTCTCAGTTTTCTTGAAAAACAACACTGGTCGATATCTTGAACAAGGAGTATGCTACCAGCCTCTGGATTCAGCAAAACTCAGACCAGGTGCTGCTCTAATACTTCAGTACCACGGTCCCTGAAATAAGAAGGTTGTACCTCCTACTTCAGAACTAATTTATAATCTATTTCCACACTGAAGCACAATACATTACAAACACAGAGTTCAGCGCTGTAGGCCAACTGCTAGCTTCTCATTTAACAATATACACCAGTATTCCTCTCCCTAATGGTTACACCGCCTCTGCAATTCCAGCATTAATTCCTTCTATACAATAAGATAGGTGTCATAGTACTATTTGGCAATCTCATATATGCCTATGCAGTTATACTCCTCTCCGACAAGTTTTTTTTTCATGGTGGAGCAATATCTAGGCTTTGCCTCATGTTTGCTACTGAACCACACACAGACAGACATAAATTATCATTTCACATTCAATTTTCATCTAAAAGATATCAAATATGTCTAGCTTACCACAATTCAAGGAAATATTAAACAAGTACGTTGACTGGCGATGAGTTATGGCACAATTCCGATCTGCCTCTGTCCCAGGCTTTTATTAGAAAAAATATGAGCTGGTTCTCAACGCACTTGCTTCTCACCAAGTTTATTTTCAAAAAGTGGCCCTGAACAGACGCTTCTAATTGACTATATCAAATGTTCTAACCAATGAGACCATGTTTACAAAAGCCTTTGAAAAAATTTACCCTTCCTACCGTTTCAATTAACAACCAAAAATAGTATTTGCAGTCGACTAATCATGTTTCGCCTTACGTATAACTCTAGCCAATCAAATCGGATCTAACGTGTTGGCCTCATTTCCCCTAAAGCAGTGTCCAAACATGCCATTATGAGCAAATATGATCTTGTGTTGTCAGACAACACCACTATAGTATTTTGGCTATAATTTGTTAATTACTAGACTATTGGCGTAACACCTAACATATTGTTTGTCAGCAAGTCCTAAGGCACCCAAATATATAAGTTTAATGGGGCCAAGTGGCTTCGTTACAAATATGTATTATGCCAGGATAGTCGTGTATTTGTTTTTTTATTTATTGTTTTAGCACCGCCACCTGTTCTGCCTTTTCGACTGTTCTGTCAGTATAAAGTCAGGATTTCAGACATAAAACAGTATTGTGTCATGTTTCCTAATAAGCATTAACCATGTTTTTTAAAACCTTACCTCGTATTGGTAGTGTTTTTTGTCACTATTTGAAAAAAAATCAAGCCTGCATGCCTTTCGCGTGGGGTGGCATCGCGAGACGACGCGGTAGCATTGCATGCGTTCCTCCGTACATCTCTCTCTCTCTCTCTCTCTCTCTCTCTCTCTCTTCTAAGCCCGTCTGTCTTTTAGTTACGTAGTGTATATAATGACATTAATGTAATATTAAATCTAGGTCATTACGCAGTGTGTCTATCAAGGTCGTATAAGAAATACAGTACCAGTTTTATTTTTAGAAACGCGTGTAGTTTATGCAGACGGAGCATAAAAAGAGGTTTTCTTGTTTAGCTAGCATGACGTTCTATAACACAAGCGTACGCTATTGTGACCGCACTGTTCTTTTACCATTCTTCTTTCCTTTATTGAATTAATTCGTTAGGCTTTACATTTACTCTCTAATTTATATATGTGGATTAGAATTTTTCACGACAAATTCTCCCCACTTAAAACAGACATCACATGTCAGTCTATAATTCTATATACACATAGAGAAATTTAATATTATTCCTGGGGCTTACGGTGATTCTCATCACACGGATGGCGGCTTAGAAAATCCGCACCCAGGTTAGTTTTTCCAGAAATATATTCTATTGATGAAAGTGGTTCCTTTTTCATCTCCGTTGCAATAGACAAGGTCAACAAGTGTGTCTCTTCCTGATTTTCTCTTTCCAAATATTTCTTCAGGAGATTCACATGATAGATTTTTTCTTTCCCCTTCTTATCTATCTTATAGTTGGTTCTAGACACCTTCTCTAGAATTGTATATGGACCTTGCCATCCAATTTGTAACTTATTCTGACTACCGGGTAGAAGAAGCAGTACCTTCTCTCCCACAGCCAAATCTCTGTCTTTAGCTTTCTTGTTGTAATAGGCAGCATGTTTTTTCCTGGCTTGTCTCAAATTTTCATTGGCAAGTTTCCAGCCAGTTTTTAAACGAGTGGTCAGCTCATTCACATATTGGTATGAGGATGTAATATTTTCCTCTGCCTTTTCATCAGTCCACGTTCTTAACAGAGCTTCGAGTGGACTTTTTATTGGCCTTCCAAATAATAATGTTGCCGGGGCCATACCGGTTGAACTATGGGGTACCTCCCGATAAGCAAAGAGGGCGGCGTGAAGGTACTGGTCCCATGTATCTGGTTTTTCATGTGCCAACTTTCTCAGGATCGACATCAACGTACCATTAAATCTTTCCACTTGGCCGTTCCCTTGGGAATGGTACAGACTACAATGGAAGTGTTTGGCCTGAAAGATCCTGAAAACTTCTTCTGTTAGTTTCCCCTTGAACTGAGAGCCATTATCAGTCAAGATTTGGTTAGGAAAGCCTAACCTTGTGAAAATTGTGAGTAATGCCTCTGCCACATGTTTAGAGTCAATGGATGACAGGGCTACCGCCTCTCCCCACATAGAACAGGTGTCCACCAGAGTCAGAATGTAGCTGTTCCTCCTCTTGGTTCGAGTGAGAGGTCCCACAATGTCCACGGCAACTCTCTCAAAGGGTGTTCCCACTATGGGCATTTCCCCTAGAGTTGCGGGTGCAGTCCAATGCTTAGGTGCTACTCGTTGGCACTCTGGACAGGATTTTACATATCGTTTGATATCTTCAGTTATCCCTGGCCAGAAACAGTGACAAGCTATACGCTGTCCTGTTGCGCTGATCCCCATATGACCACTGAAGGGAATTGCATGCCCTAGTTCCAACACTTTAGTCCTATATGAAGTGGGAAGGACCAGCTGTCCGTGACCATTGGATTCAGATCCAGCCTTCCTATAAATCAACTTGTTCTTCATATAAAATTCTCCCTTGCCTGGAGGTGTATGACATTTGGGCAACTTCTTGAAACACGGCTTGAGTGTTTTGTCCTCCGCCTGTGCCTTCCTCATCTCATCTGGATGAGTATTTATTGGATTTTCCTCCTCCTTTTTAGACTGTGATCTGGTCTGCACCGTTGCCAATATCACAGGTCTCTTGGGATTCCCCAGGAAGACATATCTACACCCCAATATCAGAGGGTAGATTGGTTTATTTATCAATGCTGCTTTGATTATTCCCTCCACATATCGCGTTTTTACATGTATCTTAGCGATAGGGAGTGTCATGGTCGCTACTTCCTTGGTTGCAGCTTGAATCTCCACTGTTTCTGTGGTGTATTGATCTGCTTGCACCAGGTGAGAACTCACAACTGAATCATAATCTAAATCTGTATCATATAAGCACCTTATGGTAACACCATTACAGATTACATCTTCACACACTGGGGGGTGGTACGGTTCCTGTCGTTCCTCAGATTTGACCTTTGTTCCCTTCTTCCCAGATTTCATAGCAGGAAAACGAGGAGTTTTATTCCTACAATTTTCAGTGGTATGATTGTTCATCTTACACTTTTTACACCACTTCCTTCCTTGGTTGAAAGATTTTCTTTCATCAAATTTCCTTTCATCGAATTGTGGGGTTTTATTTTTATTGTCATACCGTGGCCTATCAAACTGGTGCTTACCTTTGTTCTGATCTCTATGATCAAATTTATTAAAGTTCTGTGGTGCCTTAAAATTATCTACCTGTTTCTTTTTATTACCTGTTACCTCTGCCTGAGCTGCCTGATATCTTTCAGCAACAGTTAGTAACTCACCCAGCCTCTCTGCACCTTGTTCCATGAGAAACTTTCTCAGGTCTGGAGCCATGGACTCTCTTAATTGTTCTATAAGGATCATTTCCTTAAGATCTTGGGTTTTCCCCAGAGCCGTCCATTTCTCCAAGTATGTCTCTAACCGTGCAGAGAACTGGTGATATGTCTCACCTGACAGTAGTTTAGCATTCCCAAATTTTTTCTTATAAAATTCTCCATTCTTTTCTTATCTTAACAAAAGAGCCTGCTTTAGCATGTCATAATTGTCTTGATCATACCTGCCCATTTAGGCAAAAACATCATAAGCTGTACTACGAAGCCCTTGTGATAACTTTAAGCTCCACCTTTCTCTCTCTAACCCATACGTGGTAGCTAATAGTTCATATCTATTTAGATAGCTCTCGATGTCATCTTCTTTCTCAACAAAATGATCTAAATGAAAATTCATAGCTGAGGTTGAGGCTCCCTGACTAGCAGAGGCATCAGAGATAAAGGGACTGGCACCATTTTCAGGAGCATGGCTTTGAAATTCCAACTCCCTTAGTCGTAACTCGTGCTCCCTTTGTAATCTCTTATCTTCTGCTTCCCTCTGTAATCTCTTATCTTCTGCTTCCCTCTGTAATCTCTTATCTTTTGCTTCCCTCTGTAATCTCATATCTTCTGCTTCCCTCTCTGCAGCCAATTTTTTTTCTTCTGCCTCCAATGCCCTAGCCTCCTTGTCAGCCTCAATCTGCAACCTCTTAATTTCTTTTTCAGCCTCTAACTTTCTTTCAGCCTCTTTTTCTAATCTTTTTTCTTCGCGTTCAATAAATTTGTCACATTCAGTAGTGACATAAGCAATCATAACTTGCCCGTCCATTCCTAACTCTTTAGCAGCCTGCATAGCAGCAGATCGAAATTTTGCCAGGTCTGCCATTTTCTAACAGGCAAATGTATACAATATCTAACTAAACAATTCAATCTATAACTAATTATCTAAGGACAACCACAAGCACTGAGAGCTCAACCTTATTTATTTTCCACCCAAGGATACCTTTTAAATTTTTATTATTCCCTGAAGTGAATTATCCCCAATATATATAATAGGAGAAGATTCAAAATCCCGGACAGGACCCCAATATATGTGGTAGGTTGGGATATTATAAATATTTATAGGGGACTTAGTGTACTGACTGAGATCAGCTGTGAAGGTATCTGTATCTAATAAGTGTGGTGTATTACAGATGACCTTACTTTGCTACCACATTTAGATCTCAATCAGACTTATTCTGGAATATTGTGATGACTACGTTGAATGTCTAGGGTTATGATAGTGATGAAGTGTATGTTCACAACAACCAACAGACAGATAAACACTTTAATTAAAATCCACAACACTTTACAACACTGTGACACGCACATACATAGAACAATCTAGAAGACTATCTTAAGTAAGTCAAGTGTTAACTTTTAAAATATGTATTAATTCCTTTCAATAATAGATATCCTGATTCAACTACAGAGTGAATAGGAATCACGATCAAATGTAATCACAAGTTTTATGTACACAATTTATACATAGGATCTTTGTACTGACATATAATATTATTACAATATGTGTGTAGGTTGTGATGTAGTACTATGAGGTTACCTCTATCAAAGTTCTTATAGTTAGCGGAACCATAATGTTGAGGACAATTAAATTGCCTCCAGTTCTTTAAAGAAGAACCGTCACGTGATGGACGGGTTTGGTACTGTCCACAATCACGGTTATTTATCTTAGTAAAGCTGTTGTTATTTTTGCCTGTGGCAATGTGCTTAATAGGTACATCGTACTGTCTGAGCTGAGTACGATGGGTACTAACAGTTTTGTTTTCTTTTACCAACTTATCAGGAATTTGAAAAGTCGATGCACGGTTTTCATGAGGAATCTTATCATGACACTTATTAAAGTCCTCACCGTGATCCAAACTTGATTTACCTTTGTTGGCCTCACGCCAACTCCCATTAGAGACAGTATCGTTATTTCGTGGGAAACCATATTTGCCACGAAAAGATTTGTTCACGTATTGTTTCATGTTACTGCTAGCATGGAGTGCATGTCGCTGACTCTTTGCATTAACATATTGACCATCAGCTTTATGTCTAACTTCATTCACCTTGGTAGCAGACAACATTTTATTGTTCAAAACAATATCTAATAAACCATCAATTCTGTTGCGAAGTTTTGCAATTTCTACTTCCGCAACAGCTTTCTCTCTAGAAACAGCTCTATGCATTTTCTCATTGGTTTTAACTTCCCTGTTATAATCCAACCTTGTAACATGTAACTGAGAAGCCAAAGTCTTCTCCTTAACAATACTATCTTTAAGATCCTTTCTTAATATTGTCATCTGAGCTGTAGCTTCTAAAACCTTAGCCTTTTCTTGAACAAGTTCAAGTCTGAGTACTTCCATAGCACTATGATAAGTAGACCTAAGTTCATCAATTTTCTTATCTTTTTTTTTTTGTTCGCTGTCAACTGTGTTAACTCCAGTTGCAGTGACTGAATCTCACTATCCTTCCTATTCTTAAACATCTTCATCTCCTTTAGAGATTCCATACTCTTCTTTATAGCAGTACATCGCAGAAGATCCACCTCATTACTTAGTTCCAGAATTGTTTCTTCATAAGACTTCTTGTCTTGTCCGGCCTGAAGTTGTACTTTGCGACACATTTCTTGCGCACTAGCAAGAGACCAGTTTGCTTTATGTAAGTCATCTTCATGTCTCTTAGCTTCAATCCTTTCAGGAACAACCATATCCTTCTCAGGGAATATTGCATTCTTTTCTTTAAGTTGGCTCTCGAGATTACTATTATCATGCAAGAGACGAAAAAGTGTTTTATTATAGGACTTTTCCCGTTCCTGAGCCTGAACTTTTAACATCTCACAGTCCATATTGACTTGCTTTAGCTCACTATTAAGAGACTGTTCTTTACCAAGATGATTGTTCTTCATTAAGCTCACTTCAACTTCTAACTCTTTTTTCTCCTTTTCCAGTTGAGATTGTCTCAATTTATTCTCACTAGGAAGAGCTAATGTTTCTATAATCTTCCACAGTAGTTTTAAATCAAGCGTGGAAGAGTTCACCTTATCTACCTGATTACCCAACATCTCTTTTAATGAGGTCACTTCCTTCTCCAACTCTTTCTTCTGACTAGCCCAATCTCTATTCTGACTAACCCAATTTGTAACATGTCTATTATTAGCTTTTATATGAAACTCCACTTCCTTCTTCAGTGTAGCATTTTCAGGATTCATTTCTGAGAACTTCTTCTCATTCTGCATTTTCAACTGCTGTAGCTCATCAGTAAGAGCTTTATTTTTACCCTGAAGATCATTTATCATTTTTTCCAAAGCATCCAACTCAACAACATTACCTTCATCATAAAAGAGTGTGGATAGTGATTTAGAAAGTCTAATTACTCTATCCTTAGAATAGCCATTTCTATAATTACATATAGCATATTCTCTTAGACTCTCACTCGCCTGAAGTAGGAAATGCTCTGTGGCATAATCCACACATTGGCCACCACTGATAAAAGCCGGATATAAATGTGATAAATGCCACCACAGATAATGTCTGGATGCGGGTGTTATGTTCAGAGTCGTAACTGGTCATCACTGAAGCAGGTCTTCTTTAGATTACTTCTGCACCATCGAATGAACCTGTCGTGTTGATATTGAGTGGGAGTGTCAAGTAACGCGAATGGTGTACTGGTTCGGTGTAATGGACCACTTGATAATATTTCTCACACACTCTCATGCAAGGCAATGACGACTTGAACTGCAGCGGGCATTTCACACCGTTTAATAGGGACGCACACATCAGGACAGCACGGAACATAGTCATGGGAACATGTTGACGTATAAATCATTAGGCATTTGAACAATAGATCATATTTCATGCAGCATTCAAATATGATGGAAGATATAAGGAATCATTCAATGTTCTGGCAGCCTATGGCCACATCCCCTAACTGACTGAACGCATCAGTGGGGGTGGGCGTGTAAACATACAAAGAGTTCACTGGCCGAACCTTTTCCTTGGCTAAGTTCTCCAGCGACATATAGCAAATATTTATGTAATAAAGTTAAACCACGATAGGGGTTTTCATATTAGTGAGATCTCCATATCACTGTCCGATAATAAGTTGGATATACTGTTCTCAGGACAGCGATCCATAACGATGACAAGAAAACAATATGGCTGCCTTCCTGAGTTGTGCTCACTCACCCAGCAGAAGGATAATGATAAGCCAAAGTTAATTCACAATTTGAATATTAATAATTTCCTAGAGTTTCCCTACAGTTCCACATTACTAAGGTTGTTACATGTAGACATCAGCTCTGTTGGGAAACCTGTCATCTTCAATGGTATATCAACGACCAACGATGTTCGAAACACGATGCATCTAGGTCTAACCACGTAGAGATCATCAAAAGAAAGGGTCTGGTATTACCTGGAGTCCGAATTAATAACAAAGTGCATGGGGAGAATCTCTGACAAATAGACTCTTGCAGAGACACTAACTTCTCCTGGAAAAACATGCACAAATCACTTTTCAACCCTTAAAAGGGACCAGCCCAAGAAACACACAGTCAGCCATATCAGGCGGCATTATCGAGACTCAGTACGCCTCCGTAGGACAACGAATACCTGCCCCAGATTTCGGCACAAAGAATATAGTCCGACCTAAACATACAAAGATATACGATATAAGACTGAATCTTCTTGTACTAGACAAGTAATACATATAAATTCAGGCCATAAACATATTGAACAAGATCAATCTATTTTCTGGCCCTAACAAATGAGAAATTACATAAATTCGGTATTCATCCGCAAAATCAATATTCAAGGGGAGATCATCCACATAATCAAAAGTATAAATCAAATCATGGATGATATAACTTTGACTGTAATCTCTTTTTCATATCAATTAGTTATGCCGTAATCTGTGCGTCAAAAATATGTGCGCAACAGTTACGTAGTGTATATAATGACATTAATGTAATATTAAATCTAGGTCATTACGCAGTGTGTCTATCAAGGTCGTATAAGAAATACAGTACCAGTTTTATTTTTAGAAACGCGTGTAGTTTATGCAGACGGAGCATAAAAAGAGGTTTTCTTGTTTAGCTAGCATGACGTTCTATAACACAGGCGTACGCTATTGTGACCGCACTGTTCTTTTACCATTCTTCTTTCCTTTATTGAATTAATTCGTTAGGCTTTACATTTACTTTCTAATTTATATATGTGATTTAGAATTTTTCACGACATGCACCAATAAATATAACAGACATACAGCACTAGAATGTAACCATTAGAATGTTGTGCTTGAAGTGGGAAATAATCAGGAGAATTGTACCGCTAATGAAACAAACTGTGCTTTAAAAAAATGACAATTAATGTGAGGCCCATCTGTCAATATTTGATTACTTTAACAAGTCTATCTGCTGATAAAAGTGTCCATTCATTTATTTAAAGCCTTTCCGCTTACCGAGGAGCACAGCGCTTCCTAATATAAACGCAACAACTTCCTGTTCTGTGCTCGTCGTTCAAGGTCGCCCCATGTCCACCTTGTCTCTTTCATGTTTGTCTCCAGTGCCCTATTTTCAAGTCTCCTTCTATTTATTCTTGGTATTTCGTTGAAGGACAAAGAACAAATGTCGAGATGTTGTCACGTGCTGGCCTGTATACACTGCTTAGACAGCGCAGACTTCGCTAGATTAGCTATGGTCGTCGCATGGAAGATGGTTACATCCGTAAAGATATGAATGGAGGTATACCTGGAGCCATCCTTATATGACCATAAGCTATGCACAATGTTATAATATACATGTGTGGAAGTGAACCTCTGTCTGTAAGGCTAATTACACCATTATTGACTCTTGAAATCACCCACACATGTCCAGTGATTCCCCCTTTGGTGAAACTTGTTGAGAACCCACCATTACACACTAAGCTTGGATAAGTCACTAGAGCACCAGGCGCGACTCTGGCTTTTATCTGGTTGACTGCATGCAGGAGAATTTCACTATTGACCAAGTGATAGGCAAGGGAGGATGAGAAGTGACTCAACACGTTTCGGAATTGCAGAAAAGCCACAGGAAAAGCCTAGATCTACAGTGTAGATAATATCATGGAGTCTTCAACTTGGTATTGGCTGGTAAAGAGCGAATAGCTCAGCAGCCCTAGTTAAATAACAACATCCATAAAGACATCTTCTACGGACAACTGGCAGATGGCAAAAGAACAGTCCGGCGATAGCAGCTGAAGTTCAAAGATGTGTGCAAGAGAGATATTAAAACACTTGGCATACATCTAGCAACCTTGGAGGATGAAACTGTCAATCGCACCAGTAGGCGATGTTCCATACGGAGCCACCTCAGATTGGGCAAAAACAAGATCTCACAACAAGCAGAAGAGAAAAGAAAACGCCGAAAGAGACAGCAGGCAAAAAGACAGGTGAAGGCTATCACATCAAGGGAGCATTCCCATAGTTAGTTATAACTGAAGGGGACTGCTACTGCTACTATTCTATTTATCGTATTCTAGAGTTTACAGAACAGCGACTACCTTGTAAAGCTATCAGCTGGTGTTTCTATTCCGTGCCTCACTCTGTGGCGAAACCAAAATTCGTCCATCTGTTTCTTCTGTATTTCTCCTATAACTTCGTCAATTTTCTTTACAACTTTCTTCTTTGGTATTAGACTGCCGCGGCGTAGCAAAACAGCGTGCCATGTATTGTTGCCATGTCAACGCCTTTCTCGTCGTTTTCCATGGACATTAAGATAGGTTAGACCTGAGAACAGAGACGATTCCACACTTCGTGGTGATTAGATGTTGCATCATAACCGCTCAGTAAGGTTAACACTTGACGTCAAGAGTCATAAAATGCCTCTCACAGATGGTTTAATTGATAAGATCCCCTGACTCGGAGGCGAGATACACCCGTTTAATTATTCACGCAAGTAAGGAAACAAAACATTTTTATTGCCCACCGTGATTTTTCTGAACGGGGAATAGTTGACGATTCTGAGATCATATGCAACAGACAGCGAAGCCCGGATAAAAGACAGCATATTATTGAGATTAAGTCTGCCACTATGGATCAACGCAAGCTTACTGGAGAATAGGAATACTTTTGACATTTTAAGACCTGCCCACCAAACATGTGATGTTTGGGGGAGGGAATAGGATGACCTGTTAAATATCCGGAACCCTACAGTTTCTGGCACTCAATAAGGAACCAAGACTGGGACCTGGTCATACAGCCACGATTCGCACTGTGTACCAACTTGAGGGCAACATTTAATTAGGATTCTAAGTCATTGAACTTAACGACCTAATGCCACCAAGAACGAGAGCAGTAGTGGCTTCGTTGAAAGGGTATGTCAAAAATGTTTATTATTCATAATACCTGATTTGTATATCTAATATGTGTATATAAATTTATTATCATTATTGAGATGTAGCTGCAGCTGTATTTTCTTTTCATTGTAACATTAATTCTTGTTCTCTGATATATGCAAGATTCGCAACTCTTCTAATTCAGTCGCAGAACTTCTGATTGTCTTTGTATCACTTGTGCTGAACAGCAAGACAGATTTTCTCCATTATGATCTACATAGATCTTGCCTTGGTTTTCTAGCCAATGTTGTACCTCTACCTCTGCTCCAACTGGAGCCAGAAAGAATATAGATCTATCAATCATTAACTTCCACTTCTATCATTGTACAATACGAGCGTTTATTAGTGAACCATTATTGATAATTATTTAAAGGCATAGGTGTCAATTTGTTTGTTTGGGGACAAGTGTTTCTATATTTTCCATGATTAACCAAACATCAATGATAGAAGTGGGACAGTAACGAAAGAGTAACTTTCGCTTGGCCTAAGTATTGATAAGCCCTCGTTGGCCACTGTAAACAAACAATATCAGCCCGAGGCATTAGTAATACTGAGGTTTACATTGTGAGTTGGGGAGGATAAGGAGAACGCGTGTACTGAATGAACCTCTAGTTGCGTCACAGGCACAACTCTACCCTCTTTTGTCAGGGACATATAATTAATTATCTGATAGTCAGAAAATAGAAAGGGGAGGGAAGATGAAGTTTTCCTCAGCAGGAAACTCACGAAGCTTCCAAAATGTGAATTTTTCAGTCTTGATGGTGAAGACTAGAAAGTCCTTAAACAGTACTAGCCAAATGTGCTGAAGTACGAGACTGTTGTGAACAGAGATTCAGAGTTTTCCCTATAGTCCATACAAGCGGGAGGACAGACCACAGCCAAGGCAACCTTTGAGTAAAAAACCTCCAACATCAACCCTAGAAGACCACCAAATCTCCCACAAGAGTAACGAACAACATCTATTGAGAAGCGAAACATTCAACTTCACAAACTTTGAAAGAAAGTGATGACACATGCTTAAAGTAACAATAAACGTGCAAAAATACCAGTGAAACTGTCATTCTGTATAGTGAGATTCTATTTGTTTTTTTTTTCTTTTGAAAATTCTATTATATATTTGAATAACTAAACCTACCGTGTCTCCTTTACTTTGTAATTTATCAGATGTATGGTTGTTGTCTTCAATGTGGTAATATGTTTGATAAGATAAATTCTTTGATCTTTCACCTGGAGGTTTGGGCCAAAAATAATTGTAAATGAAATAACATTTAAATCAATCAGGGAAGGGACAGAAGTGTGACTAGAGTACCAATCCTCTGTCTCTTTATCACTCACTCAAGAGAGAGAGAGAGAAAGATACAGATTACCTTCCTACTAAATATTTCTTTTCAGTTTCACAAAAGTGAACTACCCTTATCGTGAGAAATGTGTTCTTTTATGTGTCAGCAGATATCAGGCATTCTGAATAGAATAGCCCGTAATTCTCTCACGGAATCTGTCGCTTTCATTATTTCACTATCTCACTTAAATCCTGACGTCACACACTCCATACCAGCGAGTTTACCTCACCTCTTGTTGCCCCGGTATTTCTCAAATATTATACATCAGTTCAACATTTATGATCTTCTCCAACCATTTGAACACTTCTAATCTCCGTCCGTACCCATTTATGAAAGTCTGTCTCACTCTGATTCTCATTTTAGATGCTTCCCATCAAATTATTATCAAAACAATATTCAATTAATCAATACCCCTTTAGCTCCCCAAGGAGAATGGGCCTTCAACAAACACGTCATATTGCTTGTTAAAGTTTTCGTGGTAACAATTTTTTTTTAATATTATGGAGTAAACCAACCCCAGCAATATTTATACAATTAAGTCCTTAGTAGCTTTTTACGACATGCCTGGTACCGTACCGTGTTACTATTCTTTACTCCCATAACACACAGGTGCAACAAAATAGTACTCCGTAGCTAACGGACCAGTTACTTTGATCGTTATGGAATTAATTGAAAATTCAAGGCATGTTTAATGATAAAAGGGAAACAATCTTAAGAGTTTTCTGTAATGTCGTATCACACATTCTTTCCCTTGATTGTGACATCATCATAAGGCAGTTAAGTTACAGTCAATGTAATAACGAGATAGAAGGGGCAGGTTATCTAAGATAAACATTGCATCAGCTCTCAGAAGACATACCGACTTCACAAGAAATGTAGCAGAAGAATATATAATTAAGTGTGTTTCTTATGTCTGTCCATGTTGATTATACTTCGTACAATTCACTGCAGACATGGCCAAACCATCATAATTGGGACTGTTCCACCCAGCCCCTGCAGACTCAAGTGGAACAGTCCAAATCACAATGGTTTGGTCATGTATGCAGAATGGGAGAAGATTGGCTCCCACGACAAATATTGGAAACTAAGAGCAAGGGATCCAGACCTCCAGGACGACCCAGATCTCGCTAGGAAGACAGCACTAGACAATCTCTGAAGGACCGAGGACTAGATTAGAACCAGGCCAGCAAGAAGGCAGCCGATGGCATAGTATGGTTCTCTCTCTGGCAAATCTCTACACCCCAGATTAGAAGAGGAACAACTAAGTCAGTAAGTACAATTCACAAAACCATAAACACACAAATAAAGACGATTTGACGAATGCAATACTTGAAAGACATGTTTCACCTTGAACTATAAAATGTCTATAATTGTGGCTTAAATGTGTGGTTTTTCGTTGCTACAAATTAGAATGGCACGCCTTATGATCCATGTTTACACTGTGGGTAAGACTGAGTTCTTACATAGCTCAAAGCTGTGCATTCCTTTGTTCTTGGTTGAGCTCCCTCGCTGACACTGATTTCATTGTCTTGTTTCTAATAATGTCAACTCCACCAGAGGAGCAAACTGACAGTATGACATGTACCAACTTTTTGGTAGAACAATGTATGGTGATTAGAGAAGCTGGAGAAAGGTAGCCAGCTGTATGAGAGAAGTAGATGTGGTTGCATGAGAGCGAAGAGAAAAGTGTGAGAGATAGACCGTGTCACAAGTTCATGAGTGACAGGTTTTATGAGAGAGGAAACGAAAAAAACAAAAAAAAAGAAATACAAAATCATTTTACTAAAAAGAGAAATCGCAGTTCTGATCAAGAATCACTTACATTTGAACTATATATGCACGTATACTGAGAAATTTGTATTCTCAATTGATCGGTCCAGTGGAATCATTCAGGCATGTTAAATCTTTCTCAACGGTCCGTTAGCTTATCCTACGACAGAGCTTGCTAAGTAAAAAAAAAAACACACACACACACACACAAAGTTGCTAAAATAAAGTCGTCGATACGTCTATGTTAACATTCAAGTTACTTGTTATAGTTACAATTTTTAACGAGTCTCCGAGTGGTTGAACTGTTAGGGCGCTAGACAAAGGGACCTGGTTCGGAACCAGGTTAGATTATGCTCTAGTCTACCCATCTGTGAAAAAGGTTCCTGCCGCCTCTGCTTTTGAGTAAGTGAAGGTTAATGCAAAGATAATGGGTACTGATCACTCCACTAATAACTCTCTCCACCCGGTATACATAAAGTCTCTAACACTTTACTCTAACACAGTACAGCAGTATTTGTCATGGGACTTTATTTTAATTTTAAAACAATTTTTAGTATGACTTTGCCCAGGCTACCACGACAAGGGCACATTAAATGCTTTAAAACGGATTTCTTGCACCGAGGTCAACTGAAGTGGAAACCTATTTGCCGAAAAGTTGTTGAAAAGATAAATTTATTCAATCATTTTACAGAAGTAATTATTCGTTCTTCGAGAGATGAAACAAATTTCGATATATTTGTCACATAATTATTGGGTCCATCTCTTTTCCTCTCTGGCAGTGTTTAGTTACATTTTTTGAGTGAACTAAATTACGTGCTTTTCTGTGGTCGCCACCTTTTCTTTCCCTGATATCAAGCAGATATTTAGGACTTTCAAATCATCTTACAGTGATAAGTCGTCCTGTCTGTTTGTTTACCCGTTCATCCCTGTTGAAAAGGAGACGGATGAGATAATATTAACCGACAATCATGTTGGAAAATTTCGGGTGTGTCCGACATCAGATTACGGATTATCACTAAAATCGCTCAGCGATAATCGCTGATAAGGCTGATGTGCCTTCCTCGACCAGATGGGTAAACCAAGAATTTTGTTTGCGCAAGCGACGGGTAGTTAGATTACTCGCCTGCGCGACATATTTCTGGACAGACAAGAATGATATAATCGTTTCCGGTACACCTTGTTACAAAGACATTACTTTATATGAAAGTAATATGAAGTTATTTCTAAACATTACCGAGAGAGGATCGGATGTTTTCATTCCATATTTGGGAGACATGACATCTGCAGTAACGCGCAGAAATTTCCATGTGGAAATAATTTGAATTACCCCACAAAACAAGCATGTTTGAAACGATTAGCAGACATTCGGAATGAAGGCGCAACACCCTTTCCGATTGCAGCCCTGTTTAACATAGTAAGTTAGTTTGTAACAAACAATATAACCTGACACTTTAGCCAGGTTAGAATACTGTGAAAATTCACTCGCCCCAAAAAGACAACCAGACCTTGACAGAGTAAAGACTAAAATCAGCTTTCATTTATCAGACCTAACCTTGTTTGAGCATTCTCAGGACTTAAAAGCCCAGGAAAAACTCTAACACTGAAAACCGGAATCTGAGGGAATTGAAACACAAGTCAAAGTGGAAACTTCTTGTTAAAGACCACGAGTAAGAGGCCTCTACAAGTGCCTTTATTTCTCTGAGCCAGCAGTCGTGAGCCTAAACATTGGCTTGGTGGTACCACTTGAGGGTACTATTTTTGGAAAAAGTGAGAGTATAAGTGGCCTGAAGTCGACGCTAGACACCATCATCAGACGGGTCTTATAGACGCGGGACCAGCTTTGCAGCTACTACCTGATTCTACTTGGAACGTGCTGCAACTCTTAATCTTGACCAGGAACGTGAGCAATCTAGTCACCTATCTGTGAAGAACCAAAACACCAGCGGGAGCAGAAACCTTATTGGCAGCTAAGTAGTCAAATAAAAGCTGCCAAGTAAAACTTCCCCTTATATAATTCCCCATTAACATCATATGATGATGATCAAGTTTTGTTAAAGAATATTCAGTTTTTAATAACTGTTAAAACCTAAGTGATTATTAAATTTGGTATTTATATCTATCCAAATTTAAAGTTTATTTAATCATATTTAATGTGTTGTATCCGTATGTCTCGGACAATTTCTTAAATACACTCAACCAGAGCTACTAAATAATAACAGAGGAAATTCGTTGAATTAACTCAGCTGGGGGGCTTGAATGAGCTATTATTAGATTCACTAATCCTTCACAAAAGTTGACGGCAGATACTAGAGTTAACGAGCTCAGCCAATGCAGCATTGTTCTCGCTTTTCTGGAGGTAGAAGCATCATTACCCTTCTATCTACAACTATGCCAAGAGTAATCTTGTGCAAAGGTAGACACCTTTGAAGACCCACTTCAGATACTCTTGAGTTTTAGCCCCTGTTGGACCACTACTGCAGAGCAAAGGGGAGGCAACCCGTGGCAATTTCTTCTTCGTACACTCTCAGACGTCTACTTGAATGTGTTCTAGTCTTGGGCTGTAAGCGAGATACCCCGATTGTGACAATGAGGTACATGATTGGAATGCTGTCGATTAGATCCAGATATTCGGTGGCCCAGGTAAAAGCCTATATGCGACTAACCATAGACAAACTGCACCTTTTGCATGGAAACAAAGCTGACATTAGGGTGGGAAGAATAAAGAGGGGGCTGTGATGGATGGCACAGGCAGAGGCAACGATAAAACAAGTGACCACAGGTGAAAATATATTCAAACGGGAAGAATGGAGTAAGTCAGATGAGAACTGGATTAACTACCAGCAAGTCATCATCAGCCTTGGCAGAGAGTGTAGAACTTGGGCAGTGAGAAAGCATAACTGGAAATGAATCAGCTGGTACATGATCATGCCGGGGATAATGATGTCATTGTGTATACAGATGGATCTGTGATCTGTGGTGAGAAATCAGGTTGGGGCTTCTCTGCTAGGGTAAAGGGCAGAATCGTCGCCTAACATAGCTGGTCTTACAAGATAACTTCTTCTAGCATGAGAATGAAGGTCGAGGCTGTTACTGCAGCCTTAAGGTGGCTAACTGAAACTTCATTAACAAAGGCATTAATTGCGTCAAGACTATGCTTCGAAAGGTTCAAAATGGTTGGCTAAGACATGAATGGAAAACATTTATTGAAGCTTCGAATCTTCAGGATCTGGTGTGGATCTACTGTCATGGTCATGCAAGGGTACACGATAATGAGAGAGCTGACATACTAGCATCAAGAGCACTCACAGTGGGGGGACACTAGATACCGTTAAGGGAGAGATACTGAGAACACTTAATGGCCGCCTGTTAGAGAAAGAATGACACTGCAATAGATGAATCATCAAGGTTAAGACTGTTGGAACTTATCATCAAACGTCAGGCTAGCAGAAATTGATAGTACGAGTATATACATCATCAAACGTCAGGCTAGCAGAAATTGATAGTACGAGTATATACATCATCAAACGTCAGGCTAGCAGAAATTGATAGTACGAGTATATACATCATCAAACGTCAGGCTAGCAGAAATTGATAGTACGAGTATATACATCATCAAACGTCAGGCTAGCAGAAATTGATAGTACGAGTATATACATCATCAAACGTCAGGCTAGCAGAAATTGATAGTACGAGTATATACATCATCAAACGTCAGGCTAGCAGAAATTGATAGTACGAGTATATACATCATCAAACGTCAGGCTAGCAGAAATTGATAGTACGAGTATATACATCATCAAACGTCAGGCTAGCAGAAATTGATAATACGAGTATATACATCATCAAACGTCAGGCTAGCAGAAATTGATAGTACGAGTATATACATCATCATCATCCTTTCTGCTCCCTATGGAGCATGTAGTCACCACTACAGCTGGTCCTCTTGCACGAGGCTACACCAAACATTCACATGCTCCTGTAGCTGTGGTTTCTGTAGCTATTTGTCTTACACGATGAGGTTGCCACAACCTCTAATTTGTCGTTTTGTACGACATGCCCTGGGGAGCAATGCTCCTATTCTATCTTGTATCTACAGAGACCCCTCGGGAAGTACACGAGCCATTGAAAAATGATATAGCCTATGGAAAATAGAATGTTAAGTAAAAGTACTAGTGTCCTGACATTTTTACAGGACATGAAGTGCAGACCAATGCGTCATTATCTGGCTGCTGGATCTCGTATCCCGCTAATGTCAACTTCCCATATGACGACGAATGAGTTAAAGATCGTTGTGTTACCCTCGCTCAGAGTTTGATGCATTTCCAGCTGTCACAATCGGAGGTTTTATCGAGTTGTGAAAACTTGTGAGCACCTTTTTGGTGCGTGGTGGATGACTGTTTATTATGTTATACATAAATGTATCAATCATAATGTTATTTAATTTAATCACCATAATCGTTACTTTCCTGCTCGCTCTGTGGCACAAGCCTTCAATAAATACACACCAAGCCTTCAATAAATACACACCAAGCCTTCAATAAATACACACCAGGCCTTCAATAAATACACACCAAGCATTCAACAAATACACACCAAGCATTCAACAAATACACACCAGGCCTTCAAAAAATACACACCAGATCTTCAATAAATACACACCAGGCCTTCAATAAATACACACCAGGCCTTCAATAACTACACACCAAGCCTTCAATAAATACACACGAGGCCTTCAATAAATACACACCAAGCCTTCAATAAATACACACCAAGCCTTCAATAAATACACACCAAGCCTTCAATAAATACACACCAAGCCTTCAATAAATACACACCAAGCCTTCAATTAATACACACCAAGCCTTCATTAATTACACACCAAGCCTTCAATAAATACACACCAGGCCTTCAATAAATACACACCAAGCCTTCAATAAATACACACCAAGCCTTCAATAAATACACACCAAGCCTTCAATAAATACACACCAAGCCTTCAATAAATACACACCAAGCCTTCAATAAATACACACCAAGCTTTCAATAAATACACACCAAGCCTTCAACAAATACACACCAAGCCTTCAATAAATACACACCAAGCCTTCAATAAATACACACCAAGCCTTCAATAAATACACACCAAGCCTTCAATAAATACACACCAAGCCTTCAATAAATACACACCAAGCCTTCAATAAATACACACCAAGCCTTCAATAAATACACACCAAGCCTTCAATAAATACACACCAAGCCTTCAATAAATACACACCAAGCCTTCAATAAATACACACCAGGCCTTCAATAAATACACACCAAGCCTTCAATAAATACACACCAGGCCTTCAATAAATACACACCAAGCCTTCAATAAATACACACCAAGCCTTCAATAAATACACACCAAGCCTTCAATAAATACACACCAAGCCTTCAATAAATACACACCAGGCCTTCAATAAATACACACCAAGCCTTCAATAAATACACACCAAGCCTTCAATAAATACACACCAAGCCTTCAATAAATACACACCAGGCCTTCAATAAATACACACCAGGCCTTCAATAAATACACACCAGGCCTTCAATAAATACACACCAGGCCTTCAATAAATACACACCAAGCCTTCAATAAATACACACCAGGCATTCAATAAATACACACCAGGCCTTCAATAAATACACACCAGGCCTTCAATAAATACACACCAAGCCTTCAATAAATACACACCAGGCCTTCAATAAATACACACCAAGCCTTCAATAAATACACACCAGGCCTTCAATAAATACACAACAAGCCTTCAATAAATACACACAAGGCCTTCAATAAATACACACCAAGCCTTCAATAAATACACACCAGGCCTTCAATAAATACACACCAGGCCTTCAATAAATACACACCAAGCCTTCAATAAATACACACCAGGCCTTCAATAAATACACACCAAGCCTTCAATAAATACACACCAGGCCTTCAATAAATACACACCAAGCCTTCAATAAATACACACCAGGCCTTCAATAAATACACACCAAGCCTTCAATAAATACACACCAAGCCTTAAATAAATACACACCAGGCCTTCAATAAATACACACCAGGCCTTCAATAAATACACACCAAGCCTTCAATAAATACACACCAGGCCTTCAATAAATACACACCAGGCCTTCAATAAATACACACAAAGCCTTCAATAAATACACACCAAGCCTTCAATAAATACACACCAGGCCTTCAATAAATACACACCAGGCCTTCAATAAATACGCACCAAGCCTTCAATAAATACACACCAAGCCTTCAATAAATACACACCAGGCCTTCAATAAATACACACCAGGCCTTCAATAAATACACACCAAGCCTTCAATAAATACACACCAGGCCTTCAATAAATACACACCAGGCCTTCAATAAATACACACCAAGCCTTCAATAAATACACACCAAGCCTTCAATAAATACACACCAAGCCTTCAATAAATACACACCAAGCCTTCAATAAATACACACCAAGCCTTCAATAAATACACACCAGGCCTTCAATAAATACACACCAGGCCTTCAATAAATACACACCAAGCCTTCAATAAATACACACCAGGCCTTCAATAAATACACACCAAGCCTTCAATAAATACACACCAGGCCTTCAATAAATACACACCAGGCCTTCAATAAATACACACCAAGCCTTCAATAAATACACACCAGGCCTTCAATAAATACACACCAAGCCTTCAATAAATACACACCAGGCCTTCAATAAATACACACCAGGCCTTCAATAAATACACACCAAGCCTTCAATAAATACACACCAAGCCTTCAATAAATACACACCAGGCCTTCAATAAATACACACCAAGCCTTCAATAAATACACACCAAGCCTTCAATAAATACACACCAAGCCTTCAATAAATACACACCAAGCCTTCAATAAATACACACCAAGCCTTCAATAAATACACACCAAGCCTTCAATAAATACACACCAAGCCTTCAATAAATACACACCAAGCCTTCAATAAATACACACCAAGCCTTCAATAAATACACACCAAGCCTTCAATAAATACACACCAAGCCTTCAATAAATACACACCAAGCCTTCAATAAATACACACCAAGCCTTCAATAAATACACACCAAGCCTTCAATAAATACACACACCAAGCCTTCAATAAATACAAGCACCACACCAGCCTTCAATAAATACACACCAAGCCTTCAATAAATACACACCAAGCCTTCAATAAATACACACCACGCCTTCAATACCTACACACCAAGCCTTCAATCAATACACACCCAGCCTTCAATAAATACACCCCAGGCCTTCACTACTTACACACCAAGCCTTCCATAAATACACACCAAGCCTTCAATAAATACACACCAAGCCTTCAATAAATACACACCAAGCCTTCAATAGCCTTCAATAAATACACACCAAGCCTTCAATAAATACACACCAAGCCTTCAATAAATACACACCAAGCCTTCAATAAATACACACCAAGCCTTCAATAAATACACACCAAGCCTTCAATACTTCAATAAATACACACCAAGCCTTCAATAAATACACACCAAGCCTTCAATAAATACACACCAAGCCTTCAATAAATACACACCAAGCCTTCAATAAATACACACCAAGCCTTCAATAAATACACACCAAGCCTTCAATAAATACACACCAAGCCTTCAATAAATACACACCAAGCCTTCAATAAATACACACCAAGCCTTCAATAAATACACACCAAGCCTTCAATAAATACACACCAAGCCTTCAATAAATACACACCAAGCCTTCAATAAATACACACCAAGCCTTCAATAAATACACACCAAACCTTCAATAAATACACACCAAGCCTTTCAATAAATACACACCAAGCCTTCAATAAATACACACCAAGCCTTCAATAAATACACACCAAGCCTTCAATAAATACACACCAAGCCTTCAATAAATACACACCAAGCCTTCAATAAATACACACCAAGCCTTCAATAAATACACACCAAGCCTTCAATAAATACACACCAAGCCTTCAATAAATACACACCAAGCCTTCACCAAGCCTTCAATAAATACACACCAAGCCTTCAATAAATACACACCAAACCTTCAATAAATACACACCAAGCCTTCAATAAATACACACCAAGCCTTCAATAAATACACACCAAGCCTTCAATAAATACACACCAAGCCTTCAATAAATACACACCAAACCTTCAATAAATACACACCAAGCCTTCAATAAATACACACCAAATAAATACACACCAAGCCTTCAATAAATACACACACCAAGCCTTCAATAAATACACACCAAGCCTTCAATAAATACACACCAAGCCTTCAATAAATACACACCAAGCCTTCAATAAATACACACCAAGCCTTCAATAAATACACACCAAGCCTTCAATAAATACACACCAAGCCTTCAATAAATACACACCAAGCCTTCAATAAATACACACCAAGCCTTCAATAAATACACACCAAGCCTTCAATAAATACACACCAAGCCTTCAATAAATACACACCAAGCCTTCAATAAATACACACCAAGCCTTCAATAAATACACACCAAGCCTTCAATAAATAGCGATACACACCAAGCCTTCAATAAATACACACCAAGCCTTCAATAAATACACACCAAGCCTTCAATAAATACACACCAAGCCTTCAATTCAATAAATACACACCAGGCCTTCAATAAATACACACACCAGGCCTTCAATAAATACACACCAGGCCTTAAATAAATACACACCAAGCCTTCAATAAATACACACCAAGCCTTCAATAAATACACACCAAGCCTTCAATAAATACACACCAAGCCTTCAATAAATACACACCAAGCCTTCAATAAATACACACCAAGCCTTCAATAAATACACACCAAGCCTTCAATAAATACACACCAAGCCTTCAATAAATACACACCAAGCCTTCAATAAATACACACCAAGCCTTCAATAAATACACACCAAGCCTTCAATAAATACACACCAAGCCTTCAATAAATACACACCAGGCCTTCAATAAATACACACCAAGCCTTCAATAAATACACACCAAGCCTTCAATAAATACACACCAAGCCTTCAATAAATACACACCAAGCCTTCAATAAATACACACCAAGCCTTCAATAAATACACACCAAGCCTTCAATAAATACACACCAAGCCTTCAATAAATACACACCAGGCCTTCAATAAATACACACCAAGCCTTCAATAAATACACACCAAGCCTTCAATAAATACACACCAAGCCTTCAATAAATACACACCAGGCCTTCAATAAATACACACCAAGCCTTCAATAAATACACACCAAGCCTTCAATAAATACACACCAAGCCTTCAATAAATACACACCAAGCCTTCAATAAAAACACACCAAGCCTTCAATAAATACACACCAGGCCTTCAATAAATACACACCAAGCCTTCAATAAATACACACCAAGCCTTCAATAAATACACACCAAGCCTTCAATAAATACACACCAAGCCTTCAATAAATACACACCAAGCCTTCAATAAATACACACCAAGCCTTCAATAAATACACACCAAGCCTTCAATAAATACACACCAAGCCTTCAATAAATACACACCAAGCCTTCAATAAATACACACCAAGCCTTCAATAAATAAATACACACCAGGCCTTCAATAAATACACACCAAGCCTTCAATAAATACACACCAAGCCTTCAATAAATACACACCAGGCCTTCAATAAATACACACCAAGCCTTCAATAAATACACACCAAGCCTTCAATAAATACACACCAAGCCTTCAATAAATACACACCAAGCCTTCAATAAATACACACCAGGCCTTCAATAAATACACACCAAGCCTTCAATAAATACACACCAAGCCTTCAATAAATACACACCAAGCCTTCAATAAATACACACCAAGCCTTCAATAAATACACACCACACCAAGCCTTCAATAAATACACACCAAGCCTTCAATAAATACACACCAAGCCTTCAATAAATACACACCAAGCCTTCAATAAATACACACCAAGCCTTCAATAAATACACACCAAGCCTTCAATAAATACACACCAAGCCTTCAATAAATACACACCAAGCCTTCAATAAATACACACCAAGCCTTCAATAAATACACAAGCCTTCAATAATTACACACCAAGCCTTCAATAAATACACACCAAGCCTTCAATAAATACACAAGCCTTCAATAATTACACACCAAGCCTTCAATAAATACACACCAAGCCTTCAATAAATACACACCAAGCCTTCAATAAATACACACCAGGCCTTCAATAAATACACACCAGGCCTTCAATAAATACACACCAAGCCTTCAATAAATACACACCAAGCCTTCAATAAATACACACCAAGCCTTCAATAAATACACACCAGGCCTTCAATAAATACACACCAAGCCTTCAATAAATACACACCAAGCCTTCAATAAATACACACCAAGCCTTCAATAAATACACACCAAGCCTTCAATAAATACACACCAAGCCTTCAATAAATACACACCAGGCCTTCAATAAATACGCCATCAACACACACACCAAGCCTTCAATAAATACACACCAAGCCTTCAATAAATACACACCAAGCCTTCAATAAATACACACCAGGCCTTCAATAAATACACACCAGGCCTTCAATAAATACACACCAAGCCTTCAATAAATACACACCAGGCCTTCAATAAATACACACCAGGCCTTCAATAAATACACACCAGGCCTTCAATAAATACACACCAAGCCTTCAATAAATACACACCAAGCCTTCAATAAATACACACCAAGCCTTCAATAAATACACACCAGGCCTTCAATAAATACACACCAGGCCTTCAATAAATACACACCAGGCCTTCAATAAATACACACCACGCCTTCAATAAATACACACCAAGCCTTCAATAAATACACACCAAGCCTTCAATAAATACACACCAAGCCTTCAATCGGTGCCCACCAAGCCTTCAATAAATACACACCAAGCCTTCAATAAATACACACCAGGCCTTCAATAAATACACACCAGGCCTTCAATAAATACACACCAAGCCTTCAATAAATACACACCAGGCCTTCAATAAATACACACCAAGCCTTCAATAAATACACACCAAGCCTTCAATAAATACACACCAAGCCTTCAATAAATACACACCAAGCCTTCAATAAATACACACCAAGCCTTCAATAAATACAAATACACCAAATAAATACCTTCAATAAATACACACCAAGCCTTCAATAAATACACAAGCCTTCAATAATTACACACCAAGCCTTCAATAAATACACACCAAGCCTTCAATATATCCACACCCTTCAATTCAATAATACACACCAAGCCTTCAATAAATACACACCAAGCCTTCAATAAATACACACCAAGCCTTCAATAAATACACACCAAGCCTTCAATAAATACACACCAAGCCTTCAATAAATACACACCAAGCCTTCAATAAATACACACCAAGCCTTCAATAAATACACACCAAGCCTTCAATAAATACACACCAGGCCTTCAATAAATATTCAACAAATACACACCAGGCCTTCAATAATACACACCAAGCCTTCAATAAATACACACCAGGCCTTCAATAAATACACACCAGGCCTTCAATAAATACACACCAGGCCTTCAATAAATACACACCAGGCCTTCAATAAATACACACCAGGCCTTCAATAAATACACACCAGGCCTTCAATAAATACACACCAAGCCTTCAATAAATACACACCAAGCCTTCAATAAATACACACCAAGCCTTCAATAAATACACACCAAGCCTTCAATAAATACACACCAAGCCTTCAATAAATACACACCAAGCCTTCAATAAATACACACCAGGCCTTCAATAAATACACACCAGGCCTTCAATAAATACACACCAGGCCTTCAATAAATACACACCAAGCCTTCAATAAATACACACCAGGCCTTCAATAAATACACACCAGGCCTTCAATAAATACACACCAGGCCTTCAATAAATACACACCAGGCCTTCAATAAATACACACCAGGCCTTCAATAAATACACACCAAGCCTTCAATAAATACACACCAAGCCTTCAATAAATACACACCAAGCCTTCAATAAATACACACCAAGCCTTCAATAAATACACACCAAGCCTTCAATAAATACACACCAAGCCTTCAATAAATACACACCAGCCTTCAATAAATACACACCAGGCCTTCAATAAATTCACACACACCAGGCCTTCAATAAATACACACCAGGCCTTCAATAAATACACACCAAACCTTCAATAAATACACACCAGGCCTTCAATAAATACACACCAGGCCTTCAATAAATACACACCAGGCCTTCAATAAATACACACCAGGCCTTCAATAAATACACACCAAGCCTTCAATAAATACACACCAAGCCTTCAATAAATACACACCAAGCCTTCAATAAATACACACCAGGCCTTCAATAAATACACACCAGGCCTTCAATAAATACACACCAGGCCTTCAATAAATACACACCAGGCCTTCAATAAATACACACCAGGCCTTCAATAAATACACACCAGGCCTTCAATAAATACACACCAAGCCTTCAATAAATACACACCAAGCCTTCAATAAATACACACCAGGCCTTCAATAAATACACACCAGGCCTTCAATAAATACACACCAGGCCTTCAATAAATACACACCAGGCCTTCAATAAATACACACCAGGCCTTCAGGCCTTCAATAAATACACACCAAGCCTTCAATAAATACACACCAGGCCTTCAATAAATACACACCAGGCCTTCAATAAATACACACCAGGCCTTCAATAAATACACACCAGGCCTTCAATAAATACACACCAGGCCTTCAATAAATACACACCAGGCCTTCAATAAATACACACCAGGCCTTCAATAAATACACACCAGGCCTTCAATAAATACACACCAGGCCTTCAATAAATACACACCAGGCCTTCAATAAATACACACCAAGCCTTCAATAAATACACACCAAGCCTAGCCTCCCTGTACTGTTCCATTAGATCAATTCTTTTCTTCTTCTTTTTCTTCTCCCTTTTCTCCTTCTGCTTCTCTTCTTCTTCTTCTGCTCCTTCTCCTTTTTTCTTTTCCTTCTTTTTCTACTTCTCTTTCTCTTTCAATTTCTCCTTCTCAAAACGAGCAAATTTCTTCTCATAGTAAGTCTGGGAAGATAGAAATTTTTACACAGCCTGCATTCTATCAGCCGTAGTGCTTGATTTCTTAAATGTCTATGAGGCTCCCTGGAATTGAAGCATCATTCTTTAATTCTAATCTCTGCCAAGAATAATCTTGAGCGACAAGTAGAAACATTTGAAGACCCTCTGTAGATACTCGGAATTCTGAACCCTGTTGAACCATCACTGCAGAGCAAGGGGAGAAATCAGGTGACATCTTTGCGCACAAAGAAATTCACAAATTAACATGGCAATCACCAAACGGCTGGGACAGAAACCAGATAGACCACATTATGATCAACGGTAGATATAAGATGTGAAAGTAAGAGGAGGTGCAGATGTGGGAAGCGATCACCACTTAGTAGTAGCAAGGCTGAAGGCGGATCTCAGAACTGTTGGACCAGTTGTAACTAAACGGAAAAGGTATGACATTCATCAAACTGAAGGACCTCCTTACCAGAAAAGCTTTTGTGGCTGATGTAAAGAAACGATATGCAATTGCCACTAGCCAGGAAAAGACATCGACTGATGATATTGCCCAGAAATTCAACACCATTTCAACAATATATAAGGAAAGCACCAATCATGCTTGGGATCCCAGGAGAGGAAGTGACAAGATTGGATAACACCAGAAACATTAAATGCCATAACGATGAGAAAAGAAATGAAAAGAAAGAAAATAGAAGCAAAGTCCCCCAGGTTAAAGGAAATATATAGCCAGCAGGACGGTCAGCTGGACAGGAAGTAAAATTTCAAACCCGAGCCAACACAAGGAAATTCCTAGGCGATCTTGCAAGACAGGCAGAAGAGGTAGCACTGAGAAATGAACAAAGCACAGTATATAAAATAACTAAAACCATCAGCGGAAAATGGGGTGCAAACAATATTACTTTAGTAAGAGCTCATCACCACAGCACAGGGGCAGGAAACAAGATGGGCAGAGCACTTCAGAGAAACACTGAATAAGGAACCACCAGAGACTCAGCTGAATGTTCCTGAGGCTGAAAGTGACTTAGACGTAAATACAGACATTCCACGAAAAGAAGAAATCATCACAGCTATCAAAGGGTTAAAGAATGGAAAAGCTGCTGGTCACAACAATTTAAATGCTGAGTTATTTAAGACAGACCCTGAACTAGCAGCAGAACTATTAAAACCACTATTTGCAAAAGTCTGGAAAACAGAGACGACTCTAATGGAGTGGAATAAAGGAATAATTGTCACATTGCCCAATAAGGGCTACCTTGCAGACTGCAACAACTGAAGAGGAATTACTCTCCTCTCAATTCCCACTAAAATACTGTCGTACATTTTTAGATAGGTAGAGAGAGATATCTGGTCCCGTCTGAGTAGAGCAGAAGGTGGGGAGTATATGAGAAAGAAAGGGGTTGGAATAGATTCCACGAGTGAATAGATTAAGGTGAAGATCTGTCTCTGGAATGAGTGGTTTCTCTAGTCCAGCCTATCTATACGACTATCTTTAGTATAAGACGATCTGTCAAACCTCCCTATAAGTATAATTATAAGTTTACTACTCACACACACACAACTATGGGACAACAAGACACACAAACGTGAAAAAATGGTAAATGGATATGGTGTTGCGAGGAGGTTGGGGTTGTTGTTTCTTCTCTTCTAATATATATATAATGTCACCACTGTTGCAAAACCTCCTCTGCTGAAACGTCACAGCGTTCAATAGGCTAATAATATTTTTACATTACATTAAACGTTGTAACCCCTAAAATCGCATGCTGCTAACCTCTAGCAGACAATGCCAATTAAACTACCGTAACAATTCCCTGTCCACCGGGGGAAAAAAAATCTATTCGATAGATTTTTTTTTCAAAAACCTATCTGAATGAATAATATCAAAAATTTAACAAAAATGCTACATATGGCCTACGTTGTTCTGTCTAGAACAGTGTCGTGGTCATGCCGACTAACTAACAGTCATCTAATATATTAATGATCATATTATACATAAATGTTATACATAAATTTTATATGAACTAAAAGAGAATGTCTAATGTTGATATCTCATTAATTAATTAACTTAAAATATGTCGCAATGAAATGTCACGTCAAACTAATCTAAAGAGTTAAAATTAAACTAATTAATTATACTGAGTGTGTAATAAGAATAAAGTTGTTGAAAATCTAATGCAAGAAGATGTTAAAGAGAGAAATAAATAAATGAGAAATAAAGTAGAGAAAGAAAATAATATATAAATTTAACTTAGTTATGTGTGTTGGACATTAATTAAGTTTAGTGTTAAGTTGTTAATACCTATCTAAATTAACCAATTAAATAATAAAGTAGTATGTAATGTGTCAACATAATTATTAACTATATAATATAATAGTTACATCCAATAATATTATCTAAGAATCATGTGAGTTTTTATTTTTTTTTCTTTCTTTCATTTTTTTCCAAATTTCATTTCATTTTTTTCATATTTATCTCACATTTTATTTTAATTTTCATTATTTCAACGTATTAATTAAAATTAATTAACGTTGGATATGATGATCCATCCGTAGGCTTGATCCTTGTGAATTCCGATTAGAAAAAAATGTTTAAGTGTTTTCAAATTCATAAGTATCGACGTTCTTGACAATAGTTCATGTCCCATACTGAATTAGTTCGATTGAATTTCAATTATTTTCACTTGATTCACGAAATTGTTTCAAATAGTTTTATCATGAATGGACACCAAGCAAAGTCCTGGCGTAAATACGAACATAGTGTCACTTGATTTCGTTCATTTCGTATATAACATGTCTTTAGTGAGCAGATACGTGTATTGTAGGCAATGGTTCCTTTCTATGTCGAAAAGCAACGATAGTGCTATGTCTTTTGGGTAAGTTTCTGCGACGTTATGATTGTTCATGACTCGACATCAGAAGGGTTTCTAGAGAGAGTATCTGCCAAGACATTCTCTGATCCTGTAATGTACTCGATGGAGAAAAAAAAAGGCTGAAGCAGAATAGCGAATCTGGTGAGCTTTGGACTTTTATGATTCGCCCGTCGTAGTGATGCTACGGCTTTCTGATCTGTCTGTACCACGAATGGGGCTCCCAGCAGAAATTTCTCCAACTTTGTTATCGCCCATACAACTGCCAACAATTCGCAGTCGAGAGTGGAGTATTTCACCTCTGGCGGTTTCAGTTTCCGTGAGACATACAAGGATGGATGGAGGATGTCGTCATGATATTGGAGCAAACATGCGCCAATTCCGTAATTACTCGCATCTGTGCGGAGAATAATTTTTTGGAAGCATCAGGTAGTCTCAAAATCGGTGGGTGTGAAAAAATATCAATAATATTAAGGAATACTTTATTACACTCACCAGTCCATGTCACCTTCACTGGCATGTCCTTTTTTAAATAAAGATGATAAAACAGCCGTGATAGATGACAAGTTAGGTACGAATCTGCTGTAATATTGGACTAGACCTAACAAGCTTCTAACCTGTTTCTTCGTTTGAGGAACGGAAACGTTTAAAATTTTAGAAACCGTACTAGGTAGTGTTTGGATATATCCTGCTCCAATGATGTGTCCCAAAAAAGTTATTTCATGAAACGCTACTTGTAATTTTGTGGGTTTAGCAGTTAAATTATTCATTCTTAATGTGTCCAAAACGTATTTAAGACCCGAAAAATGTTCCTCAAATGATGAACTAAATAAGCATATGTCGTCTATGTATGTAATGATGTCTGGTCTACCTGAAAAAATCTGTCGCATCATGCGAACAAAGGTAGCTGGAGCGTTAACAAGCCCAAAAGGCATAACATTCCACTGGTATAGACCTTGCGGAGTGGAAAACGCTGTGTAGTATTTAGCTTTTTCGGTTAGTGGTATCTGCCAATAACCTTTAGTTAAGTCTATCTTAGTGAATATAGTTGCGGTAGATAGACGTGGCAGTAAGTCGTCGAGAAGTGGATGTGGTTCGCTATCAACTATAGTTTGTGCATTTAATTTTCTATAGTCGACGCATAGTCTAATGTTATTGTCCTTCTTTCGGACAATAACTAATGGAGAAAAAAAATGGGGAATTACTAGTTTCAATAATTCCTAAAGATAACATCTGTTCAAGTTCCTTAGTAGTTTTAGTAAGAAAGTGTAGAGGAACAGAATATGGATGTACCCGAATTGGAGTATCATCGTTAAGAGTGATGTCATGACTAATGACTGATGTGCGACCTGGAACGTCGGTCAACACATCTGGATAAGATTGTAGAAGTTCAGCAATCTGTTGATGCTGTTGCGGTGTAACCGACGAAGAGATGGTTACGTCCCGCCAAGATTCAGTAGGTTGTACTACAGGTACAGGTAATGCCAACTGTACCTCAGGAAAAGAAGATTCTTCTTCCTGGATAACAGACAAATTAGAATAGTGACATGTAGGTACGAAAGTGTCATCTAGTTCATGAAAAATAGCTTGTAGATGTTCAGGACGAGTATGAAATTGTTTGAGCATATTTATGTGAAATATTTTGTGATGTCCCTTAATGTCCAGGACATAATCAACATCAGAAATCTTATTGATAACCTGGTATGGACCATTCCACGAGATGAGTAGTTTATTATCGTTATGTGGCAATAACACATAAGCTTGATCTCCTGGAAATAATTGACGTAATCGTCTACTACTGTTTTTGAAAATTCAAGCTTTCGCTTTAGCAGCCTCAGATGAAGCTGTTGCCGTTTTGCAGGCATCAATAATGTTATTCCGGAGATTAATTACATACTCATAGGATGACTGGGTATCCTGAGTCATCTCGGAGTCAATCAATAAGTCTTTTATTAGTCCCATAGGACCTCTTGGTGGAGCGCCAAAGACTAATTGAAATGGAGAGAAGCCAGTTTGTTCATGTGGCACCTCTCGATAAGCGAATAACACGGCTGGGAGTACTCTGTCCCAGTCCTGTGGATGGTTAACTGTAACTTTATGTAACATTTGTTTGAGTGTGCGGTTAAGTCTTTCTACTGCACCATTACTCATTGGGTGATAAATGCTGCTGAGATTTCTATCTATATTCCAAGTCTTCATTACTTCTGTCATAGTCTCAGATATAAATTGAGATCCATGATCTGATAAAAGCTTCCTAGGAAAACCTACTCTAGAAAAGATCAGGTGTAGTGCATCAGCTACATCTGGGGTGGTGGTGGTTTTCAATGGGATGGCTTCTGGCCATCGTGTGCATAAATCGATGCACGTGAGAACAAATCTATGTCCTCTTGCTGATGGTAAAAGTGGGCCAATAATATCAATGGCCATCTTGTCAAAGGGTCTCACAGATATGTCACAAGCCTGAATAGGCGCCGTGTGAAAGGCTCCTCGTGCTTTCACTTCCTGGCATATCGTACAGGAGCGTACGTACTGTGAAATATCTCGTGATACTCCCGGCCAAAAAAAAAGAAGATAATACTCGAGAACGTGTCCGAGTATATCCCATGTGACCTGCGCACTTAGAATCATGTGCGTGTTGAAGTATGTACCGTCTAAAAGCAAAAGGTACCATGACCTGTTTTCTTACTTGAGTTTTATCCATAAAACATCTTAATAATATGTCATTTTTAATAATAAACCAATGATTATTATTATTGTTCATAGCAAGATTGTCAACTTTGTTGACCAGTGCAAAATTTTTTTTTAATGATCTGTCTTCCTTCTGTTTTGCAGCAAAGGATGTTCGGTTAATCGAAGAATGAACCTCAATATTTTCATGATTGTCTATTTCCCTTTTTTCAGTGTCCATAGTCTCTAATTGTTTCGTCTGTGCTCTGGTTATCACTGCATTTCCGATGCATAGATTATTTTTTTCCCATTCAATAATCTCTTCAGGTGTGCAATCCTTACTTCCATGTATGCATCCCACCATAAGGTCGGCTATAGGGTTCCTTAACATGCATGCTTTAACGTTGCCTGTGAAAAAAGGTGTATTAATATGTATAATAGCAGTTGGATAACATTCTATTGTTCCTCCAAAAGTCATGCACCTGACATGTTCTCCAGTTGCACAATTAGGATGAACAAGTGACTGACGGATTCCGATCGTTATCGATCCAGAATCTCTTAAAACTGAGACGATGGATCCATTAACTTTTCCTCTGTTGAAGATCAGCGAGCCTGTTCCGTCATTGACTGCCAGACTGACTTCTGGGAGAATGTGTCCACAGTTCAGAACCGTATCTTTTGCCTTCTGAAATATAAGATTACATGCTGGGCAACTATTTGCCACATTATAATTCATTGCATAACATGTAGACGAAGACTGTATTCTGTTATTAGTAGGTGAACTCTGAACCCCAGGGGTTGTAGCATTAGTAACGGCTGCCCCTGTATTATGATTATAATTTGTCGATCTACGAGAATGAGAACGATGACGAGAATAATCATTTGAATTATCCCGTTGTCCCCTATTGTAACTGTTATCTCGATGTCTCGAGCTATAATTATTGTTGTTGTTCCAATTGTTACCATTATTATAGTTATATGACCGATTATAACTTGAGTTACGTGGATTATTGTTGTATCTGGACTGAGGTGAATAATTTCTATTTTGTGGTCTTCCTCTATTAAAGTCATTGTTAAAACTATTACGTCCCTTATGAAAATTAATGTCATAGTTTCCTTTGAACCTACTTCTATCTACACTGTGTGTTCTTGGTTTGTTATTACTGTGATAAGCCATATTGGAGGCTACAGGAAGAGGTTCTCTTATCAACGAGCCAGAAATGTTTGCATTCGGATGCGCAGTGCAGTAATTTAATGAAATTTTTTCTAACTCATCAATAGTATCTGGTTTACGTTCTTGCAGATAGGCAAAGAACGGTGGGCTGACAGAAGATAACACTTTATCCCTTAATAACAAATCAACTAACTTGTCGTAAGATTTGTTGACACCTGCCAGTTCAACCCATCTGTTAAAAGTATTGCGTATGTTAGCAATAAAACCTGTAAAGTCTTTATTATTATCTGGCAACAAACTTTTGAAACGTAATCTACATGCCTCTTCGTTCAAATGGAACCGACGCAATAACAAAGTCTTAATGGCCTCATAGTCTGTGGCTAATGTCGGATCAATATTTTGTGCTGCACTTGCAGGTTCGCCATCCAGAAATTCCTTGAGTTTAAGTGCCCATGCAGTTTTGTCAAGGTTATTGACCTTGCATATATCCTCAAAGCGCGATAGCCATGATGACAAATCGTCAACGTGTAACTTGAACGGCGGTAGCTTAAAGTAATAATTGCCCTTAAGTCGGTTGGATGAAGATCCAGATTGAGCATTATCATTTTGGCTTGCTGCAGCACCTTGCGACTGAAGTTTTGCTGTTTCCAATTTAAGCCGTTGCAATTCCATTTCTTGCTGCAGTACGATTTCCTGTCGTTTCAATTTATTCTCTTCTTCAATCCGTAGGATTTCATCTCTTGCCACCTTTCTTTCTTCTTCTTGTCTTAATTCTTCTTTCTCTGCCTTAGCAATAGCTTTCTTTTCCGCCTCTTTTCTTTCAAGTTCTTCCATCTCTGCCTTAGCAATAGCTTTCTTTTCCGCCTCTTTTCTTTCAAGTTCTTCCATCTCTGCCTTATATTTTGCAAGTTGTTGTTCCGCAAATTCCAGGAGTGCATCTCCCTTTTTATTACAATCTTTTCCAATTTTAATGAAATGATCCAAGGTAAGCATTCTTGACTTTAATTTATTTAAGTATTCAATCACTAATGTCTAGTAATCACCAATAGAATCTATGTAGATATTTGTAATTACTCAACGTATGAATAATTAATACAAGAAATTGCAATATGCTTGTACTGTTATTTATAAGTTCCACAAATCTATAATATTTTGTAAAAATATTATATGTACCCACTAATATCTAACATAAATAGTTATGATATTTATTTATCTAAGATGCTGAAATTATATCATGCACTTAATATTAGTATTCAATTTTTTTTTTTTTTTTTTTTTTTTTTTTTTCGTACGCCCGCTTATACTCGAGGCGAAATCTCAGGTTATTATTAATGTCTAACCTGAAATTGATTTTTACGTGAGTATCCTATTTTCTTGTACAGAGACAAGTGTCCCTCGCCATTCAGGCAGATACTCGCCGTTTTCGGAGGTACCCATTAGAGCTGGGTCGGCTCAGGAGCCGCCAGTCCCTGGTCGACGACACTCCTTCAAATGTCCTCGCCAGGTCTCGTGTTAATCCAGTCCAAATCCCGGTCGACCGAAAAATTAAATGCCGTATCCTGAATCATTTACGGCGGTTAGTTGTAACCATCATTACGCTAGCGCGGCTCCTTTAGTATTCAATAATTATGGGTATTATCCCTAAATAATTAGGTTATTTAATCTTTAATAGTTACTAAGTTCACACTGTAGTACTGAGAAAGTGTACTAATTAACATTTAATATGTCTTAATATGTTATAAATTTATAATAATTAATCATTGTATATTATGCCATAATCATGAGCTATAAAGTGCATTGCCCATTTCTTGGACCACCACTGCAAATTGGTGCAAAGTCCCTAATTCCTCCTTAAAATTCATAAAAATTTAATCATATTCATCTACACTCTTATTAATGAATAAATTACAGTATTAATATTATATTATAAATGGATGAGATGAAGACAAACAATACACTTTGTTAACCAAGGATTACAGAACAGTATTACAATACGACAAAGACATTTTCACAATAAAAATGCATTTATAACTAAGTAGAATAAACCGGAAGTGAGAGATCAAAGAGTGAACTGAATAGAAAATTAACCTACGTACACAAAAATTAGTGACGTATACATGGACTCATTAACGGTTATACAAATATATAAACGAAATGATAGTCAGATCAGAAAAACACGATAGATTACAAACATAACTACAGAAATGAATATAAATTAGAACTAAATACACTAGAATACCCCAGCTATAACTAGACTAGACACCTAACATGCAAGGTCAATTAATTGCAAATACGAACGAACAAAAATCATCGGAAAGCCATCGATGGGTTCTTCGTTAAAATGCAATTAACTAACGGCCTTAAGGAACAATTAAAATCAGTTCGGGCATCCAGGGAGCCATAGAATTGATTTCAATCCGCCGCCCATCCATTCCCACGAATTAGGAACAACACAAACGGTGAAAACAGAGATAACATATATATATGAAACATAGAATAGACATGCCCGTACAGACGAAATGGACTCAGTATTGTGTTATCTGAATGACAACAGTCATAAAACTAGACTTATCTTTAAAATGCTCCGGCGATGTCAAGTTCATCAACGGACTAGATTAATGCCTAGTACTGTTTGCTCCTCGTTGGCTGATAACAGTATTCCATCGTCTGGTCTTCTTGATCATGTAATCTTTTATCAAACTTGGAATGCGTTGAAGGTTGTCGTTTGATCTGCTGGCATGTACGCACAATAGTATGACGTCAGCTTTGTGTAACTATGCATCTGCATCATAGGTCACGTTTTAGCATATCACGTGATTGTTCATTGAAAGTAAACAATTCCTTCGGAGTTCAATGAAAAAAATTTTCCCGTTTTTTTGTGTGTGTTCTTTCGTCGGTGATATTACTAAGTGTAATGTATGAGGTCAGCTGTGAAGGCTCCTGAGATAAAATGTAGTTGTGAATTTTCAGAAGGCCTTTCTTGCTACCACTACGACCTCACACCTATCTTTTTTCCTAATGAATGTGGCTACGTTATAATCTAGGGTACTGAATGTAATGTGTTGTATTGACATATACAAACACACACACACACAGATATTAAATAATATATTATCAATAAAATTTAGAACACAATGAACTAAATCCAGCTGGTGAAATTTTAGAAAGTAAATCTTTTTTTTTAAATTTATTTGTTCTGAACCAAGGTTTTATTTGGCCAGAACATATGAAAAGATTTTGGAATTTATGAGTGAATGGCATGAATAAATGACATGATAAATAAAATATGTGTACGTATACAAATTTTAAGATTAGTTAGTATTTCTACAGTTTATAATTTTATTTTCCCTGGGAGAACGATGAATAGATGTGCTGTTGGGGTGGCTTCATCCCTCCCTGTCTAAGTTTACCAAACATTGTCCATTAATGATGGAAGTAAATGGGATGTTTTAGTAGGAATTCACTTTGGGTGTTATGTCTATGAAGTTGGTGTAAATCCAGCAGACCAGCCTGCTTACGTAACTTTGAAGAAGTAGCGCTGGTGCTGGAATCTGGTGGCCCCACCTCTCCGTGCTTGGGGGCAATATATCGGGTGGCCCCCACCTCTCCGGGCTTGGGGGCAATACAAGGCTGTTCTGCCGAGATGCGACACTGCACGGGTCCTCACTGTCAATTATCTACCCAGCATTTGACACCACCTTTTGGTGTCAACATAAAAACTCACAGCTCTGAAATAAAGTATTGGTTTGGGTTCAGAACCTTACCTAAGGAGCCACTTCTACACGTAACAATTTACAATAACACCATTTAGACAGGGTCAGATCTCTCTGACCATACAACACATCTTACCAAGTTGGTTTCCCATAGGATAAGTTCTCCCAGACTACATATTCAGAAATATGTTTATTAGCTTCTTGCCCTAGGATATGATAGGTGATATGTTCCACTGATCTCAACACTTGATCTGTCCTTCCTAATCATTGCTGGAGTATATATATTGTTTGTCCCTAGACCCTGAACTAGGGCGGGGGGTCTAGAGCAAATCCTTACTTGTTTGTAAGGCTAGATTTCGATATGGCAGTATCAAATCACTCGAAACATTAAACAATATTCAAAATATACAAAGAAATAATTTCAATCTTACCAGATTATGAATAAAGAACACAGAAATGCTAGCAAAACTCAGCTGAGCTGCTGGCTATAGTATGGCGTCCCTGAACTTATTTCAATTTATTTCATTTGGAAATCACCACACTTGAAATTTACTGTGTCTATCACTGGACAACTATTGAGGAATGGCCCCAAATGCGCGTCTGAGCGCCGATAATATGATTGTCTGTGGCCAATCAATGCCTTGGTTTTTTTAAATTCAAATTTCCTACACTAAAGTCATTTCAGTCATGCTTCAGTCAAGTATGGATTTTTATCTGTTAGTCCGTCCGTCTCTACTTGCGTTTTCACAAAAAACGTACTTGTTTTTTTTTTGAACCAACCTATTCGTCCCCTCTACACTTTTTGTCTGTAAAGTTATTTTTAGCCACAGCTTCCACCAATTCCCCTTCTCTTTCATTCTACCTAAATTTGGACACTTGAGTCTTCAAGGTCGCGATTTTTTGTGAAAATTAGTGACATGTTGGATTCAATGCAGTCTTTCGCTGATGTGAACAACACAGTCTTTTGTCATTATCTTCATTATTAGCTATCCGTCTGTATAAATAAAAGCATATTATTTCACTGCTCAGAATGGGCCATCCGGCCAGCTAATTTTTATATTCCTAACATTAATATTAAGAAAAAGTTACTTTTTAAATTTTGTAATATTTCAAGCATCTGCGTTTGCCGCTGAATTCAAATAAAAGGCTTGGTATCGCAAAAGCGTCCAATAAATGACTGTGGCGTATCATATCCAAGGTCCCTTCTGTCGAGTTCCTTACTTTATGTCAACTTGGGAAACGTGACTTTTTCTCCGTTCCCCCCCCCCCCCCCCCCCCCCCCCCCCCCCAATTGCGTCTCCTTAACCTTGCTAGTCTCACGCAATTTTTTCAGTCATATTTTTTTTCCTTGTGATCCGCCGTTCTCATCCCGTTCAAATGGTAACCGTTTTGATTTCCCGTCTAGCAAGTCAATTTTTATGGAGGGTGATGACCCGCGGTCAGGGCGATCATGTACTATCAGCAGCTTACGCATTATGTTTTTATCCTTACATTTTATCCTTTGGAGATATTTTTACGTTGTATCACTTGTTAATTTTATGACACATCTCCCCACTTGAAAACATGCCTACGGCAAGTTCTAAAACCAGTGATACACATAGATAAAATCTCTCCTCACGTCTGCCATTACTCTAATTTTGATCACAGGGGTGCCGACTGAGGAAATCTGCACCGACATTCAATTTGCCTGGGATATATTGGATACTAAACTGATAAGGTTGAAGCAATAAAGACCACCTCAGCAATCTTGCGTTTTCATGCTTAGCCTGAGATAAGAATACGAGAGGCTGATGATCCGTCTCGACCACAAAAGTCCTACCATACAGATAGATTTGAAACTTCTTTATTGCCCAGATTAACGCTAAACATTCTTTTTCGCTTGTGGAGTATCCTTGTTCCGCCTTATTCAATTTGCGGCTTGCATAAGCGACTGGTTTCAGTTCCCCATCAGGTGAAGATGATCTTTGCAACAAAGCCCCTCCGAGTCCTACATTACTTGCATCGGTTCTTAAGACAAAGTCCTGTGTCAAATCAGGCAGTTTGAGAATAGGCTTGCTAGTGAGTTTTTCCTTTAACTCTTGGAACGCTAGTTCACATTGTGCAGTCCAAATAATTTTATCTGGAAGTCCCTTGCGAGTCAGATCAGTCAGAGGAGCACAAATAGCGTTAAAATTTTTGATGTATTTCTGATAAAATCCGCATAACGACACGAATGATCGCACGTCTTTTTTGTTTGTGGTCTAGGTGCTCTCTGCAGTTTTTCCAAGTTCTTAGGATCAGGGGTCATATTACCCTGATATACAGTGTGCCCCAAGAATTCCAACTCTTTGCATCCAATACAACATTTTGTTGGCCTAGCAGTTAAGTTCGCCTCCCGAAGTCTATTAAATAACATCTCTAGAGCTTCAATGTGTTCTTCAAATGTCTCTGTGGCGACGAGAATATCATCCATGAAATTCGTGATACATGGGTTATTCAGGGGATCCAACAATTTGCGCATCATCCTTGAAAATACACTCGGAGCATTTTTCAGTCCGAATGGTAGCATATTGAATTCATAATGTCCATCCGAAGTGCTAAAAGCCAAATAAGGTCTCACTTCAGGCTTCACTGGGATCTGGTAATAGCCTTTACTAAGATCCACCTTTGAAAAGTATTTTGCCTTGTTCAGTCTGGCAAATAACTGTTTTGTGTCTGGTAATGGATCCACTTGTCCTTCTGTGACAGCATTCAGTTTCCTGTAATCTATGCACAGTCTGTGTTCCCCAGACGGTTTCCTCAACAAAACGACACTAGAACTAAAAGATGATTCACTGTGCGAAATAATCCCCTCCTTCAACAAATAATCTATTTCTTCCTTCAATGCCTTCTCCTTCGCGAACGGAATAGAATAGGCTCTCATACAGATTGGGTTTGAGTCTACCAGTTTCATGTCATACTGTAGCAAATTTGTATGGCCTGGTTTATCTGTTAGTACATCTGTATGTTCCTCCAGAACCTGTTGAACTCTCTCCCTCTGGTTTTTAGTCAGGTGCTTACTGACTTTTACCTGTGCTGCTGTTTCACAAGGATGTAATGGGTATTCATGTGAGGTGAGTGGTTCCTTTTGCATCTGGGTTGCAATAGCCAAGGTCAATAAGGGGGTGCTTTCCTGGAGTGGTCTGTCCAGATACTTCTTTAATAAGTTTACATGATAAACTTTCTCCTTCCCCTTTTTGTCAATTTTATAGTTTGTTCTAGACACCTTCTCTAGAACCGTATAGGGACCTTGCCAACCAATTTGTAATTTATTCTGGCTACCGGGTAGTAGAAGCAGCACCTTCTCTCCCACAGCTAGTTCTCGGTCCTTTGCCTTCCTATTAAAATATGCTGCATGTTTCTTCCTGGCTTGTTTCAAATTATCATTTGCCAGTTTCCATCCAGCTTTCAGACGAGTGGTCAGTTCGTTCACGTATTGATAAGATGAGGTAACAGGTTCTTCCGCCTTCTCATCCGTCCAGGTCCTTAATAAAGTTACATCTGGATCTTTAATTTATCATACTTATTTTTCATGGAACCCATCGGGTCCCGTCCATTAGAAGCTTTATAATGAGGACTTTTCTTCCTAGAATCATCACTCACAAATCGACCACTACCAATTTTTTTCTGGGGTTTGTCTCCCCACTTTAGATTGCTTATGAGAGATCTTCGCTCTCTTGTCTGTTCTTCCAGTTTATATAAGTCTGACCGAGGGATTGTCATCTTATCCTGGGTAAAATTTCTTCTTTGTACTCTTCGCATAGTGGCCATGTTAATCCATTCAAGTGAAGACTGGGTGTGAAAAGGGGGCTCCCATTCCACTTTGTCTACCCGAGTATAATTAGTTTTCCTTTCAGGCCTAAAGTTGCCCCGTGGCGTTTCTAGGTCCTGCACATATTTTCTCTTTGTGGGTGTTCCCTCATGAAATACGCCACATGCTTCTACAAAGTTTTCAACATCGACATTTACGTCGGGCCAATAGTATTTTCGAGCAATCTTTTGGCAGATGGTACCGACTTTCTCATGGTCACCATCTTTTCCAACATGTAAGCTCCTTATTAAGTTTGCCCTATATATCTTGGGAAGAACTAACTGTCCGTGACCAGTGGATCTAGTTCCTGTCTTCCTGTATAATAGTTTGTTCTTCATGAAATATTCCCCCTTGCTCGGAGGTGTGTGGCATTTGGGCAATTTTTTAAAACATGGCTTGAGTGTCCTATCCTCAGCCTGCGCCTTTCTCATCTCCTCTGGATGAGCATTTATAGGTTCACCTTCTTCCTCCTTCTTCTGTGACCTGGTCTGCACTGTCGCCATGATCACAGGTTTCTCGGGATTCCCCAAGAAGACGTATCTACACCCCAATATCAGAGGGTAGATTGGTTCATCTATCACTGCTGCTCTGATTTCTCCTTCCACATAGCGAGTTTTCACCGTTATCCTTGCGATGGGAAGTGTCATGAGTGGTATGTCCTTAGTCGCCCCTTGTATTTCCACTGTTTCTGTGGTATACTGACTTGGGTCCACTAGGCTAGACTTCACAACTGAATCATAATCCAAACCTGTATCATAAAGGCACCTTATGGTGACCCCATTACAAATAACATCCTCACAAACTGGGGGGTGATAAGGTTCCTGTTGTCCATTAGGATTAACCTTTAATCTTTGCGTCCCCGACTTCATTGCAGCAATGTTTGAAGGTTTCCTTCTACAAAATTCGGTGTTATGGTTATCTTTCTTGCACCATTTACACCATCTTTTTCCTTGGTTCAACGGTTTTCTTTCATTGAACTTTTGGTCATTGAACTGTGAGTTTCTGTCGCGATAGTCATTTCTTGGCCGCTCAAAGTTTGTCCTACCTTTATTTCCCTGCTCTCTATTATCAAATTTATTAAATTGCTGTGGAGCTTTAAAATTGTCTATGTGCTTCTTTTTAGCACCACTTACCTCTGCCTGGGCTGCCTGATACCTCTCAGCGACATTTAAAACCTCTCCCAACTTCTCTGCACCTTGTTCCATGAGAAATTTTCTCATGTCTGGAGCCATGGACTCTCTCAATTGCTCAATCATGATCATTTCTTTAAGATCTTGGGTCTTCCCCAGAGCAGTCCATTTCTCCAAATAGGTTTCCAGTCTAGCAGAGAATTGGTGGTATGTCTCCCCAGACAACAGTTTGGCATTTCTAAATTTCTTACGATAAAATTCACCATTCTTCTCGTACCTTAATAACAAAGCCTGCTTTAACATGTCATAATTGTCTTGGTCTTCCCTGTTCATTTTAGCAAAGACTTCATAAGAAGTACCTCTCAGTCCCTGTGATAGCTTTAAACTCCACCTCTCTCTCTCTAACCCATATGTAGTAGCTAATAACTCAAAACGTCCTAGGTACCCCTCTATGTCATCGTCTTTTTCAACAAAATGGTCTAAATGAAACCCCATAGCTGAGTTTGAGGCTCCCAGACTAGGCGTAGCATCTGAGGCAAAAGGGCTGGCACCATTTTCAGGAGCCTGGCCTTGTAACTCCAGCTCCCTTAGTCGTAATTCGTGCTCCCTTTGCAACCTTCTATCTTCTGCCTCCCTTTCGGCCTTTTTATCTTCTGCCTCCCTTTCAGCAGTCAATCTTTTTTCTTCTGCCTCCCTTTCGGCAGTCAATCTTTTTTCTTCTGCCTCCCTTTGCTGTCGTTTGTCTTCTGCCTCAATCTGCAGCCTCTTAATTTCTCTATCAGCCTCAATTTGTAACCTCTTCTCTTCAGCCAACCTTTCAGACTCTAATTTTCTTTCAGCCTCTTTTTCTAATCTCCTTTCTTCCCGTTCAATATATTTATCACATTCAGCCGTTACGTATGAATTAAAATCTGACCATCCATTCCCATCTCCTTTGCGGTCAGCACAGCAGCTGATCTAAATTTTGCTAGCTCCGCCATACTTTCTAAACAAATCTAGCAATAAGCAAAGTAAAATTTCCAATCACTAAAATAATTATAATTATTCTAGACCAAAATAATTCTAATTAACTAATTAACTAACACTGGCTGTGAAGATTCACCAACTTCTAATTGCCCTTTTAATTTAAAGGGACACTTTTAATTTTAAGGGAATTTTACAATTTTGTTCCCCTAATTTTATTTCTCCCACCAGGAGATCCTTATATTACTGTTTATGCTAATTATCCCTGGACAAGACCCCAATATATGTAGTGGTTTTGATGGTATTGTATGATGGTGATATTACTAAGTGTAATGTATGAGGTCAGCTGTGAAGGCTCCTGAGATAAAATGTAGTTGTGAATTTTCAGAAGGCCTTTCTTGCTACCACTACGACCTCACACCTATCTTTTTTCCTAATGAATGTGGCTACGTTATAATCTAGGGTACTGAATGTAATGTGTTGTATTGACATATACAAACACACACACACAGATATTAAATAATATATTATCAATAAAATTTAGAACACAATGAACTAAATCCAGCTGGTGAAATTTTAGAAAGTAAATCTTTTTTTAAATTTATTTGTTCTGAACCAAGGTTTTATTTGGCCAGAACATATGAAAAGATTTTGGAATTTATGAGTGAATGGCATGAATAAATGACATGATAAATAAAATGTGTGTACGTATACAAATTTTAAGATTAGTTAGTATTTCTACAGTTTATAATTTTATTTTCCCTGGGAGAACGATGAATAGATGTGCTGTTGGGGTGGCTTCATCCCTCCCTGTCTAAGTTTACCAAACATTGTCCATTAATGATGGAAGTAAATGGGATGTTTTAGTAGTAATTCACTTTGGGTGTTATGTCTATGAAGTTGGTGTAAATCCAGCAGACCAGCCTGCTTACGTAACTTTGAAGAAGTAGCGCTGGTGCTGGAATCTGGTGGCCCCACCTCTCCGTGCTTGGGGGCAATATATCGGGTGGCCCCACCTCTCCGGGCTTGGGGGGCAATACAAGGCTGTTCTGCCGAGATGCGACACTGCACGGGTCCTCACTGTCAATTATCTACCCAGCATTTGACACCACCTTTTGGTGTCAACATAAAAAACTCACAGCTCTGAAATAAAGTATTGGTTTGGGTTCAGAACCTTACCTAAGGAGCCACTTCTACACGTAACAATTTACAATAACACCATTTAGACAGGGTCAGATCTCTCTGACCATACAACACATCTTACCAAGTTGGTTTCCCATAGGATAAGTTCTCCCAGACTACATATTCAGAAATATGTTTATTAGCTTCTTGCCCTAGGATATGATAGGTGATATGTTCCACTGATCTCAACACTTGATCTGTCCTTCCTAATCATTGCTGGAGTATATATTGTTTGTCCCTAGACCCTGAACTAGGGCGGGGGGTCTAGAGCAAATCCTTACTTGTTTGTAAGGCTAGATTTCGATATGGCAGTATCAAATCACTCGAAACATTAAACAATATTCAAAATATACAAAGAAATAATTTCAATCTTACCAGATTATGAATAAAGAACACAGAAATGCTAGCAAAACTCAGCTGAGCTGCTGGCTATAGTATGGCGTCCCTGAACTTATTTCAATTTATTTCATTTGGAAATCACCACACTTGAAATTTACTGTGTCTATCACTGGACAACTATTGAGGAATGGCCCCAAATGCGCGTCTGAGCGCCGATAATATGATTGTCTGTGGCCAATCAATGCCTTGGTTTTTTTTAAATTCAAATTTCCTACACTAAAGTCATTTCAGTCATGCTTCAGTCAAGTATGGATTTTTATCTGTTAGTCCGTCCGTCTCTACTTGCGTTTTCACAAAAACGTACTTGTTTTTTGAACCAACCTATTCGTCCCCTCTACACTTTTTGTCTGTAAAGTTATTTTTAGCCACAGCTTCCACCAATTCCCCTTCTCTTTCATTCTAACTAGATTTGGACACTTGAGTCTTCAAGGTCGCGATTTTTGTGCAAATAGTGACTTGTTTGATTCAATGCAGTCTTTCGCTGATGTGAACAACACAGTCTTTTGTCATTATCTTCATTATTAGCTATCCGTCTGTATAAATAAAAGCATATTATTTCACTGCTCAGAATGGGCCATCCGGCCAGCTAATTTTTATATTCCTAACATTAATATTAAGAAAAAGTTACTTTTTAAATTTTGTAATATTTCAAGCATCTGCGTTTGCCGCTGAATTCAAATAAAAGGCTTGGTATCGCAAAAGCGTCCAATAAATGACTGTGGCGTATCATATCCAAGGTCCCTTCTGTCGAGTTCCTTACTTTATGTCAACTTGGGAAACGTGACTTTTTCTCCGTTTTCCCCCCCCCACCCCACCCCCACCCCCGCCCCCCCCCCCCCCCCCCCCCCCCTCCCCCCCCCCAATTGCGTCTCCTTAACCTTGCTAGTCTCACGCAATTTTTTCAGTCATATTTTTTTCCTTTTGATCCGCCGTTCTCATCCCGTTCAAATGGTAACCGTTTTGATTTCCCGTCTAGCAAGTCAATTTTTATGGAGGGTGATGACCCGCGGTCAGGGCGATCATGTACTATCAGCAGCTTACGCATTATGTTTTTATCCTTACATTTTATCCTTTGGAGATATTTTTACGTTGTATCACTTGTTAATTTTATGACACTCACCACTGTTGCAAAACCTCTTCTGTTTAAATGTGTGACCGTTGAAGATTTTCATTGAACGAAGGAAGCTTCCGCTTCCATTGGCCAGTGCATCAGTTCATTCATTTTATTTCTGTATCGTGCTTTTTGGTGTATTACGCAAAGATGGGTGTATAAACTTGTGACTATCACAACTGTTGGAACTAGTCAACCTCAACGAATGTGATAAGTCCCTTTTGAGTCCAAAACAATTTATTACACATTTTCAGACATCGTACGTTGATCATGAATACATCACATATATAATTTAGAATCCTATAATGAATCAGCTATCTTTGCATATCAGTCCTTTGTCTCGTAAATCTGAATTACTGTAGGCAGAACGTCATAACTATATGCACGCGTGGTTGGTGATCCCAACGACCGACAGTGAGATTATGCGTCTGGCACTAATATAACTAAAACGGACTGTTAATTCATCTCGACTAGGTTTAGTCAATTACTAACCTGTAACATTCATCTTTCTTCATCATAACAGTGGACTGACCCATGTCCATAATAAAATACAATATAACTGTGTGGCACTCCATGCCCGACACTATAAGACTACAAGGACACGACTTCTCAGTTCGACGGTCATTCAAGAAAGGGTCCCGTCTCTTGGTTACGGTGCGTGACTACCAACGCTGAAACGTCACAGCGTTCAATAGGCTAATAATATTTTTACATTACATTAAACGTTGTAACCCCTAAAATCGCATGCTGCTAACCTCTAGCAGACAATGCCAATTAAACTACCGTAACAATTCGGTCTGACCAACACACAAGTTACGTTCTTGTTTAAGTTTATTATCACTTAAACTTTACAACATCAAACATATAGAAATCAATATAATCATGTTTACAGACATAGGAAGATAATCCAATAAATGCCCTCCCCCCTTGTTGAGAAAAAAAGATCCCAAAAGAAGTTAATAACCCAAAAGGTCAAAGATTAACACTAGGTTATAGAATAGACAGTAAAGAAAAGAACACAGTTCCTATTTAAGCTATCCAGTAAAATAACAGTATTTGCAAAGAAAATAAAGGATGGTACCGTTTCCGTAACTAGAAAATATTCACTCTCACTCTGTCATTCGTGGCCACATCAATCACGCCTTACCTAAACTTGGTGTAACACTCTTGAACGTAAACATGCATGCATATGTATCATGATCCAGTAGTTTTATCCTCCGAAGCGGGCCCCAGTCACTCCACTAATAATTAATTGTTATAATAGGGGACGCCTAATTTGGTGGCTGATTCTTGGATATGCAATGTCACATCAAATAGTTCATGTAGCAAAAAATAAACCGCGATCTTGTGTTCACAGTAGACAGTACTTCCAATAGCTAAAGAAAAACATCTGGTTGCTAAACTGTTAATTAAGATGATGATGATAAATCCTATCGGCTTGCTCTGGGGGTGAGTGCTGATTATGAAACAGCGTATTCTCCTGGATAAAATCCACTTGGAAAAACGACTGTCAGAAGTCGGGAAAAATGTTATGTATATTGCCACAGCGGGCTGATAAAATTGAATAAACAATCTGGGTATTTTGTAAGTCTAATTAACTCAAATTTACAGTTAAAAATGTTAGTTTGTCGCCTTGGCAATTCCTGTTCACACCTGTACTGGGGACGAACGCCAAGAAAAAACGACAACTATTACTCCTTCAGTAACTGAGGAAAGGACCACGACAGAAAACCGCTGGCCGCTGGTTTTGATCCGGTACTATATTAGGAAGAAAAACAACATTTAACCAAAATGCCAATATCCTATAGTATCACGAGCAAGGGTATGCTCTTTTATCATCTCCGTCATCTAATTAAATTAAAAGGCACACGGGTCTTAGCCTATCTTATCGCGCTTCGCTTAGCAAGTACAGGTTGGGTTTTAGGCATGCCGCCTCCCCCCCCGGGTAAACAATCAGCGCTCAATGTCAGTTATAATTTAATTATAACTACGCGCCCTTAACAAATATCGCCTGTCATTACTAGCTATTTGATTGACGGCGTCTATTGTTTTGACACATGATATTAAACACTAGCCATTTAGAAAATTACACACAATGAAATATAATGCGAATTCTACTCTGTCACTTTATCCGTCACTCATAGCATTATACCCAGTCAGCTAAACCGTATCTTCTGGTGTAAAAAATGGTTGATGGATTTTTACATTAAACTGAACAACTGGTAAGAAAATATCTACGCGTTTGCTATTTCACTAGTCCTAACGCTAGGGAATCACAGTGAATTAGAAATGGTAAAACGTTAACACATTTTAACACTTAAGCACCACTTATTATTATTACCAGAAATCAGAATAAATCCCCACGAATGCTATTAGCGCACTATTCCACATAAGTTCTAGCGTACGCGTTCAGATTATCCAAAATTTTCTGAGACCTGATAACTGACTTGGAGAGAACGCCGTATATATACAGATTTTGTGTAATATCTCTAAAGGATGTGACAACTCACACCTTCGGCATAGCAGGGAAAATCAAGGAGCTTCGTTTCCGAGATAAAGGATTTTACGGTTCGCTCTACTCGCAATGCCGAACGACATCAAAGACATGGGCCGTGCGAACGGGCCCCTTTTAGATTTCCGTCCGTTTCCGCAGATCACACTTTTACGTCACCTGAAATGCACGGACCTCAATGGTGGTCGGGAAGTATTATTATCGCCCTTGTATTTCTTCAAGGATCTGGTCTTTACCCCACGTGCGTCTGTCTAATGACCAATGATTGACAGATCAGCTCGCGTGAGAACTCAGGTAAACAAATCAGGTTCGCTCCCCTTATTAAGACTGCCAGGTGCGAAAATTGGTAAACATTCATCAGCGCATGTAAAACAGGAAAAAATAGGCGTGGCTTCAAAATATGAGTCAGACAGACAGCGAAATTCGTGGTTTTTGCGTAGCAAAATTATAAACACTAAATGGGGAAGCAAAGGTGGTCGGATTACTGTAGGATTACTGAGGCTATATTTACATTATACGTCACAAATACTAGGCAGGTAAAAGTTCCCGTTACACGCCCATTGGAGCATATTGGGAACATGGTGTTAGGCCCATATTGTCTTCACCATCGGCACACATTTGCGGTCTAAAAAAATCTCACCTCAACGGTGGATCGAACCATGAACCATCGAGCTAGGAAGCCAGTGCACTAATCACTGCGCTACTGTCGCTCCTACAAGAGGATATGCAGATCATATATTCCCCTCAGGGACATTATAGAGCAGTGCTCAGAATGGCAGAGACAGCTGTATATTAACTTTGTTGATTTTGAAAAGGCTTTTGACAGCATACACAGGGACAGCCTATGGAAAATAATGAGGGCTTATGGAATTCCCAGCTGCATTGTTTCCATCATAAAATGCCTCTATGCTAACTTTACAAACAGCGTTGGAAGGTGTTTTGAGGAGATAGGACAGCTTGGATGGAATGGAAGAATAAAGATAATAATGTCTTATTGATAGCTTCCGAGTTTATAATAGAACTGCCTCTCCTCGGGAAATAGTGTACTAGAAATTACTTAAAAGAGAATTCTGGTACCTAAACAAGATATTTTCTGGACGATAAATTCTTCCTCAGGAATCCTACAAAAAGGACTGTGTAAAGCACTTAAGGTTGAGAAAGAGATTTGGTGTCCAGCCACAATTAAAATATCCCGACCCAATAGAAATTAATTGAATTATGGCTGAGCCCCCAGGGTGTAGATTTATATTTAAAACAAAATACAACCCAAATAAAGTTAACAAGAAAAATAACAACAGACTCTGTTATGTAAAGTTGGATAAAAGGGTATGGAATCTTACATTTTTATATACACTTATAAATATGAAAAAACCCTCTGTGGATGGGAAGGAGCGAAGCTCCTGACCGAAGGAAAAAGTTTAGCTCTAAAGCCCAAGTGCCGTTTATAAAAAAAAAAGTTTAGCTCTACTGTTTTATAAAAAAAATCAACTAGTGTGGTCATCACTTGGACCAGAGATCTTTTCTATGGTAGTGTTGCTGGTAGGTGTTAATACTCATCTCCTCAAGGACTGTAGTAGCTGCGGAGATGATTTTGGTTCGAACTCTCTTGGTTTGGTCTGCCCCAGTAGGTTGGTCTTATAACAGTTAATGGGTTCAGAGGGTGTCAGAGTCTGCTTCCCTGGACTCAGTGCACATCACAGATAAGGATGGGGTAAGTCACCTCTGCTGAATGCCTCTTCTGTTTATGGGATGTGTGGGATGGTTACTGGGTGATAGGATAAGGTTGGGTAAGGGTAATCTTGGTACCATGGACTTGTACCCTGGACCTGGTTTAGGTATCTGGTAACCGCAACCTGGTTTAGGTATCTGGTAACCGCAACCTGGTTTAGTACTGGGTAACTGCAACCTGGTTTAGTATCTTTGCAACCGCAACCTGGGTGGACTGGAAACAATTGAAATCCCATTAGTGGTTTCAAGAGCAGTCATCTCCTAAGTCTGATGGCCGGTAAGCGTCCATCAGAAATTAAATTAACACAAGGTTAACTACTATTTAGTAACTGTGTTATCTATTAGATATGAACTACCACTTCTTAACTGACATTATAGTGTATCTTGAGTTCTCAGTCTCTATCTGGCTGTCTGCTTATTTACAGCAGTGGTTTTCCCCATGTGGCAATGAGTTTCACAAACTGTGAGGTAGGGGCTGGGGTCATCAAATGGTTGAGAACCACTGGTTCACCTAGTGCCCATAGAGCAGTATTTTAATTCTGGGGTCACTGTCAACAATGGTTTGAGAACCACCGGGTAATAGTTTCCTATGCTGCTTTAACTTGGTGGGGTGTCATTCCTGCCAAGGTCTGAGAACTGCTGACTTACATTTTGTCAGTCAAGTGGTAGATTCATTAAATAGCTAAATAATTGCAAGCATTCTTAAAGTCCTGGTCCCTGTTGAAAATGACAATCATATAACTGATAATAAAATAGTTCTTCAATCATACATAAAATAGTTCTTCAATCATACAACATGGTATATGCATAGGATTGCATTAAATACATGTAAAGAACCTTCCATAATGAAAAACACATTAATGTCCCTTATGTGACAAAGTGAGAAGAAGTGATTGAGAACACTGTTATCAAGTTTGTAGTCTTGACAGAGAACACAGAAGCCTTATAAGAAATAGAAAATAGAAGAACCACTAATACACTTCTATTTTGCTTGGATCAATATGCAAATCTCAAAGTAACAACAATAATATACATCAATTATTTTAACCCTGTCTTATTTCTGCCAGGCTGTGAGATAAAGATCAGGAGTTAATTAGGTCTATTGACCTCAGCAAACTCATACATTAGTTTGAGTGATCTGTAAAGATGCAAATAACAGTTATTGTCACTGAAAATGAAATGCATTTAAACTTTAACAAAAAGTTACTGCAATAGCAAGCTGTTGATAAACATATGATTATTCATGTTATAAAATCAGCAGTATTAGATCTACTTACTTCGCTCAACGAATTCACTAAGGATATTTTGCAACAAGTGCAAAGTAGCCTCGACAGAGGCCCATACAATCACATCTGCTTCCAACGATGGTTACAAGAAGAATGCAGAAAATTCCCTCCAATATTCCAGGATCTGTTCCGGGCAGGGGTGGGTTGTGTGCAAATTCTGTTCTGGTCCCAGGGGTATAAAGTTACCTTCATTTCAACTCGCACTAGCGTCCATCGTTTCCGGCTGTTTTACATGCGTTCAATTCGTGAACAACAAAGACGGTCGACTTCCTGTTCGAATCGTTGTACCGTGTTCCACCTTCGACTTTCGCTGGCGAAGTGAATAATTTATTACCTTGGACCGAGAATCCTGAGCTAGTAAAATACTGTTAAATCTAAGACTAGCGAGAGAGAGAGAGACTTTAGGTTTCTTGTCAAATGATAGGAGAAATTTGTAGAGGGAAAAAAAATAATAGACAGAAGAAAAGAAGTCGGGGAGAGTCGTTCCACGACATAAGCCCCCTTTTGAAAGTTCGGCCAACGGCCAACTAAGTTCGAGCCGACTCTTCTCTTATGTCGGACACTACATTCATGTATCGTGTCCTCCATTCCTTCAATCCAAATATTTCCTATTTTTCCTCTGTCAAACGGTATGCCTGTAATCCACACATGGCTATCCGTTTCCTCTTCAATAAGTAGTTGAGGTGGGTTGAGCAAGCCTGCTCGCAAAAATATCCCTCTCTTCTTTTCTCCCTTCTGGATCCTCCATTGAGCTTGCCTCCTGGCAAAGAGCTTGCCCTAAAGCCTACACTCTGCTTACAATTGGATCTATAGCAAATAGTTTTGCGTGATGAGGTTGCCAGCCTCATACACAACCTTATTTTAGTCATATTGCTTGACCTGTCTAAGGACACATACCTATCTACCCAGGTATGAGAGCGTGTATGATCTTCTATCCCTGTTTCTCCAGTGACAGAGAAAGATAAGTCTACCAGTTGTTCCTGCCCACCAGGTACCAAGGAAATTTGGACCTTCTTCACTTTCTGATCCCAGAGAGTGGGTGAGGTTATCGGAATTGACTGAAGACTAAGTGCTTGAGGCTCATGTTCCTCTTTAGCCATTTCTCCCGTGTTAAAGGAAGATATTCCTGAAACATATTTCCTCCCACCAGGTACCAAGGAAATTTGGACCCGCTTCACTTTCTGATCCCAGAGAGTGGGTGAGGTTATCGGAACTGAGTGAAGTCTTAGTGCTTGAGGGTCCTGTTCCTCTACAGCCGCTTCTCCCATGTTAAAGGAAGATATTTCTGAAACATGTTTCATCCCACCAGGTACCAAGAAACTCTGGCCCGGCTTCACTTTCTGCACGCAGATAGTGGGTGAGACTATCAAAACTTGTTCAGAATTAAGTGCACTGGGGTGGTCAATCCCTTTGCACTCTTCCAACTTTTCAGTGAAAATGTTGGAAGATGAGTTAGGCATTGGAGTCTCCATAGCCTGTTCAGTCACGCCATCTCTGGATCGTGCTGAGTCTCCTAAGATGATATATTTCCCTCCTTGAGGTATCGGGTAAATTCGTTCATCTAATATTGCGGCCTTTACTTTGCCGTTTACAAAGTTCGACCTAACTTCTACATAAGCTAAAGGCAAAATCATCCTTCTGTTGATTATCATGGGTGCTGTTACCTCAACATCCTCTTCGGTGACTTGATCAAGGTCGATAACAGAGGCTGAGACAAGGGCATCACACCCAAGACCTTGATAATACAAACAGGTGATTTCTTCTCCATTTACTGTGGCAGTCTCCACATTTTGAGAATCCCTGTATCCACTCCGGGCCTTCGTCAAGTTCCCATCCATGGTAGGGACCTTAGCTTTGTATGAAGTCTGTGGGATTGGGTCTCGGCGCATACAGTCTAACTGATGTAAGTTGGCCGACAGGTGATGTTCAAGAACATCCCTTCCCTTCCCATAGGGTTGCGTAATCCTTTTCCGTTGAGTGATCCTATTTGGTTGAGCGATCCTATTTACCAGGTTGTTGGTGCGGTTGTTGTTGGTATGCCTGTTGTGAGTTTTTGCTGAGGATGAGGAAGGTCTCTTCAGATTATCAGCACTCTTGTGCTTAATCTTGTTTTCAGGATGGTCTAGATGTCTCCGTTTAGATATCCGTACCTCTGCTCTGTCTGAGCCTGAATCTGAGACATAGACTTGGCTTCATGTGGTGCAGTTATATTTACCACTGAAGATGGTGATGCAACTGGCAAAGGAGTGGCATGATGAGTATTCCTAGATTCAAGTTTATCCCTGGATTCCATATTTGTAGGTTGAAACTGAGTTTCCAGTTCTTCCTTACACTGGAGGGATTTTTCTTGTCTTTGTCTCTCATGTTCCACATTCTCTTCCGTGTATTTTGCTCTCCATTTCTTCCTTTCTGCTTCTCTCATCCTGCATTTTTTCCATCTTTTGTGAAACAAAAGTATCCAGTTCTTCTCCGGAGAGTTCACACTCAATGGCTAACTCTGTCCAGAATGTTCTCCACTCATTCAACTCTACAGATTCTTCCATTATATCCGTAGTGGTTCGTTGAGCGAGTATGAGATCTCTAACTCACAAACAATAATTAAGGCAAAAATACTTTCTATAGTCTTAACTATACTAAAGTATTACAAAACCATATATTAAATCAAACCAGCATTTATAACCATCAAATTAAAAATTAGTTAACAATAGGTAACTAATTTCCAGCAGTACCACCAAGAAGAGTTCTCATAACACAACTTAAAATCTGTGTTTCTTGCAAAAATTTATATGTATTTTAGTCTAGGGTAATTTATATGTCCCCTCTTTAATCTAATCCTAGACTTGGACACCAATAAGTGACAAGTACCTACAGCAGTAGTGGTCTAGGAAAGATAAAGAGTTTTCATATCTCAGACAAGTGTCTAAATATGAAATAAGAGTTAATCCCGGACACGAGCGTCCCAGTTGTCGCGAGGGCGTTTTGAGGAGATAGGACAGCTTGGATGGAATGGAAGAATAAAGATAATAATGTCTTATTGATAGCTTCCGAGTTTATAATAGAACTGCCTCTCCTCGGGAAATAGTGTACTAGAAATTTACTTAAAAGAGAATTCTGGTACCTAAACAAGATATTTTCTGGACGATAAATTCTTCCTCAGGAATCCTACAAAAGGACTGTGTAAAGCACATAAGGTTGAGAAAGAGATTTGGTGTCCAGCCACATTTAAAATATCCCGACCCAATAGAAATTAATTGAATTATGGCTGAGCCCCCAGGGTGTAGATTTATATTTAAAACAAAATACAACCCAAATAAAGTTAACAAGAAAAATAACAACAGACTCTGTTATGTAAAGTTGGATAAAAGGGTATGGAATCTTACATTTTTATATACACTTATAAATATGAAAAAAAGTTTAGCTCTACTGTTTATAAAAAAAAATCAACTAGTGTGGTCATCACTTGGACCAGAGATCTTTTCTATGGTAGTGTTGCTGGTAGGTGTTAATACTCATCTCCTCAAGGACTGTAGTAGCTGCGGAGATGATTTTGGTTCGAACTCTCTTGGTTTGGTCTGCCCCAGTAGGTTGGTCTTATAACAGTTAATGGGTTCAGAGGGTGTCAGAGTCTGCTTCCCTGGACTCAGTGCACATCACAGATAAGGATGGGGTAAGTCACCTCTGCTGAATGCCTCTTCTGTTTATGGGATGTGTGGGATGGTTACTGGGTGATAGGATAAGGTTGGGTAAGGGTAATCTTGGTACCATGGACTTGTACCCTGGACCTGGTTTAGGTATCTGGTAACCGCAACCTGGTTTAGTATCTGGTAACCGCAACCTGGTTTAGTATCTTTGCAACCGCAACCTGGTTTAGTATCTTTGTAACCGCAACCTGGGTGGACTGGAAACAATTGAAATCCCATTAGTGGTTTCAAGAGCAGTCATCTCCTAAGTCTGATGGACGCTTACCGGCCATCAGAAATTAAATTAACACAAGGTTAACTACTATTTAGTAACTGTGTTATCTATTAGATATGAACTACCACTTCTTAACTGACATTATAGTGTATCTTGAGTTCTCAGTCTCTATCTGGCTGTCTGCTTATTTACAGCAGTGGTTTTCCCCATGTGGGCAATGAGTTTCACAAACTGTGAGGTAGGGGCTGGGGTCATCAAATGGTTGAGAACCACTGGTTCACCTAGTGCCCATAGAGCAGTATTTTAATTCTGGGGTCACTGTCAACAATGGTTTGAGAACCACCGGGTAATAGTTTCCTATGCTGCTTTAACTTGGTGGGGTGTCATTCCTGCCAAGGTCTGAGAACTGCTGACTTACATTTTGTCAGTCAAGTGGTAGATTCATTAAATAGCTAAATAATTGCAAGCATTCTTAAAGTCCTGGTCCCTGTTGAAAATGACAATCATATAACTGATAATAAAATAGTTCTTCAATCATACATAAAATAGTTCTTCAATCATACAACATGGTATATGCATAGGATTGCATTAAATACATGTAAAGAACCTTCCATAATGAAAAAACACATTAATGTCCCTTATGTGACAAAGTGAGAAGAAGTGATTGAGAACACTGTTATCAAGTTTGTAGTCTTGACAGAGAACACAGAAGCCTTATAAGAAATAGAAAATAGAAGAACCACTAATACACTTCTATTTTGCTTGGATCAATATGCAAATCTCAAAGTAACAACAATAATATACATCAATTATTTTAACCCTGTCTTATTTCTGCCAGGCTGTGAGATAAAGATCAGGAGTTAATTAGGTCTATGACCTCAGCAACTCATACATTAGTTTGAGTGATCTGTAAATATGCAAATAACAATTATTGTCACTGAAAATGGAAATGCATTTAAACTTTAACAAAAAGTTACTGCAATAGCAAGCTGTTGATAAACATATGATTATTCATGTTATAAAATCAGCAGTATTAGATCTACTTACTTCGCTCAACGAATTCACTAAGGATATTTTGCAACAAGTGCAAAGTAGCCTCGACAGAGGCCCATACAATCACATCTGCTTCCAACGATGGTTACAAGAAGAATGCAGAAAATTCCCTCCAATATTCCAGGATCTGTTCCGGGCAGGGGTGGGTTGTGTGCAATGTCTGTTCGGGTCCCAGGGGCATAAAGTTACCTTCATTTCAACTCGCACTAGCGTACAGCGTTTCCGCCAGGTTTACATGCGTCCAGTTCGTGAACAACAAAGACGGTCGACTTCCTGTTCGAATCGTGTGCATGTACCGTGTTTCCACCTTCGACTTTCGCTGGCGAAGTGAATAATTTATTACCTTGGACCGAGAATCCTGAGCTAGTAAAATACTGTTAAATCTAAGACTAGCGAGAGAGAGAGACTTTAGGTTTCTTGTCAAATGATAGGAGAAATTTGTAGAGGGAAAAAAAATAATAGACAGAAGAAAAGAAGTCGGGGAGAGTCGTTTCTGACACATAGACTTTGTGAAAACAACAGATCTGGGACAATTTTCTATGGAAGATATGACATTGCTCTACTTGCACATTCACATCAGCATATCCAAGAAAAAACAGATAGATTGAATAAGTATAGCCAGCAGGCTGGTCTTAACATCAATTTGAAGCAGACAGAGGACATGACACTCAATGTGGGCAATCCTGAGCCCATAACAAAAAGGAACCAGAAGCTGGAACAGACAGACACATTTACATATCTCGGATGCATAGTAACACCAGCACTAGACGGCGGAGCAAGCAAAGACATCAACATCAGAATGAATAAAGCAAGAACAGCCTTTGCTACTCTAAATAACTTCTGGAAGTCCCCTCAGTACAGCACTAACACAAAATTAAGATTATATGAGAGCTGTGTACTTTCTGTGCTTCTCTATGGTGGAGAGTAACAGAGAAGCAAATGTCAAAATTGTCCTCTTTCCACACAATCTGCCTAAGGAAAATTCTCCGAATCTTTTGGCCGAAAACTATCACCAACCAAGAACTGCTTACTTGGAGCAACCAAGAGGACATGCTCACTATCATAGCTAGCAGACGCTGGAGTTGGGTTGGCCACGCCCGAGAAGAGACCTTGAGGCCATCAAAAGAACAGCTATGCTACGGACGCCTGAAGGAAAGCGAAAGAGAGGCCTTCCAAAAACAAAATGGCGGAGAACTATGGAGGCTGAGATTCAAAGAATGAACCAGAGCTGTGGCATTGCACGAAGGATGGCCACCGACTGTGCAAAGTAGAAGCAGTTTGTTGCTGCCCTACAAGACGCTACCAGGCGTGATGACCGCTGACTGCTTTGACAATCGGTGGCTAAGGATCAAAGAAGAAGAAGAATGAAGGTCTAACTCTCCTACGCTCCTGTCATCCATTCTGGGTGACATAACCTTCTGAGAGTTACAGCACAATCATTCAATTACTACCCTTAAGATCGCAAGGAGTATAGGCCTTTATCAAACACATGCCAAGTCCTACTGTCATGTTGAAGGTTTATTCCATGTCATCTTTATAATGTCTGTCTCCGGTTGTCTTCTCCATGTGTTTTTAGTCTGCCTCTTCTGTTCTTACTCTGGGAATTCCATTACAAGGACTGCGTGGTAAAGTTATCAGGAGGTTTTCTCGGTGTGTGCCCTATCCATCGCCAGCGTCCTCTTCGCATCTATTGTTTCACTGTCACTTGTATGGTTAATGTCATCCGTTCCACACTGGTGACCTTGTTACAGTTCAGCTTCAGTCCAAATTCATGAACCCTCAGCTTCATAAACTCAAGCCAATCGAAATTGGTGCACGCTTTCTGTCCATTCTCCCAAAACTTCTAAATTTTTTTTTTTAATGTAAAACTTTTGCCTCGTTTTGGCGAGGCGCGTCCCGTTCAACCTAGTCGGTTATATTAGGGCGCATGTCCAAATATAAAAGACCCTTTGGTCTGGAATTAGTCTTTAAAACTTCTAAACTTATCCGTCTTTCCAATGATAAACTATCTCCCTTGGCCGTAAAACGTGACACGACGACGCTACGATGTCATACAGACCATAAGGGGGAAAAGAGGGTTGGGGGTGGACATACACGAGAATAAGTAAAATAATTAGTCAGTGAAAGACACAAAAAAAGATAAAAACAAAAATAAGAAGAAATACAGTTAGGCATAAGAGAAAATGAGATTTACAAACAAAAAGAAAAGGAGAGGAAGATAATAAGAAAGAAAGAGATAGAGAGAAAAAAAAGAAAGTAAGAAGATTTACCAGACGAGAAGAAGACGAGAGAAGAGAAAGTAGGATTTTTGTAAAAGGTGAAGAAAGATTGAAAGAAAAAAGAAAGAAAGAAAAGAAAGAAAGCAAAAAGGAATGAATAAATCTTCCACAAATCTCATTTCAACATTGATTATGTTAGGAAGAAGAAGAAGTGGGGGGGGGGGAAAGGTGGAGGGGGGGGGGGGGGTGGCAAAAAGGAAAAAGAATAAAAAAGAAAAAAAGAAAGAAAGAAAAAAAGAAAGGAGAATGAATAAATCTTCCACAAATCTCATTTTCAACATTGATTATGTTAGGAAGGGGGGGGGGGGGGGGGGGGGGGGGGGGGGGGGGGTGGGGTGGGGGGTGGGGTGGTGGGAAGCGGGAAGACGACATTACAAGCAGACGTCAGACCATAACTATATTAATCTAATAAGTCACCAATCTCTATGCCCCCCCCTCCCCCCCCCCCCCCCTTTCTAGTTGATAAACCGTAGCTACACAATGCCTTTCTTAGGCTCATTTTGCAAATGAGCATCTACTTTATGACGAAGAAAATTCCAGAAATATCCTTCCAGCACCAAATCGTAGACCAGAGCGTATCAGGAAGATTCAAATTAGCCATACTTATGGAGAAAGAGTAATCTCTCGTGGGCTATTTTTAGCAGACCGGATATTGGAAATAATGTCGAAACACCTTGAATAAGAAATTGATTTAAAAAAAAAAAAATAATAAACAAACAAAAAACGCGTTCCAGTTTACAAAAATCTTTCAAACAACAAGAATATGACATTCCCTGTCGATTCCAAACTGGAAATATTTTTTTTTACGTAGGATTATGACACAACAGATGTTTGAATAATTTCCTATTACTAGTACCTTTTTGCTCCGCAGTGAATATGTGTAGTTAAGTGTTCTTTCGTAGCAGTTAGGGTTAGGTTTAGGGTTTGGGTTAAGGACTTAAGGTTAATGTTAACCCTAATCCTAACCCTAATACTAAACCTAACCCTAACTGCTACGAAACAAGACATATCTACACATATTCACTGCGGAGCAAAAAGGTACGAGTAATAGGAAATTACCGGACTGGACGTGACTTTTGTTTTTGTTTTTTACGTATTTCAGATCAGTATACTATTGTTTCGTTCTAGGAGTTACGTAAAATATACCCACGATGTACGAAACCGTGAATAGTTGGATGAGAATGTTGAAGTACAGAGAAACATTGGACATATGCTGTGGAATATTGCAAGAAATTTTGTCCAGTCATTAGCGGTACTCTTCGTGCATGTCGTAAGAGGCGACAGATGTAAAGTTGTGGATGAGACTGGCAACCAGATCGTGTAACATAAATTGCTACATAAACCATAGCTACAAGATCATGTGACCGTTTGTTGCTGGCTTCCTGCAAACACCAGCTGTACTAGTGGTTCCATGCTCCATAAGGAGCGGAAAGTAAAATGATAGGGAGAATGATGGCCCGGGGTAAGAAAAATAAAAGTGGGGGGAAAACGCACTTGGACCAGTGTGACAAACGTTTTGTGCACGTACTTTTACGCCCTTCTCTCCCTCCTTCATCGTCCTATTAGTTGACAAATTTTTTGCACTTCCATTTTTTGCTCTGAGCCACTCCCAGACTCGTTTACGTTTCGCCAAGTGAATCGTAATAATACCAATATAACAGATCAGATAGTAATACGTTTATCACTTTAGTCGTCTAGCCACCTTTGATAGAGTCGATCTTTATTGACTCAAGGTGGTAGCGCACGATCGATGAAAAAAAAAGCCATATTGTCTGTCTGAGAAATCTGTCTGAGGGATTTAAGCAAACACAGGTGTTATACGTCATCGTTTCCGCTGGGCCATCTTTGTACCAATATTACCGATAATCTGTCTGGGAGAGACAATATTGTGGGAAAGCATCTAGACAGGAAATAAGTTCAGATATTTGTTTGTGAGTTTGCATAAAGATGCAATCGAAAGTATTACTGCCTTATTAGAAAGAAGTCATGCGTTGGAATGTGAAAAGTTGATATTTTAAAACACGCGAGGGATATTATGATTTAACACCCCGACCCATATAGTTCTAAAGGTCTTATCATTGGCTTGATTTGAGAGCCGGAATAGACTTTAACTTTCATTGGCAAGTTGGTCTGAAAGCACAATCTGGGACTTGACCTGAGAAATTGTAAAAATAACCTAGCGAAATCGGAGTCACAAATCAGACTGCATCGCAACGTCAAATTATCAACTCCCAGGAGCCAGAGAGACATCGACTAAAAATTCCAAAATTATACGTAACAGATCGAAGTATCCTGCTAACAATCAAACGAACAACTGAAAGAGTTGCTCAGCCTAGGAACTGCCCAACATCACGCAAGAAACCAAGTAAACGAGCAGGAGAAATGAGCATTAGGACCTACAAGCTGAGAGAGCCAGAAATTAAGACCAGATATCAGGGGCTTATTGCTACAGCAGTGAGCAACACAGAAGAGCGACCTGATGACTTGGAAACCCTCTGGAATAAATTCAAGGATATCATAAAGACAGCTGCTGCAGAAGCATGCGGTGAAGTCCGACTTGGGAACCAGAGAAAGAGGACACTTGGTGGACAGAGGAAGTCAAAGAGAAAATAAGAGAGAAGAAAATGTCATGGAAACAATACTTAGGAGCTAAAAACACAACAGGACAAATGGAAAAATATAGAGAATATGTGACACTCAGAACAGAAGCAAAGAACAAAGTGCTAGCAGCAAAACAGAAGTCGTGGGAAGAATTTGGAGAAAAGCTAGGAAAAGATGCACAAGAAAACCAGAAATTGTTCTATAAGACCCTAAAGAACATGAGGAAAGAAAAACAATGCCCTCTCAAATTTATAAAGGACAAGCAAGGCAAATTGCTTACTGCCCCGAAGGAAGTAATGGAAAGATGGAAAGAATATTTCTCAGAACTCCTGGATGGTGAGCATGATGAAGCATCAGAAATGATAACCACTGACACAGAAGAGGAAACCAATGATGGTGAAGATGACATAAAGATGGAAGAACTGAGGGCAGCACTAGAGAAAATCAAGATGGGCAAAGCAGCAGGGCATGATGGTATAACACCAGAAATGGTTAAGTACATGGGAGCATCAGGCGACCTATTACTCTTAAAGGTCCTACAGGCAGCATGGTGCAACAAGACCATACCAAAGGATTGGGAGATTGCCATCATAACACCAATTTTCAAAAAGGGTGACAATCGACAATGTGGAAACCATAGAGGCATATCCCTTCTCAGTGTCCCTGGTAAAATCTACTCTAGAATCCTAGAGCAGAGACTCCGACGCCTAGCTGAGCCACAATTGGATGAGGTCCAGTGCGGATTCCGAGCAAACCGAAGTACTCAAGACCTAATCTTCACACTCAGACAGCTGAGTGAAAAGGCCCTTGAGTATAAGAGTGAGATCCATCTTTGTTTCATAGATCTGGAAAAGGCGTTTGACAGGGTCCCCTGGAGCAAACTTTGGGACTGTTTGGCAAGGAAGAATATTCCAGCACCTCTGATTCATGCTATACAGAGCTTCTACAAGTCTTGCAGAAATTATGTGAGGACAGCAAACCATAAGTCAGAAGAGTTCAGGACCACCACTGGTGTAAGGCAAGGTGATATCCTATCACCTTACCTCTTCATACTCCTTATGGATGATGTCATCAAGGCATGTAAGGAGAGAACAAGAAAGTATTCAGTGGGGTACTGGAAGATGAGACAGGTCTATATTTCGGAGCTGGCATTTGCTGATGATGTTGCCCTGATTGCTAAATCAGAGGCACATCTCCAATCCAACCTGCAAGTCTGGAAGGAAGAGCTGGAGAAGAGAGGGATGGTCATAAGCAGCTCTAAAACAAAATCCATGGTGATATCACGAGAAGAAAGAAAACATCAGATTAAGTTGGGAGAACAGGTCCTGGAGCAGGTCGACCACTTTAGATATCTCGGAGCTATTATAGACCGAAAGGGAGGCATCAAAGAAGAGTTGGCCACTCGGAAAGCAGCAGCTGGGAGACTTTTTCAGGCCATAAATCGTGGATTCCTCAGCAAGAAAGAGGTTGGTAAGAAAACGAAGATGGCTGTATACCGCTCCACCTATGTCCCAGTCTTGACATATGGATGCGAGTCGTGGGCAATGACTACAACCCACAAAAGCCAGATCCAAACCTCAGAAATGAGGTATCTGAGGAAAGTGGTTGAAGTAACAAGAAGAGACATGGTCCGCAACCAGACGATCCGTCAAGGCCTAAAATCCCATCCGCTGCAGACCCAAATAGAACAGTCCCAACTAAGATGGTTTGGCCATGTCTGCAGAATGGGAGAAGATCGGCTACCACGACAAGCATGGGAAACAAAGAGCCAGGGATCCAGACCTCCAGGACGACCCAGAGTCCGCTGGGAGGACAACATTAGACAATCTTTGAAGGACCGAGGACTAGAATGGAACCAGGCCAGGAAGAAGACAGCTGATAGAATGGTCTGGCGCTCTCTCTTCCAAACCTCTACACCTCACGGTAGAAGGGGAACGACTAAGTAAGTAAGTAAGATCGAAGTATTTGGGCAACTTTTAAACTTAAAAGTACCCCCATCATCATCATCATCATGTAGCATGTCCTTTGCAGAACGTCGCTCTCATCACAGCCCGCCTGAAAGACTCTCGATCTCTAGCCAGCAATCCTGCCTCCTCCAATGTCATGTTCAAGTTGTCTTCAATGTCCTGTGTCCACCGTCGTCTTGGTCGGCCCCTGCCTCGCCTTCCAGGTACCATACCCTCCATCACTGCTCTCTCTAAGCCACTATGACATTTAATGTGGCCAAAATATTTTAGTTTCCGGGACATGATATTGTTTATGAGCCAGTTTTCCTCGATGTTCAGGTCGTGTAGGATGTCTATATTTTTCTTCTTCTTGGTCCACGATATTCTGAGAATTTTTCTGTAACACTTTGCTTCGAAAGATTCAATTTTTTCTTTAATGTTTGAGTAATGGTCCATGATTCACATCCATATGTTGCTACCGGAAAGATGCACGTTCTCAGAAGTTTTACTTTTATTAATTTGCTGGTGTTATGCCATATGTTCTTCCTTTTATTTAACCTCTGCATTGCTATGGCCAGTCTCCTTCTGACCTCTTTTGAGCAGTCTCCATTGTTGTTAGTTATGGAGCCAAGATATTCAAAATTTGTGACATTTTCAATTTCCTCATCATTGATGGTAATTTTTGGTTGGCATCTTGTTTTGTCTGTGGACATAATCTTTGGTGTTTTTTTTGTGTTCAGAAAAAGGTTCTGATCCTCACTGTGTCTTTTGACAGACAGGATTAACTGTTCTAGTCCCTTGGCACTGTTTAAAAGAATAAATGTGTCATCTGCGTACCTGAGTTCTGGGATCGTATTTCCACCAATTGTGAACGGATCGCAATGTTCACATTCTTGGTCACTCTGAACATTTCTCATTATATTTTCTGCAAAGATGTTAAACAAGTATGGCGAGAAGATGCAACCCTGTCTTACTCCCCTATTCACCTCAAACCATCCTGAAAAGTAACCCCCCCCCCCCCCCCCCATTTCTAAATACAAAGACTGAACACTCAAAGGACCAGGACAGAGTATCTGGGCAACTTTGAAATTTAAAAGTAAACCTGCATTTTTTAAATACTAAAGACTGAAGACTTAAGGAATCAGATCACCCGTCATAAGAGGAATACCTAAAATTACTCAGACCAAGTGATTCGAAAGCATCAACGTGCTGTGTCTATTCTAACTGTGCCATGAGATTGTGTTCCCACAAGTTACTTTGGGGTAAGTGTAAACATTTATTTTACCATGTGAATTTGACATGTTTTTCTTGCTAAGTAGTTATATATGAGGCTGGCAACCTCAAAATGTGAAAATAGTATTTTCATAAACCACTACACCAAGCGCTGGTGACTGCTTCTTGCTAGTCGTACAGAAAATCGACTGCAGAGGTGGCTCCAGACTCCGAATGGAGCAGTGATGAGTGATGATTACATCACATGTGCCTAAAGTGTATAACATCATTCTGTGAGATATATGTACCTTGTTAATTGTAATTCAGGCAAGCCATTGCCCTCACGCTGTCCAGACACATTTTCCCCATTACAGTTACCAGAAGAATGACGGTGATTTCTAATCATATTCCCCGAGTTATACTGTGTATACTCTGGGAGAATAATTATTCAGAGAGGCTAACATTGGTAGGTGGACAGCGAGACAATGCACCTGTTAATTTGCAGCCCACAAATGTACTTAGCAGAGGCATTTGTTCTTTTTATTTTGTCTAAACTTCGTGGAACGAAGCTATTAGACAGTTCATGGTACGAAATTGCAAGACGAAAGCTCGACGCCGCTAGTTGGGAGTTAAAAGCAAGGGAATCAACAATAACCGCCTACATTGGACGCGTTGTGTGGAGAAGAGCCCGCATCATAGAAGAATTGATGAAACCACGGCTGCGGGACTCACTTAGACCAGCACAACCAAAAACAACCTGGCAGAGGACTGTGGAGGCTGAGATGCAAAGAATGAACCAGAGTTGGGGCACTGTACGAAGGATGGCCACCGATCGAGCAAAGTGGAATCAATTTGTTGTTGCCCTACAACACGCCACTAGGCGTGATGACCACTGACTGCTTTGACGGTAGGTGGCTAAGGATCAAAGAAGAAGAAGATATATATATATATATATATATATATATATATATATATATATATATATATATATATATATATATATATATATATATATATATATATATATATATACATCTAGTCATATATTTACAGCTATAGAGCAAATACTTGTAAAAGAATTTCGCTAGCTGGGGACTTAAACGGGCTAACACCATTGCTTAATTCTTTACAGAAAGCGACGGATCAGATATACGTTTTGCCCTATGCAGCATTGTTTTTTGTGACGGTATTGCCTCCCCTGCTTTGCAGTAGTGGTCCAACAGTGGCCAAAACTCAAGAGTATCTAATATGGGCCTTCAAAGGAGTCTACCTTCGCACAAGATTACTCTTGGCAGAGATGTAGATAGAAGGGTAATGACACTTCTATCACAAAGTGAGTCTTCACAAGATATTCAGATAAGCAGAAACAATGCTGCTTTGGCTAAGCACATTAATTCTAGATTCTGCCGACCACTTTTGTGAAGAATTAAGCAATGATTAACTCGTTAAGTCCCAACCTATGATTTACTCAGGGAAATTCTTATTATTCTGGTATAGCTGTGTTTAGAGTGTGTTTAGTAAATTGACTGAAACATACATGCAGTAACTTTAAAATGATTAAATCGGAGTAAAATTTGTAAAATTACAAATAGCAAAATTTAATAATCACTTAAGTTTTAACAGTTTGAAAATAATTGAATAGTTTAGAAGAAAAGTTTCCTCACTGATGGAAAATAGAGACGATGAAAAAAAGTTCACGTTGGCAGCTTATATATGGAACTTAGGTGCCAATGACGGTTCTGCTCCTTCTGATGGGTGGGTTCTTTTTACACTGCTCACGCTCGTCGCTGGTCAAGGTTGATGGGTGTAGCTTGTTTCCCAGAAATGTCAAGGGGAGTCTACAAAGTTGGTCCCTCGTCTTAAAGCGTAGGCCACATGTCTCTTCTTGTTCCAGAGATAGTACTTTCCACTGGTACCACCCATAACTATGATAAAGAATAGAAACGAAACGCTTTTCCGAGCATTGCGTTTCCTTATGTGTCCCCTTTCTTCTATTCTACCATCCCATTTATCTCAGAATTTACCCGCGATGAGAATTTAAATTTAATCCCTCAGGATAAAACTTTATTTACATTTAAATTGAATAGCTTTAGCTTTACATTACATTTAAATGAAAATGTTAATAGTACAGATAGAATATGTTTACATTTACATTTCCACTGTTTGAAAAGTGTTCACAATATAAATTGAATATGTTTTCATTTATGTTTACACTGATTGACAAGTTTGAAACTTTCATTAATTTTAAAATGAATATTTTCACATAGACATTTACACTGGTTTGGAACTGTAAGTATAATACTCAGAGTGTACATCATTTCTTTCATCTTTTACTCCATGTTCCATATGGGACTCGGGACTACTTTATGCTTTTAGTTCCCTTTATGAAACTATCAATAAAGCAATCACCAGCCCGTGCAGTGGTGGTTCATGAATCATCATCCTTTACGCTGAGGTTGCCAGCCTCAAATTACTGGGACATCCACTAGCGATTAATATAGAATGTAAAATCACAACTTACGCCAATCCTGGCTCACAGACTATTTGCTCAGATGAATAAAAGGCACTGGCAGTTGCCTTAGTACGCGTGTACTTGGGGTCGTTAATTTGAACTTTAATTCCTGTTCTGACTCCGTGTGTTTCCTTCAGTTTCCTCAGACAGCGGCTTTCCTTATTAAAATGATAGAGATTTCCTGGGATGAATTTTAAGTCCTGATGAATACTCCAATAAAAGGTGTCTGGTCTGATAAATGCAAATTATGAATTCTAACTGGTACGTCTTGGGCATGCGTGAATCTCACAGTGAAAAAAACCACTGAAATGTATCAGGTTATATTCACTGTCTTAACCTACTCTGTTTGTAATGGAGCTCAAATGATCAGCCAATCTGATTTGAATATTTTGCATGACTCATCTAGTACAAAATATCAAACATTACTTTTCTGAAACTGGGCTGTACACATCTGATTGCCCTGTGTACGAACTCAGAAACAGGTCGTTAAACTCATACGACGTGTGTCAGATGTAACAACTTATTACCTTCGCTAAAGTAATGTCGTATCTGTTGCCTGAGCACCCACAAAATCTGTCTCTTTACAACCTTGGCGGAGACGCACCCGTGCCTTCTCAGTGATTAAGCAGATTGCGCTGGTCGATGTAGTGTTAATCTGTGTACTGATATCTGCTGCGCCTGCGATTAACCAACTTGGTTGACGATAATGTTCTCTCTGCCGCTCCTGCAAATATTTAGTATTATCATCCACTAGGAGTGTCAGATAAACAGACAAGACACAATATACTGAAAGTAGCGAAAGAATGTACATGCAAAATATTTGCTACACATAACAGAGAAAGAAAGAAAGTGCAACAATTGAAAGCACGCAATAAAATCCGTACCACAAATGTACCGATGACTGCCGTAGTGAAACAGATATTAGGAAGAAGAAGGGGTCACCACAATCCATTCTGTGACATGCTTGACTTCTGAAAACATCTTGTGGACACTACCTTGAGATAGAAGCGTCATTATCCTTCTATCAACAACTCTGCCAAGAGTAATCTTGTACGAAGGTAGACACCTTTGAAGACCCATATTAGATACTCTTGAGTGTTGGCCACTGTTGGACCACTACTGCAGAGCAAAGGGGAGGCAATCCGTGACAACCAGGGAATGGGACATGGTCATTGTTTCTTCCAGAAATGACATTTGTTTCGTGAAACAAATAACTTGAAATCCCGTGTTTTAAAATATGCTTGTGTAATAACGATATTTACTGGATCGGACATTTAAATTATGTATTTATTTATATTATTACTTTACTATTATTGTTTTGTTGCGGGTCTCAACTAGGAAATAAATAATAAACCTGACTCTCAGATGAGTCCTCACTCACTTAAAGGTAAAGGTAGTCTCATAGCAGATACTGCAGTAGGGGAAGGGAAGAGTTAGAGACTTCACTATGCTAGGTCCAACTTTATGAAGTAGGGTGACAATTTTCTTGCCTCGCTACCGTTGTCTTCCCTAATTTAAGAGCAGAGTCAGGTGCCAATTTACAGCTGGTTATATTGAAGCGTGACGTTACCAGGTTTTGGCCCCCTATCCCAGTAACTTTGCAGCGACAGTCAAACGTTCCATCCACTTAAGTAATCCGACTTTTACTTCGTCAAATCCCGCCACACATTCAAAAGCTGAAGTAGGGAGAGAAAAGGGAAGAGAAAGAGAGTGGGGTAAGAAAAGACGATATCCTTCCAGACAACAATTAGCGATAAGGAAAACTGAATTTCTTTTTGGCGCCTTTCCTCTAACCTTGAGTCTGACCTATGCTGTCCTATTTTTTAATTCCCTTTCTTTCTCTTCTCCTACCCTTGCTTAGTTTAAGAACAGAATCAATAAGCTCACAGAAACACGTGGAAAAATTAATGGATCACATCATTTATGTCTGACGTTGGAGTCAGATGTTGATGGGAAGATAATATCGATTCACGATAATCGTATTCAATATTGTATCGATATAAACCAGCAAGCCATTGAAGTCAGATCGACAGTTGTTCCCGCGTTATTCATAGCATGTGTGTGTGTGTGTGTGTTGGCAGATATGGTAGATAGTAATGTCTGGAAGTGCCCTGTGGAGTTCCCCTGGTGGGGGTTTGTGAGGCTACCAAAATAATTGTTTTAGTACTTTGGTTAATACTTCCTCAGGTTTGTCATAAGCGCGACAAATATGAGGTTTATAGGACTTGCAACTTCATCATGTGAAATAATTTTCTACACAAACTACCGCTGCAAGAATATGTCCTTTGATGTAGGCATCCTCAAGGCGGAGACATATGCAGGTGCAGATCCATGTTCCACAAGAAGCGAAAAAAAAGTTGTGAAATGAAGTTGTGTGGAAGCAAGTCATGGACATTGAGAAGAGACAAGTGGATACCATTAGAGACAATAAACATGTGGCTTCTCAAGAGACAATTAGGAATAATTTGACCAGATAAAACAATGGGTTTTTTTTACCTTTTAAAGTTCCCGCACCTCTTTACGCCGTCTTAAGAAGCCTCACACCCTGTTAAAACATTGTAAGAAGCCTCACATCCCTTTACAGCTGTGACATCATTTGGGTCGATCTCTGCTTCACTACGGCAGTAATCAGTGACATTTGTTGTACTGACTAATTACATGCTTTTCAGTGGTCAACACCTCTTCCTTTCTCTGCTATGTAGCAGATAATTTGTATTTTCAACATTCTTACACTCCACTCAGTATTAAGTCGTCATGTCTGTTAGGTTACCCGTTCATCCCTGCTTTGCAAGGAACGGCTGAGATAAAATTATCGACAACCATGTTGGTTAATCTCGGGGGGTGGCCGACATCCGTCTACAGATTAACACTAAAATCGCAAAGCGCAGTTGTTTAATCGCTGAACAGGCCAGGGTGCGTTCTTTGTCAAAATGGTAAAAGAGACGGATTGTGTGTTCTCAAGCGACAGATAACGAGATTCATCGTCTGTGCGACATATTTTGGACAGACATGCATGACATCACCGTTTCCGGCACACCTTGTTACAAAGAAATTACTTATTACAATAATAAAAAGTTATTTGTAAACATGTCCGAGACAGGATCGGATGTTTGAAAAGTGCTAGCGGATGTCCAAGTCATTTGAGGAGCATATAGAATGATGATTCATGGACCACTACTGCAAAGCAGGGGAGGCAAATCCGTGACAAATTGAGGATCTCGTCTGGAATTATTGAACTCGGATATACAAGTGTGATAAATCAAATTGGGGACCTCGTCCCGGATTATAGAACCTATCTAGTAATTCCCTAGACGTGATTGACATCAATTTTAAAGTTACTGAAAGAAAATTGTCAAGAGTGTATTTATAGTAAGACTGAGCATACGGTGCATTCATAAACAACAGTAAAAATACATTTTATAAAGAATAATTGAATAATCAGAAAGGAAACATGAAACAGAAGAAAGAGAAAAGGAAACGGCATTCCAAGAAAAGAAGGTACAGGCCGAGAGGGCATTTGCAATGGAACAGGCTGAAAGAGCAGAACAGGCCGAGAGGGCATTCGCAATGGAACAGGCCGAAAGAGCAGAACGGAAGGAACAGGCCGACAGAGCCATTAGATTTAAGGAATTGGAAATCGAAGGAAGAAGAGTCGATTCTGGTTCCGATAAAGGCGGGTCTGGCAGTTCTCAAGGTAGCGATGGGGGGAATATCTCTCATGCGGTAGTTCCGAGGTCGGCCTCTTTTCAGTTAGATGTCTACTCTGACGGTTTTGGAATGCAGTGTCATATATCTTGAATGGGCTATGTTTTATCGCAATTTTCCTGTCCATGCGTCCACTTAGTTTTCTGACCGGCTTCCAGTCAGAACAAATGTATATTTCTTGCTCTCATTTGATCCCATTCCTGAGCAAGAATGAAGTGGGTCGGGGCGTTAGTTACTACCTTCACCCTCGTGTTTTAAAATATCATTTGTAAATTCTAACACATGACATCATCTCCCTATATGGCATGTCTCCTTCCGTTACTCGTAGGTAACCTTTCAAATCAGATTTGTAACCTCATCATTGCAAGATAGTGCATTGCCCATGTCTCCTCAGACGGATTTATTTGTAATTATTATCAATCTCTGGGCTGGAGTGATTATGCACACATAGGTAGATATATACACAAACACGACCACGTAAACACGTGTATATAAACCCAGCCACACACGCTCACCAGTAACTCTCCTAATTCGTTCAATATCGATTCTTCAAATTATGTTGCACAGCATTCATAATCGATACTGCTCCATATAGTATCGTCAAACATTACTATAAAACCACAGTAGTCAAGATACTTGGTCAATAAAGTAATTCCAGGAGAAACCCCACAAAAGTCGACTATGTAGTCTACCTACAGGCGTGACTTAAACAAGAAAAATGTATGTCTGCCTTCTCCGGGAAACTAGCGAAATAAAAATGTGGCTGAAGAGGATGGCTCTTTTATGATGTCTTTTAATTCTGACAAAGCAATTAATATTCTGATTGGTTCACTATTCCATGCTTGCTGTTTCCTCCCATTAATATCTTCAGATATATTTTCTGCCGCACATTGTTTAGCTTATTTCTATTTTCTTCACACTGGAGTTTTGCTTCGTTTTGACCAGTCGCGTCCTGCTCCACCTAGACACAAATTCCATCGGTTATATTAGAGTGCATGTCCAAAGATGAAAGACATTCTCATCTGATGGAATTAGTGACTTATTTATATGAACAACATCATCATTATTATCCAGAATACATCAGCGATTTCCATTCCCCGTAGAATACAGAACTGGAACTGTTGCACAATACCAACAGTCAACTCTGATCTTGAACTGTTGCACAATGCCAACAGTCAACTCTGATCTTGAACTGTTGCACAATGCCAACAGTCAACTCTGATCTCGAACTGTTGCACAATGCCAACAGTCAACTCTGATCTTGAACTGTTGCACAATGTCAACAGTCAACTCTGTTCTTGAACTGTTGCACAATGTCAACAGTCAACTGTGTTCTTGAACTGTTGCACAATGCCAACAGTCAACTCTGATCTTGAACTGTTGCACAATGCCAACAGTCAACTCTGTTCTTGAACTCCCAGCTGCTCTCGTCTCTCTTTGTTCAGTATTTCTTCTTTGTACACTTTCAGACGTCATTTTGAATATGTTTAAAGAAAGCAGTGGTCAGTTTGAAGCTGTTAGTATTCCCCGTAGAGTTTGTCTAGAGACGTACAAGTGACGGTCATGTGGGCTTTCTGTGTTCCTTGATATGCTGGGCACAGTTGCAGCAAATATTCAGCAGTCATTGTATTACAGGTTCAAGCCCGGGCTTCAGCATTTGAAGGAGTGTCAACGACCAGGAATTTTAACAGAATAACCTGAACGGCTCCTGAGATAAACAATCTGTGGATGGGAAGGTGCGAAGCTCCTGACCGGGTTGGAAGGAAAGTCCACAGGCTCCCCAGCCTCGCAATGACATGTCATTAGGCCGAAGGGCTGAAAGCTCAAGTGCCGCTGGTTAAGGAAAATTTTCTTTTCAGTAATTGTTTTTTAACATTTCGTTTTTCTAGACTTTATGTCAACCTTTTTTTTTTAATTACTTCCCTTTGCTTTTATCCGGCCTTCTAGGTTGGAATTGTTTCCCTTGATCCTCTTTGTCTCTCTTTTCTTTAAATAGAGCATCCGATTTGGCAGAGTTGATAGATCGCTTATCTCTCACGGCAAAGATACCAGGTTTGGGTTCGAAACAAGGTAGCGTGACACTCCAGTCCAGAGGTAAAGGGAGTCGCATAGCAGACACTTCCGAAGGGGAGTGAAGTGTTGTGTTAGAGACTTCAATATACTAGGTCCAGCTTCGACAGGTCGGAGGTCACCAGTTCATCTCCCTACTGCCTTTGCTTTACTCAAGAGCGGAGTCAAGTACTCATTTACAGCTGGGTATACTGGCTCATGTGACGCTACCGTGTTTCGAACGCAGTACCTTTGCCGCGAGAGGCCAGCGCTCTAAACACTATACCTTGCTGTAAATGGGTACCTCATTATTCCCTTCAGTTAGAACAGGCAAAGGCAGCAAGGAAGGAAGCTGGCCACACCCACCTCATAAAGCTAGTCCTAGTTTAGATAAATCTCTAACACTTCACACTCCTACGGCAATATCTTCTATGGGACAATATTTACCTTGTTTTCTCCCCTTCACAAATTTCCTTCGATTTTATTTATCTCCCTTCCGTTTAAAAACAAAAATCAAAAGTTATTCCCCCTCCCGCTGTGTCGTTAGATGAAATAAGAAATTATCACGTACTGCAAGCATCAATTTCACGTCTGGTTGAAATAATATTCATGGCAGGTCAGTGTTCGTAGATACACGGGGCAGAATATCACGGCGGATGTAAGAGGGACAATTTTGCCGCGTGTTTTAATCTAGCTTACGCTGACATCTAGAAAACTATGTGCCCCGACAATCAGTCATAAAATAATCCGTCTATCCTACGAACTCTGTTTATAATTACTACTATAGTCGTTTATAATATTTGCAAGGAGCTGAGGATTTAAATGAAGTCTGTCTAGGGCGAAGGTCATAATCTTCGTCTGTATGAGACGTGAATCTCTCTTCGGCAGTGGCGGATTGACAGTGCTCGGGTCCCTGTGGCAAAAAGGGCCATTGACTCCTGATTCAACTTTGATTTAAGATAACGCTAGAGGTAGTCACGAAGCAGATACTGCCTTAGGGAGTGAAGTGTTAGAGATTTCTCAACACTAGGTCCAGCTTTATAAGGACGAGTTGATGAGTTCTCGTCTTCGCTGCCTTCACCTTCCCTAACTCAGCAGTAGAATCAGGTACCCATTTACAGCTGGGTAAACTTCAGCGTGACGCTACAAGTTGTCGATCCAGGAACCCGGTAACTTCGGCACGGAAGGCAAGCACTCTAAACACACAGCCAATCCCACGCTTTAAATGTCTAAGTCCCAGCTGTGGGCCCATTTACAGCTGGGTAAACTGGAGTGTGTGTGACGATATTACCTCCCCTGCTTTGCAGTAGTGGTCCAACAGTGGCCAAAACTCAAGAGTATCTAATATGGGCTTCAAATGTGTCTACCTTCGCACAAGATTACTCTTGGCAGAGATGTAGATAGAAGGGCAATGATACTTCTATTACAAAGGGAGTCTTCACAAGATATTCAGATGAGCGAGATATTCAGATGAGCTCAGTGAAAGTAATTGTACTGAGACAAACATGCAGTAACTTTAAAATGATTAAATCGAAGTTAAAGTTGTAACATTACAAATAACAAAATTTAATAATCACTTAAGTTTTTGTTTTTTTTCTTAACCAGCGGCACTTGGGCTTTCAGCCCTTCGGCCCAATGACATGTCATTGCGAGGCTAGGGAGCCTGTGTGGACTTTCCTTCCAACCCGGTCAGGAGCTTTGCTCCTTTCGTTCCACAAAGAGTTTATCTCAGGAGCCGTTCAGGTTATTCAGTCAAAATCCCGGTCGATGAAACTTCTTCAAATGCCCACGCCCGGGCTTGAACCTTGAACACCTGATCGCCAGCCCAATGTGGTAACCATTACACCAGCGTGGCTCCCGATCACTTAAGTTTTAACAGTTTGAAAATAATTTGAATAGTTTAGAAGAAAAGTTTCACCACTGATTTATAGTAGAGACGATGGAAAAAAAAGTTCACTTTGGCAGCGTATATTTTTCACTTAGCTGCCAATAGTAGTTTCTGCTCCCGCTGATGGGTTCTGTGTACACTGCTCTCGCTCGTCGCTGGTCAAGGTTAAAGGTGCCGCACGTTCCTAGAACGTCAAGGAGTAACGACCAGGCTGGTCCTGCTTCTGTCTATAAGACCCTCTTATGATGGCGTCTCGCACAACATCAGTCCACTTCTACCTTTATTTTGTTCCAGAGATAGTACTTCTGCTGGTACCACCAATAACTATGATAAAGAATAGAAACGAAACGCTCTCCTCAGTATTGCGTTTCCCTACACATACTTATCTTCTATTCTACCATCCCAAGTATCTCAGAATGTACCTTCGATGAGAATTAAATTTAATCCCACGAGATAAACTTTCTTTACATTTAAATTGAATAGCTTTAGCTTTACATTACATTTAAAAGAAAGGGTTAATAATACAGATAGAGTCTGTTTGCATTCTCATCTCCACTGATTGAAAAGTGGTCACAATATAAATTGAATATGTTTTCATTTATGTTTACACTGATTTGAAAAGTTTGAAACTTCCATTAATTTAAAAATGAATATTGTCACATCGACATTTCCACTTGTTTAAAGCTTGAAAACGTACATTAATTTTAAAGTGACTATGTTTATTTGGACATTTACACTGCTTGAAATTGTTAGTATTATAATTAAAATGTACAACATTTCTTTTATCTTTTCCTCCCTGCTCCCTATGAAACTTGGGACTACTTTCTGCTTTTAGTTCTAATTAAGAAACTAGGAATAAAGCAATCACCAGCCGTGCAGTGGTGATTCATGAATCGTCATTCTTTACGCTGAGGTTGCCAGTCTCAAATGACTTGGACATCCACTAGCGATTTTCACATATTAAAATTCACATGGCAATATACATATATATGTTAGTTCACATGTTAGTAATGAAAATATAGAATGTAAAATGACAACTTACGCCAATCCTGGCTCACAGACTTTTTGCTCAGATTAATTTTTTTTTTTTTTTTTTTTTTTTTTTTTTTCTTAACCAGCGGCACTTGGGCTTTCAGCCCTTCGGCCCAATGACATATCATTGCGAGGCTGGGGAACCTGAGGACTTTCCTTCCAACCCGGTCAGGAGCTTCGCTCCTTCCCATCCACAGAGGGTTTATCACAGGAGCCGTTCAGGCTATTCAGTCAAATTTCCGGCCGTAAACATTTCTTCAAACGCTGACGCCCGGGTTTGAACCATGAACACCTGGTCGCCAGTACAACGCCGAAGCCATTACACCAGCGCGGCTCCCGCTCAGATGAATAAAAGAGACTTGAATTGGCCTCTTACACGCGTCTGGGGTTACGTTAATTTAATAAGTTCCCTCTCTGACTTCGTGTGTGGTCCTTCAGTTTCCTCAATCCCGGTTTCCCTATTTAATATGAAAGAGATTTTCTGGGCTATGAAAGTCCGTCCAAAATTCTCCAATAAAAGGTGTCCGGAATTCTGAATTCTAGGCTTTACTCTAGCAAGGTCTGGTATCTTGGCAAGCGATCTTCACAGTGGAATAACACTGAAACGTGTCCGATTATATTCCCGGTCTCCCACACATCTATTTGTTATGGCGTTAAATAAACGCTCCAATCATTTTCAAGCAGGCGGGTTCGGGTGTGGTACTTTCACAATATTCCACGTGAAATAAGTTGCGTAAAGCAAAAGGTCACGTATTACCGTGTATGGCACTAAGATATACGATGCCTTACGTACAGACTTGCGAACATGTCGTTAACCTCATATGACAACGTGTGTCAAAAGTAACAATTCATTACTTTGTCAGAAAGTAATCTCTTATCGGTGTCTGTACTTAAGTTGTCTCCCCGTATTCCAAGCTTTGGTGATGCGCGCACCTGTCTTATCGGTGATTAGGCAGATAGTGCTGGGCGATGTACGTGGTAATCTGCCACGGCCAAGCTTGGAACAATGGAATTTTACCAACCTGCCTCTCGTAATATTATCTCTACCTCTACTTGCAAATGTGAGGTGTTTATCATCCACAAGGAGTGTCAGATAACAGACAAGACACAATATACTAAAAGTAGTGAAAGAATACTTGAAAATATGAACTATCTGCTACATAGTATAAAAAAAGAAAGTGCGACAATTGAAAGCACGCAATAAAATCAGTACCACAAATGCACCGATTACTGCCGGAGTGAAACAGAGACCGAGAGGGGTCGCCCCATTCTGTCACAGTGTGACGCTACCAGATTTCGAAAGCAGCGCCCGAAATGCCCAAAGCTCATTCCGCCCCTGCTTTTCGGAATTCCCTTTTCTTTTGAACATGCTATAAACCAGAAGAAGAGCTTGGGCTTAGACATTGTAGTACATGAGTGGGCGTGGGTGGATGTTCACTGGCCAGCTAATGGTCAGTTAAACTCTCATTGGTCTTGTAATTGGTTTTTTAACCCGTGCGGAGACCGCCGGATATCCGGAATGGAGACACATATGAGGGGGATGAAGAAGATATGAAAAAATCTTGAGCTGATGGCACCGGACAGGAAGACTTGACGTAAGTTTGTTGAAGACCTACGCTTATTGGGGAGCTGAAGAGTGATGATAATGGTGGCGATGATGGTGATGATGATGATTGCGATGATGATAATGGTAATGATTATAATGATGATGCTGATTGTCACAGGATGTTTTACAACTGTGACTCAACTGTGCCTCATAGGAAGCATGCATGGATATTAGGGGGTGAGTGATGGTCATTGTTGATGATGGCATGTGTATGACACGAAGCTAAACTAAAGATAGCCAGTCATGTGACTGAGAGCTGCGCAAAGGGATTGCGTGAGGATAGTTCAACCGGACAGTGTGTTCAGGGGGAGACCAGCAAGATGGCCGTCGAGGGAAGACGTATATGGAGAAGATGGTGGAGGATCTTCTCTGTCTGGCTTATACCTGCTAAGTTTTGCCCAGCGTGATGCTGGAGATATTTCAGACCATTTAGTATGAGTCCTTTTGTAAGTTAGTGAGTCTTTTGACGTAGCGTCTCTGAGTACGTTGATCTCCATTATAGTTCTGTGCCTGTAGTGAGCTGTGTGCCATGTTGATTTTGTGAGCTTAGCAGGGTATATAGATGATGTCGTTTAGATATTGTTAGCCAGTTATTTTGGTTTTATGCATTCTCACTGTGTCCGTTATATTTGTATGCTGATATTTGTCAGATTGTTGAATAGATATATATTGAGATTGCAAGACTTTATAAGAGTTGTTCTTTATATATGGTGTCTCTAAGATTGTTTAGAGTGTGACCTCTCCCATTACAGCGCGAGCCTTCTGTATACGATTCTAGTCGCAGTGTGGTGAAGCGTTTACTACTATCAGTCATGTACGCTCCCTCAAACGCTACACACACTTATTAAATTAATATGAAACAAATATAAAGGTATGTTATCAGGCACTCGCAGGAAATAAAGAAGTAGAACACCAGACAACAGAAAAACAACAGACATGAGTGGCTTACCCAGGATTTGAACACTGGACCTTCCGTGCGACAACCCCGCCTAGCCATGCAAGCGAATCACACTATCCGCTCTGCCATCTACGCATCATCAAAAAATGATGTTTCAATGGCAGGTCAATAGTGCGAACCACAATACACGACACCAGAAGTCCTCCATGGGCAGTTCAGCCTATTAATGACGCAATCACTTCTGTTGTATTTCTATCATCAAGCAGTATAGGCCGAATCCAACAAGACCCTTAGGACCTTAATACTGTGTCCAGTAAATGATAGTAGACTAGAACAGTGAGAACAGGATAGTGGGTAGGTTTGGTATTGTACAAACATTTATTACAAATAAGGGAGGGAAACCTGAGGCCTGTAAACAGTAAATTAATATGAAACAAATATAAAGGTATGTTATGAGGCACTCGCAGGAAATAAAGAAGTAGAACACCAGACAACAGAAAATCCTCAGGTTTCCCTTATTTGTAACACACTTATTAGCTGCAATATTTATACAGCACTTATTCATGCGACATTGATGATAATGATGATGGCTGTTTACAAATATTTTCAGATCTTTTATTCATTCATTTTCCTCTTCACACCTTAAAGGTTATGGGGTCACCACTACAGCAGATCCATCCGTGTGTTACCGGGGCCCAAAGGGGAGCAAAGAATAGTAACACTGTACCCTACCAGGCATGTCGTAAAAAGTGACTAAGGAGGTTTGTGCATGGGGCTGGTTACCCCATCCCGTAAAAAAACTTTTTACCACAAAAACTTCAACAAACATGGACAAGTCAAACAAAGAATATAAATCAACTCAGCTGCCCAAGACAGAAGAAGGTCCTCGGGAAAGGAGGCGAATGAAGCAACCTAGAGATAGCCGAAAGGATATAACCTGTTTTCATCTAGGAAAATCTCCAGGATTGGCATCTGGAATGTTCGCACTCTGTGTGAACAAGGGAAAACTGCACAGGTAGCAGCAGAAATTTCAAATTACAGGATTTATATCCTGGGTCTGTGCGAGACACGGTGGAAAGGCATAGAGAATAGGAGATTGATCACAGGAGAAATGGTGTTGTCCTCAGGACATGAGGAGGAAATAGCCCATAACAGTGAAGGGGTGGCTCTAATGCTGTCCAAGGAAGCACATAAGGCACTTATAGAATGGGAAGCAATGGGATCCCGAATTATAACAGCAAGGTTTAAATCAGCCAAAAAGAAAATAAATATAAACATCATCCAGTGTTATGCACCAACAAACGATAAAGAAGAATCTGTGAAAGAAGACTTTTACACCAGACTACAAAATGTCTTGGACAATAAGAAAAGAAAGGACATCACAATTTTGATGGGGGACCTAAATGCAAAAATAGGAACAGACAACACTGGCTTTGAAGAAATCATGGGAAAGCATGGATTAGGTATGATGAACGAGAATGGGGAACTATTGGCAAACTTCTGTGCTTCAAATCAACTAGCTATAGGAGGAAGCATATTTCCACATAAAAGAATACATAAAGCAACATGGATATCACCAGACCACAGAACTGAGAATCAGATTGATCACATACGCATAAGTAAGAAGTTTAGGCCATCATTGCATGATGTGAAAGTATGTAGAGGAGCAGATGTTGTATCAGACCACCATCTTCTGTTGGCTAAAACTAAATTGAAACTCAAGAAATTTACAACAGCATACAGATATAGACAACAGTATAATGTGGGATATCTAAGAAATCAGGAAATAAGAGAAAAATTTTCAATCACAGTATCCAACAAATACCAAGTACTCCAACAACTGGAAGATGAAATAGATACGGAAGACCACTGGCAACAAGTAAAAAATATATGGAACGAGACATGTGAAGAAGTACTGAGAAAAAGAGAACATCAGCACAAAGCATTGATAACAACAGAAACCATTAGTAAGATAGAAGACAGGAAAACAAGAAAGCAGATTTAAACAGAAGCAAAACCAGAAGCTCAAAAGCCAAGGCTCATGAAGTGTACATAGACGCAAACAAAGAAGTAAGAAGAAATATCAAAAGAGACAAGATGAAATATATTGATGAGTTGGCAAGGGAAGACGAGGAAGCTGCAGTCAAAGGAAATACCTGTACAACAACACAAAGAAACTAACAGGGAAATATAAGCAAGCAAATGGCCTCATAAAAGATCAGAATGGAAAATTGCTTAGTAATATACAAGAACAAATGAAGAGATGGATAGAACATTTTGAAGAACTTCTCAATAGACCATCTCCACCTAATCCCCCAGACATCCAGCCAGCAGAAGAGGAGCTACAAATTAGCTGTGAACGACCAAGTAGAGAAGAAATAAAGAAAGCCATAAAGCTTCTGAAAGATGGAAAAGCAGCTGGTCAAGACTGCATTCCAGCAAAGGCCATCAAAACAGATACTGATACCTCTGCAGAGATATTATACAAACTACTTGGCAAAGTCTGGGAGAGAGAGGAAATACCAGCAGAATGGAAGGAAGGTTATATGTGTGGCCGGCTGGTCTACACTAGCATTTTTACGTGCTATAATGCTACACATGAGAATGACAGACATTAAAAGCAGATACGGCGTTTTTGCACAAAACACAGTATAATTTTAGGTTCAGTTAGCAGTCACGGATCTGAGAGGGCATTGTAGAGCAGTCTCAGAAAATAATAATGAATGGGTGTTATGCGTGGAAAATGTGAAGTGAATGTTGTGATTCTTGGGTTTTTTCCGTTGTTTAGATGGAAAAGAGAGGCGTGTGAAAAAAGTCGAAAAACAGCGAAACGTGTGCAAATGTAGATAAAATGTAACATGTGGAAAAAGAGGAGACGTGTGAAGAAATGGCGGGAAAAAGATGTAGCTGTATAAAAAGGAGAGATGTGCGAGAAAGACAGATCAGATAAATGGAGATTTTGCTAGGCAGTTTTTATAGTGTTTAGGTGAACTTCGTCTTTGAGATTATCAAGAGAAGTGTTTTCTTCTGTTGGATATATTTTTCCTTGTGGATATACTCACTATTTTGTTTAAGCGTAGTAAACGATCAAATCATTGTGTAATTACCAGTGCTTGTCTAATGACGTTAAATAAACTCTGGTTGAATTTTCTGCATTGCTGTGTTTTATTTGGAACGTTACAGTGGATCATTAAAAAAACCATTATACGATATATTGCTTATCACTAAACCTAAACGGGTAAGAACGAACCGGGAAAGGAAAATAAACTTCAGTCAAGAATCTCCATCTCAGGCGGAAAGCCTGTAGCCACTTGAACAGAACATATAAAGGATTAGATCTGATTAAAAAGAAAAATCAAGACAGCTCCTAGCGGATTTAACGGACACGGGCACATAACACACTCATTTGCGCCGTGACCGGCTGTTACGCACAAATAATTACTTTTTTCCAAAGTCTTTGTATGATCGTTTTTCGTATGTATGATCATTATTTGACTGAAATGCATGTTATATATATTTTATGGTCAAAGGGACAGAATCCGATATATCGATACTGCTATTTTTTATGAGTTTACCTCCTCTTGTATAGAGACACGTTCGGTCTATAATGTCTTGAACGAAGCGTGACCATATCTCCTTATTTGGTAGTATCAGTCAACTGTTGTAGATGTTTGAAACCTTTCTTAACGCTTCTGTTCATGTCCATAAAAGGCGCGACTGTGTAAGACTTTTATCTCGAATGTTCTTAGAATCGTCTTATTGTGAACAGCGACTCAGAGATTGTCACTCTGCGCATGTCTCGACTTGGTTGTCGTTTGTTGTTCCGCCCAGGTCGGGCAGTTGAGAAATGGACTGATTAGCGAGCGGACGCGACTGCGTCTTGTGATTCTCTGAGGGAAATACATTGTCTTTGTGAGTTAGTTAGCTAACTAGACTATTTCCCCGTATTATTCAAGCCTGCCTGGAGGCATATGTTCATGGTTGATTTTCCGAAATAAGGTAATTCCTCTTGTATCGAACTTTAGGCTATCATCTAGAGGTTCGTCATTTTGTCGCCTTTTTGCTCGCCTGTGTGATTCAAAATGGAGAGGTACTTTGACTAGGATTAAGTCACCGGTATCTTTATACCTGAACTAGTTATATATCTATGGGTCGCTCTAGACCAACAAGACTATTGTCTGTGTTCCAGGATTCGTTATATCAGAGATCACGTCCAAGTCAGATGGTTAGACTTAGGAAGGTTATAAAGGTCGAGCTGACCTGTAATCCATGTATGCTACTCACGTGCAGACAGTAAACGGACGTATTGTATACATCTGATCTGCTAGCATCAGGAAGGAATAATTATTATTGTCTATGAACATTAAGGATCTGCAGCGGACCACGGTTGCAGAAGTTATATGTATTATTTATCAAGCTTCGCTATGATATTTGTTTTTCCATACAACTATTGAGTATTGACTTCTACATGACTGTCAGTTAACATGAGTTTGAATGCTGCATTCGTTATACTATGCTGATGATAACATAAGTATCATGACTGTTTTGTGGCGTGCAATAAATGGTATAAACCTAAAGCGAAGTTACCATTTTTATGACTCTACACGTCATGTTGCCTGTGGTGTACCCTGAACTGTTCTACTGCAACACACACACACAGCAACAATCTAAACCAGATAAGACACCCACATCTTGCATTGTAATACCTGGTGTCGATAGAGGTGGTAATTTGACGGCATCCTAATTCCACCCTTATCAATTCATGGTGGCCAATAGTTGGTTTATTCTGGTACCAACTCTCAAGGGGGTCAACAAACCCAGACATCATCAGCAGACTACAAGACAACATTGCAGTTGCTATTCATCACCTTTGATGAAATTTTTTTGAAAGACGCAGCAGTACTGACAGTTGTTGATATTTTGAAACTACCCGGCGCTGCTCGGCGGTATTGAAGTTTGTCTACAAATAGAAGGACAAGTACCGAGCGAATGGATTTCCTGATCTGTTGAGAAGAAGGACAAGTGCCGTAACAACTGTTCCGGTCTCAGAATTACTGTTGCAGATTCAGAAGGTCAAGTTCAGAAGCTGTTTCCTGTCAGAAGCTGTTTCCTGTTAGAAGCTCATTTCCTTCGTCATGGCAGTTTACGAGAGCAGATATGGATCAACGTTGGATCATTGTCCTAAGAATGCTGATCACATCCTGTTCTGAACTGTGCTGACGTTGTGGATACATAGAAGTTAAGTGGCCTGTTTTGTTTGTGAACTGTGCCCTTATGTTCTAACTGAGCCTTCTGTCTATCACATTTTTCGCACTCTTTATATGTTTACATGTTATATGTTATTTGGATTTGTATTTATATGTTTATATTTCTGCGGGTTTTCTCGGTTGGGCGGTGTCTTTCAGTAGATGATACCACGTCACAGAGGTTCTACTGTTAGCGTTTTCGTTAGGGACTGTGCGAATTTCCTACTGTGAAATTTGCTAGCGACAATCGTTGCTATATCTGTTTAGTTGTGACGAGTTGTGCTTTATTTTCGTTTTTTGTATATTTTTTTTTTTTTTTTTTTCTCTTTCTTTCTGTTTTTTAGTTTCGATTTCAATTGTTTGTATTTGTAGGTCTCCTCTTTTCTATTATTCAGTTCTTCACGTAAATTTTTGTGTATATACTGTAGCGTCATTTGTTTGTCATATCTTCGCATTCTGTCATCATACTCTTTTTAGTTTCGCTGTTTATTTATTTGACTTATGCGAATGTTTTCGTATTGTTTGATCTTTGTTATTGTTTACATTGACGTTGATCTTTGTTATTGTTTACATTGACTCTGATCTTTGTTATTGTTTACATTGACTTTGATCTTTGTTTTGTTTACATTGTTGGTACTTTGTTATTGTTTACATTGTCTTGTTATTGTTTGCATAGTTCTTGCATAGTTAGCTTTCACTATTGTTACATATATGCTCATGCACTATTGATCTATAGTGCACTTATCATAACTAGCTGGTGGTTTTTTCCTTATGCACTATTGTAGTGCAGTTATGATAAATAACTGATGGTTATGCACTGATTTGGGTAGTGCACTGATAATTAAGAGGTGACTTGTGATATTATTGTACAACTGATAATACAAATTGGTGTCAAGTCTTGTTTCCCACAGAGATTGGAGTAAACATAGTAATTATACAAGCACTTTATTAAGTCTTGTTGCTATTAAGATTGAAATAAGATAATTAATTATTTCAGGTTCTGTACTCACATTTTAGACATCATGTCTACATTTGAGTACTTTATTGAGCAGGGTAAAGCCCTTGGGAAGACAGGTGATAAATTAGAAGAATTTGCGACTGTTCAATATGCCAAGGCATTGAAGTCGGAGGAAAAGAAAATGAAAGAACTAACTGAACAAAAGAGAATAGATGCTGAAAATTTAAAACTGCAGATGCAGGTAGATGAAAAGAGATTACAAATGGAAATGGAAAAACAAAAAAGAGAAGCAGAATCTCAGGAGAAGAGACTTCAGGCTGAGCTTGAAAATAAGAGACTTGAAAAAGAAGCTGAAAATAAGAGACTTGAAAAAGAAGCTGAAAATAAGAGACTTGAAAAAGAAGCTGAAAATAAGAGACTTGAAATAGAGGCTGAAAATAAAAGATTAGAAAAACAGCCTGTGGCTGAAGAAAGAAGGTTACAAAGAGAGTCTGATGAGAGAAAAGCAAAAATGGAACATGAAGAAAAACTCTTAGCTTTGGAGTTAGAAAAGTTGAAGTTATCTAGTAATGCTAATGATGCTAATAAGGTATCATCTGCTAATAAGTCTAATGCTGTTGATTTCAAGCTTAATTTACCAGCATTCAATGCTTCAATTGATGATATAACATTTTATCTAGATAGATTTGAAAGTGCATGTAAGGTGCATAATATAGATAAAACATTATATGTTTATCATCTGTCCAAGATACTTAGAGGTGATGCTTTGACTTTGTTGGGTATGGTAGATGTGCCTGACAAGAACAACTATGAGGTTGTCAGGGCGGCATTGTTAAAGAAGTACCAACTTAACGAAGACGGATATCGTCTTAAATTTAAAAACATGTTACCAGAAACTGGAGTTGAATTCTCAGAATTCATCTCAGGCATACGTCTTACTTTTTTACGATGGGTTGAGCTTTCTAAGACAGAAAGTACATTTGAAGCCCTCATGGACTTACTTCTTAGAGACAAGGTTATGTCTTCTGTTAATGAAGCTTTTCTTTCTTTTCTTCATGAGCGTAAGCCTAAAAATATAAAAGAAATGGAAGAATACTGTAGCCAGTATGTTACTGCACATCCTCACATAACCATTAGCAACTCTAAGGTAAAAGAAGGTCTGCCAGTTGCTTCGGCAGCACCTTATGGCCCGAATTTTATGCGTAAATTTCAGGGTAGCCAGCAAAATTTCAATAAAAAGAGTAACCGTAATTATGCCCAGAACCATGGTAATCAATTTCAGGGAGATTCTTCTTCCCAGAACTGGAGACAACCTAATATTACACGGTATTCTATTCCCGGTAACTTTAGAAATTTTCATAAAGGTAATCGGTATAGAGGAAAATATTTTTTGCAGAGACCTCAATACCAAGATAATAGAGGTTCTCAACAGCATAGAGATGGTAATGACAGTTATGGAAACTGGAACGCAAACCAGGATAAAAATTACAGTAGGGACTTTAATGATAATTGCAGAGGCAATAATGGTCGCGGTAGATCGCAACAGAAGAGAAAAAGATATCAACAGACAAACTCTGTTCAACAAGAATCTCAGGGAGCAGATAAACAGGTTAATAATGATAAAGACCATAATGCTATCGGATGCTCATCTTTTGACTTTGGTAGGGCAAATAAATGTATCCAATGCAGTACTTTATTTGATCCGAAAACCATTAGTACTCTAAGCTGTGGTCATCCTTTGCCCGCTCTTCCTGCTAATGTTGCTCATGATGGGAGAGGTTCTCTTATATTACATAAGGGGCTTGTAAATAGTAATCCAGTCTCGGTGTTGTTTGATTCTGGATGTACTACTGTCGGGGTTAGGCAATCTCTTGTAGATCCATTCTGTGCTACAGGAAAGGTCATCAAATGTGTCACATTTGGTGGCACGTTGGAAAAATATCCTACTGCCATAATACATATTGCTACTCCTTTCTTCACGGGAGAGGTCCACGCGTGTCTACTTCCAAACCCTATTGCGGACCTTATTATTGGTCGTATTCACGGAGTTAGGGAATGTACCCCACAGCAGATTGCTGTTTGGGAAGAGCAAAACATTGAAGCTACCAATACGGTGGTCACAAGAGCACATGCTCTGGATCCACCTCAAACTTCATTAACTAATAATGATGAAGTAAATGAACAAAATAGTCACTTGACTATTACACGTGACTCATTTATCAAATTGCAAGAAGAAGATCCGTCGTTACAAAAATTCTTCATTCTAGCAAAAAAAGGTGATCCTAATCAAAATACTAATAGAAAATCTTGGATTTCTATGAAGAACGGCGTACTTGTACGTATGGTACAAGACTCGACTACATCCACTCATTCACAAATTCTTGTGCCTAAGAGCATGAGGGTGCAAATATTGCAACATGCTCATGACTCGCAATGTGCTGGACATATGGGTTTTTCCCGTACAAAGTCGAGAGTTCTTGCGGCTTTCTTTTGGCCATTTGTGAGCAAGGACATACGAATGTACTGTCGCTCTTGCAAAGTATGTCAGGAGGTCAAATCTAAAGGACCACGACATGCTGCGCCTATTCAGGCTGCTGACATTCCAATTCGCCCTTTTCAAAAAATGGCAATAGATATTATCGGTCCTTTTAGAATTAAGTCGGCTAGAGGGCATCAATTTATTCTTACATGTGTCGATATGTGCACACGTTGGCCAGAGGCAATACCTCTCAAGAGCATCTCAACTGCTGATATCGCAGACGCTCTTTGGCTGATATTTTCTCGCTTGGGTTTTCCCGGAGAAATATTGTCAGACCATGGCACTCAACTGATATCAGACACTATGTCACAGGTAATGTCTATGCTACATATAAAAAGGTCTCTCAGCAGTATCTATCACCCAATGTCTAATGGGTTGGTCGAACGTTTAAATAGGACTCTAAAAACTTACTGGGTAAAATAACTGAGGATCATCCTCAGGATTGGGACAGGGTCTTACCCGCGGCTCTCTTTGCGTATAGAGAGGTCCCCAATGAACATACGGGGTTTTCCCCTTTTGAACTTGTCTTTGGCGCGCAACCGCGCGGCCCTATGTCTTTACTTCACGATCTAATCACTGCCGATAATATTAGCGATGAGACTCAGTCTTCTTATGAGTACGTCATTGCTCTTAGGAAAAAAATCATTGAGGCATGCAGACTAGCAACTTCGTCTTCCGAATTTGCTAAAGAAAAGGCAAGGCAGTTTGCGAATAAGAATAGATGTCTACGACAACTTTGTCCAGGTGACAAAGCTCTCGTTCTACTTCCTTCAAGGGAGAACAGACTTCTAATTGCATGGAAAGGTCCATATGCAATAGTCTCCAAAATTTCTGATGTCGACTATGTTGTCGATATTGATGGAAAGCATAAAACTTTCCACATAAATATGCTCACGGAATTTCATGAAAGACCAGACTATTTGCAGCCTATTTTCCAGGCAACGGACAATTCTCAAGTACCTCATGGTCAATACTCATCGCTGTCAGTTATACAGGATGAGGAAACTACTTTTTCTGATGTCAATCTTCCTCTTTCTATGGTCCCACTTTATTCTACGGAATCTTGGAAAAACGTGACCGTTTCTCCAAATCTTTCCGCTGAGGAACATCGACAAGTTTCTTCGATGTTGCAAACATTTCAGGATGTTCTTACAGACATCCCGGGACACACACATGTCATTGAACATGACATTGTGCTAACTGATCATAATCCTATCAGAGTCAGACCCTATCCAATACCTATCCATTTCCAGTCTCAAGTCGAGAAAGAATTGGATGAAATGATACGTTTGGAAATCATTGAACCATCAACTTCAGCATACTCTTCGTCTATGGTTATTGTTCGAAAGAAGGATAATAACATTCGCATTTGCGTAGATTATCGCAAATTGAACCAAGTTACGAAGTTCGACGCTGAACCTATGCCTTCATTAGAAGAGCTACTCAATAAACTTTCTAATTCTAGATTCTTTACCAAACTAGATTTGTCTAAAGGTTATTGGCAAGTCCCGCTAACTGAACGTGCCAAACCTTTTACAGCTTTTTCTACACCTAGGGGTTTATTCCAATGGAATTTCATGCCTTTTGGTCTTATGAACGCCCCTGCTACATTCGTACGCATGATGCGCCGAATTCTCGCATATCGTACAGATGTCATAGCATATCTAGATGATATCTGTCTATTCAGTGATTCCTGGGAAGATCACTATTTGGGTTTATACGAATTACTGTCTACTCTTCGCGAGTATAACTTGACTGCAAAACCCTCTAAAGCCTTTATATGATTTAGTGAGATTTCTTTCCTAGGTCATCGTGTTGGTCATGGTCTTTTAAAGACAGAGGACCATAATGTTTCAAAAATACTTAACATTTCGGTCCCTAAGACAAAGAAACAAGTAAGGAGTCTATTAGGTTTGATCCAATTCTACGGACGATTCATTCCGAATCTGTCCTCCATTATGGCACCGCTTTCTACTTTATTGAAGAAAGGGTCGCCTAATTTGATCCGCTGGTCAAAAGAATGTCAATCCTCATTAATAATAATAATAATAAATTCTTTTAGCGCCAAACACGGCGCATAAGGCAGAAACCAGTGCTCTCCAGGTTGTTCGTTGTGACGCCACTCCTCTTAGCTCTTGCACATTATTTAGGCCCAACGTTCTTCCTTCTCTTATTAGTGTTCTTCTGAGTGTTTCTTTTGGTCTTCCTTTTTTCCGCTTACCCTCAGGAACCCAAGTGAGCGCCTGTAGTGGTATTCTGTTGTTTTGCATTCGTAGGACATGACCGATATATGACCATCGTCTTTTCCTTATATAGTCGGAGACATATTTCTGCCTAGAGTCTTCTCTTATTTGTCGATTAGTCTTGAATTCTTTCCAACTGATGTTCATGAGTTTTCTAAGACATTTGTTCTCGAATGTATTCAGCTTGTTCTCCATTGATTTTGTTTTTTTCCAACTCTCACAGCCGTATGTTAACACTGAGATAACATTTGAATTAAACAGACGAAGCTTGGTATGTATATTCAATGATCGTAATTTCCAAATGTTAGATAATCTATTGAAGGCGCTAGCTGCCAAAGCAATTCTAGTATGGATTTCTCTTGTTGTGTCACCATCCTGAGTCATTTTACTGCCTAAATAATTGAAACTTTCAACTTTCTGTAGTTTTTCCCCGTTCAAGATGATATCAAAGGTCTCGTTAGAAAAGTTCATAGCTTTAGTTTTAGAGGCATTTATTTGGAGACCAATTTTAACCGAGAGATGACACAAATTATTTATTGCTTGTTGGGATTGTCTTGGTGTTGAACTTAAGAATGCTACATCATCTGCGAAATCCAGGTCCCCCAGGAATTTTCCATTTGTCCATTTTATACCCAATTGTTCATTGTGGGTATAGTTTCTCATAACCCAATCAATAGCTATTCCAAAAAGTAGTGGTGACATAATACAGCCTTGTTTCACCCCTGTTTCTACTGTAAACCATTCTGTATTCCCTTTATTTGTTCTAACACAACATCTTGCATTGTCATATAGCGCTTTGATTATATTCACATATTTTGTTGGAAAAACCATAGATTGTAAGTATCTTCCACAATGATGGGCGGTGTAGACTATCAAAGGCTTTTTGAAAATCGACGAAGGTGATAATAAGTGGCGATTGCCTTTCCACTGATTCTTCTATAATTGTTCTTAGTGTGAATATTTGATCAATACATGATCGTTTCGGCCTGAAACCCGCTTGTTCTTCTCTGATCTTTTCGTCAGCATGCAATTTAAGTCTTTCTAACATCATGCAACATAATAATTTTCCAGGTACTGATAATAGAGATATACCACGCCAGTTATTACAGTCTGATAGATCACCTTTCTTCGGTAACTTTACAATAATACTGTCTTTCCATTGTTGTGGTGGTTGTTCTTCTCCCATACTTCATTTATAATATCTAAAATTCTCAAGAGGTTGTTGTCATTAACTGCTTTAATCATTTCCCCTGAAATTTCGTCAACTCCAGCAGCTTTAAAATTTTTTAATCTTTTAACGGCTTGTTTGATCTCGTCCAGCGTGAATTCATCGCAAGTTATTGGCAAGGTGGTTGTGGGTGTTTCATTATTAAAATCAGGTGTTACTGTTGGTGGTGGTCTGTTTAGCACCTCCATGAAGTGCTCAGCCCATCTCTTCATTTGTTCTTTTTCTGTTGGTATTGAATTCCCTAATTTACCTTTAACAGGTGTTTCCATAGCAGTAGGCTGGTGACATAGTTGTTTTGTAATTTGATAAAGGCACCTACTATTACCAGTTCTTGCAGCATTTTTCAGCTTCTACGGCCAGTTCATTGATGAAATGTCTTTTATCTCTTCGAGTTTTTGTCTTCACTTCTTTATTTAACAAGTTATAAGTTAGTTGCAAGATTCAACTGCATTATGTGTACTTGCCGCTAGTAGTTTAAGTTTTGCTGTTTTCCTTTCTTGTATTTTATCCCAAGTATCTTCTCTCATCCATTTTTTCTTTTTATGTACTAGGTATCCGGTGGTCGCTACAGCTGCTTCTGTCATTGCTGTTCTCAGTTGTTCCCATTTAGTATCGATTGTCTTGGTGGTGATATCGTTGTCAATTTTGCCTAAAGCATCGAAATAGTTGTTCATTTTGACATTATATTCCTTCTTTATATCATTTGATTGCAGTTTGTGTACATCTATTCTTCTATTTTTATTCGGTTGGTATAACTTCTTCAGTTTAATTCTCATTTTAGCTATGCAGAGGTTATGATCGCTTCCGATCTCTGCACCTCTGTATGCTCTGACGTCTTGAACTGATGAGCGAAATTTAGCGCTTATGCAGAAGTGATCTATCTGGTTCTTAGTTCTGCCATCAGGTGAATTCCATGTTATCTTGTGGATATTCTTATGTGGAAAGATGGTGTCTGCCACAACGAGGTTTGATATTTCACAAAGTTCTAGAAGTCTTTCGCCATTTTGATTCAAACAGCCTATGCCATGAGTACCGAGATATCTTTGTACTCCATCGTTGTTGTCACCTACTTTGGCGTTAAAATCACCCATGACTGCTATTATGTCATGCTTGGGTATTGTGTTGATGGTACTTAGAAGTGCTTCATAGAAGTCATCTTTTGTGGTATCAAGAGCGTCGTTAGTTGGTGCATAACATTGTACAATTGAGAGCTTGAAAAATCGTGTCTGAAATCTAGCTAATATTAGCCTCTCATTGATAGGTACCCAGCTGATAAGCGATGCTGCTGCTTTCTGTGTCATTAGGATGGCTACTCCCTCTGTGTGACGATTATCATTACTACCAGAGTATATAATTTGCTTTTTTTCTTCTGAAATATATTTTATGCCCTTCCCCGTCCATCTACACTCGCTGACACCCAATAAGTCCAACTTATAATTATCCATTTCTTTAATTACTTCTTCCAATTTTCCGTCTTGATACATAGTTCTTACATTCCAGTATCCAATTTTAGAAATCTCCTTAGCCCCCAAGATATTAGAGTGAGTCATGTTTACTGTCGAGCCTGGTTCTGTTTCGGTAACAATAGCTTGTTTTACGATAGTGAATTGTTAACTCACTGATCAACCCTCCGATCCAACCGACCGATTCGAGGGTTTCGAGGTCAGTTATAGGAAAATATCTACACCACTAGATATTCTGGTGTATCTTTTATTCTATAATTTAACATAACATGGTGGTATCCATCGAAATATACACATTCCTGATGTTTTTCTTTCGGCGTCTAAGGTGAGAAACGAATTTCACCTCCATCTTGGAAGGGTAGATAACTCTCTTTATTGGACCAGGTTAAAGACCTATTTTCATCTCCACCTATTCTTAGGTTACCTACTATTGAGAAGACTTTTGTTCTTCGAAGTGACGCCTCGTCAACTGGGATTGGGGCAGCACTAATGCAGGAGTATTCTGATACTCTGCATCCGGTGATGTATATCTCTAGGAAATTAAATGCTGCAGAAAAGAATTACTCGGTTTTAGACCGTGAGTTATTGGCTATGGTATGGTCTATTCTGAAGTTACAAAGATTTCTTCTAGGCGCACATTTCATTGTGGAAACCGACCAGAAAGCGCTTACTGCTATTCAGAGCAAAAACTTGAAGAGCTCGAGGTCCACTCGTTATGCCATAGCTCTTCAACCATTTCATTTCTCGGTTCGAGCTATCCGTGGTTCGGATAATGTAATGGCGGACATTCTGTCCAGATGCCCACACGATTCCACATGATTCTTCTGTCATATATATATTTCCTGATATACAGTCCAATGTTATAATGACATGTTAGTAGCTATTTTTTTTTTTCACTTTTTTTTTGAGGGGGGAATTTATAACATTGTTCCATGTAATTATCTAAGAAGGCTTAGTTAGTGATATACGGGCCAAAAGATCACTCGGCCACATTTAAATAAATTATTTTCAGGATTGTATTGAGAGATTTACCAGTTGTCTTTAAGATTTGTGTTATTGATATTTTCGCAGCACATCATTGAAGATGCGAGATTGTGTCCATTGTGGAACTTTGAGTATATCAAGTCCTGTCCTAGATTGGGAGCGGATGATGTCCACATCTTCTTCTATTGAATGTTTTATGTCAACGAAGATCAACACATGTATTACTTATTAGTTACTGATGCATTACATAATGTAATAAAATAGTGCGGTATATTAATATATTACACCGCTATTTGCAACACATTGTATGATATCATAATAATATATTTGATTTCATATATTGGTATGAGAATAATTTGACTTTTATTATGATGTTCCAGCATTGTGGTTTGTGTTGGTGGCACCTTCCTGGGATATATACGCGTATACTTAGATAAATTTTTCTCTAAGGACCTGGGATATGATCTCAGTTTTGCTCCAAGTGTTGAGCTATTTTGTTAGGTATATCCGCGCATCATACGTGCGTTAGGAGCCTAGATTTTTCCGGCTCCAGGATTTAAAAAAAAAAAAAATGTTTCATTTTTTTTTCCCGGGAGGGTGCGGTAATGTTACGCACAAATAATTACTTTTTTCCAAAGTCTTTGTATGATCGTTTTTCGTATGTATGATCATTATTTGACTGAAATGCATGTTATATATATTTTATGGTCAAAGGGACAGAATCCGATATATCGATACTGCTATTTTTTATGAGTTTACCTCCTCTTGTATAGAGACACGTTCGGTCTATAATGTCTTGAACGAAGCGTGACCATATCTCCTTATTTGGTAGTATCAGTCAACTGTTGTAGATGTTTGAAACCTTTCTTAACGCTTCTGTTCATGTCCATAAAAGGCGCGACTGTGTAAGACTTTTATCTCGAATGTTCTTAGAATCGTCTTATTGTGAACAGCGACTCAGAGATTGTCACTCTGCGCATGTCTCGACTTGGTTGTCGTTTGTTGTTCCGCCCAGGTCGGGCAGTTGAGAAATGGACTGATTAGCGAGCGGACGCGACTGCGTCTTGTGATTCTCTGAGGGAAATACATTGTCTTTGTGAGTTAGTTAGCTAACTAGACTATTTCCCCGTATTATTCAAGCCTGCCTGGAGGCATATGTTCATGGTTGATTTTCCGAAATAAGGTAATTCCTCTTGTATCGAACTTTAGGCTATCATCTAGAGGTTCGTCATTTTGTCGCCTTTTTGCTCGCCTGTGTGATTCAAAATGGAGAGGTACTTTGACTAGGATTAAGTCACCGGTATCTTTATACCTGAACTAGTTATATATCTATGGGTCGCTCTAGACCAACAAGACTATTGTCTGTGTTCCAGGATTCGTTATATCAGAGATCACGTCCAAGTCAGATGGTTAGACTTAGGAAGGTTATAAAGGTCGAGCTGACCTGTAATCCATGTATGCTACTCACGTGCAGACAGTAAACGGACGTATTGTATACATCTGATCTGCTAGCATCAGGAAGGAATAATTATTATTGTCTATGAACATTAAGGATCTGCAGCGGACCACGGTTGCAGAAGTTATATGTATTATTTATCAAGCTTCGCTATGATATTTGTTTTCCATACAACTATTGAGTATTGACTTCTACATGACTGTCAGTTAACATGAGTTTGAATGCTGCATTCGTTATACTATGCTGATGATAACATAAGTATCATGACTGTTTTGTGGCGTGCAATAAATGGTATAAACCTAAAGCGAAGTTACCATTTTTATGACTCTACACGTCATGTTGCCTGTGGTGTACCCTGAACTGTTCTACTGCAACACACACACCGCAACAATCTAAACCAGATAAGACACCCACATCTTGCATTGTAATACCTGGTGTCGATAGAGGTGGTAATTTGACGGCATCCTAATTCCACCCTTATCACCAGCCCTTTTTCTTTAGTGAAAGCACACCCATTGGCGCCGTTACCAGCCTTTTCTTTATGAAAGCATACTAACCACTATCATGGATCCACAATCGTTGCAACAGCAGCTTGACCAGCAAAAATTACTGTTACAACAGCAGCAACAACAACACTTGATTAATTTCCAGCAACAGCAATATGATTGTCAACCATACCATAGAAAATGGGAAAGAGACACTGTCAAAACAGGAGCAGATTGGAGTAGTCTACATAGAGGACATCATCGTATAACAGTAAGAAATTTTGTTGGTCAAATCAGGAAAGGAATGACACTGCAAATTAATAAGGCCAACATAGGGAAGCAACAGAAATGTCAGTTAACAACCGAGAATGGTTGGAAAATGAATGTAGAACCGGTAGGAGGGTGGAGGAAGATAAAAAGATCTTGCAAGCAAAAAGTCATAACTAAGGAAGGAAGTAATTGGCATAGACCATGGAACAGTCATGGATACAACATTCAATCAAACATGACAGAGGAAATAGAAGCAAGTCGTATAAAAAATGTGTAGTATTGCCACGCAAACTGAGACAAGTAGAATAGTCAGTGATAGCAACACATCTTTGCATGCAGTAAGAGCACAGAAGTACTATAGTTCAAATCAACCAAACCCCGGTACTAGCTGTTACCACCTACATTCGCCTACAAGTAGCGATGACAACATTCCTCTTAACATACTACAGGAACGCCTAGCCCAACAACACCAGACTGTGCCCTATACCAACACCCATCTAGCTACACAACTATCTTCTGATACAGAGTTATCATCTGCCTCATTAACTGAACGAAAGGCTTGCGTTCCTACTTCAATACAACGAAATGTGTCAGACCTTGACACTGACGAACAACAAGATGATAACGAGGATGATAACGAGCCCATCGACGATAATATGATTCGCCTCGAAACGACCCTACGTATCTTCATCAAACGACTCGCTACCACTGACAAAGTTTATACGCCTTCCACAGGAGCATATTCGTACAAAGCTGTACAGGAAACGTCCAACTAAACGAAAAGACATTACACAGCACAGTGCATCAACATCGCAACACCCTACCTGCAACACTGCTTCAACCGTCACTGCTGTAGACACTGAGAAGGAGTACGATAGCAGACTGTCCAGGAGAGACATCGCTATATTAGAGATGGCCAGGCTGCTCTAGCTAGGCTACTCTAAATAGTTTTATTTTTTCTCTTTGTACGATAGCAGATTGCCCAGGAGAGGCATTGCTATTTTAGAGTCGGCCAGGGTGCTCTCGCTAGGTTGCTCTTAAAAAAAAATTTTCAGATGCTGCTGATGCTATCAGCGGCAGTCATAACCGCCAGTGAAGAGAAACAAATCTAGAGAGGCGCAACACTATTTAACATGCACAATTACCCTTGTTACAGCGTTTAAACCATTACACTCAGAATTAGAAGATTTAAATAACATTGTTTTTTGGGACTTAGAAATATGTCTTAAACATTGTTGTACATTATAAGATAACCAAACATAGATGTACTATTTGCCGCTAAGGCAGAATCTCAAAGCTTAAGGAAGACATTGTTTGATCTTAAGCTACACTTTCATGATATGAGACAAGCACTTCAACAAAAACGGGCGATTTTGCCGTTTGTAGGCAATGCACTACAGTTTTTTTGTTGGCACTGCAGCCGACGACAACTATGACAGTTTATGTCATAACATTAAGACCTTGGTGAAAAACCAAGACATTATTACACATGTGGTTAGCCAGGGCATCACAAATGGTGAACAATACTCAGAGCATTTTTTATTCTCAATTAACAAATTTTTCTACTTGTCTGTTCAGGAGTTGCTGAACCAGACATATGCTATGGATCATTTTATGATTACTTATTATACATTGTGAATTTCATTGATATCGCATAAGTAACTATGTATCATGTCTTTTTACCACAGTGTTGCAGTCGAGACACGCAGTTCCAACCTCCATTTCACGTCTTTCATCTTCCCCGACTTGCTCGATTTCTTATAATTATTTTTGGACTGATGACCCGTTCCATACATCTTCCGTTCTAGAGATGTATTTACCACTGAGAATAAGTCTATTCAATTTCACTTCTCTACTTCGTGGTATGGCAACCTCTCAAATTCATCCAGGTACAAGTCATTGAATGGGGGCATACGCATGTGAGCCAAATGAAAAAAAAATATGTACATGTGAGCAAAAAGGAAAAGAAAATTGTCTGTGTTCGTAAAACGAGTAGTCCCAGTAGATTTATAACGCGTAAAACGGGGGACACATACAAGTTGTTTATACACTTTGCCATTAAACAGTATGGGATATGGATAGCAATGTGCAATACGCAATATGTAAATGATATTCATGTATTAATACAATACTTATGTAAATCTTTACTTAACAAACGTTAGTAGTAATACATAAAAACATGGAGTTATGATATTCAATATACATAAATAATATAGGACTTAAGAACTTTTCCCAAGTCAACACATATAAGGTTTGGTCATGCCAAACAAAACTCGAACTGTTAATCAATACTTCAGGACAATAATTGTATCCTAACCTAATACATACATCTGAATCGTAACTGACCAGAACTATATTTACGTTTCACAATGACCTCCGCGATTGTCAACGAGAGCGGGGAAGGTTTCGCTGTCTCGGTGTATGAGAAGTCCCATTGACGGCACAATTTGGCGCCAACTAAGGGAGAGTGGGGGTGTAATGAAATAGCTGAGGGGTTGCTTGATTGGGAGAGAAAAAAAAAACTCGCATTGGGATGTACACATTTAGTCTGCTTATTGGTGTCTCTGTGGTTACTATAACATCGCCCACTCAGTAGTCGCGATTTTATTTCTCTTGCGAATACAATTACTACGTTTACAGATACTATTTCTATACAGTGTTCAATTCAGTTATGAGAGGGGTCATGTCAACAGAGTGCAAGGATGGCACGGTAGGGTTGGGGTGGGGGGGAAGGGGGGTAGAAAAAGTAGTTCCAGTAACATAAATTTTTTTCTCAAAACCATTGTCCATTATTTTTCTCAACCATTGTCCATTGCCAATTGACTCATAAGTATATGCCCCCATTTGATATTTTGCTTCAGTATGTATGTTAGGGACTTGATATTTTTAGTTGATAGGACGAAAATTTCTTCCATAGGATACATTTTTTTGCCCCGGGACTTGTGTGACCGGCTGGCCTACACTAGCATTTTTGTGTGCTATAATGCTGCATATAAGAATGACAGACATTAAAAGCAGATACGGCGTTTTTGCACAAAACACAGTATAATTTTAGGTTCAGTTAGCAGTCACGACTATGAGAGGGCATTGTAGAGCAGTCTCAGAAAATAATAATGAATGGGTGTTATGCGTGGAAAATGTGAAGTGAATGTTGTGATTCTTGGGTTTTTCCATTGTTTAGATGGAAAAGAGAGGCGTGTGAAAAAAGTCGAAAAACAGCGAAACGTGTGCAAATGTAGATAAAATGTAACGTGTGGAAAAAGAGGAGACGTGTGAAGAAATGGCGGGAAAAAGAAGTAGCTGTATAAAAAGGAGAGATGTGCGAGAAAGACAGATCAGATAGATAGACATTTTTGCTAGGCCGTTTTTATAGTGTTTAGGTGAACTTCGTCTTTGAGATTATCAAGACAAGTTTTTTTTCTTCTGTTGGATATATTTTTCCTTGTGGATATACTCACTATTTTGTTTAAGCGTAGTAAACGATCAAATCATTGTGTAATTACCAGTGCTTGTCTAATGACGTTAAATAAACTCTGGTTGAATTTTCTGCATTGCTGTGTTTTATTTGGAACGTTACAGTGGATCATTTAAAAAACCATTATACGATATACTCATCATCATCATCAGTTGCCATCTCCACAACGAAGGTTGGCTGTAATGGATCTCCAACGTCTTCTGTCTCTTGTCTTGATGGTGCACTCTGATAGACTCTTTCCTGTCCATCTCTTGATGTTGTCTTCCCACTTATAGCGCTGTCTTCCCCTTGCACGTTTGCCTTCAACTCTCCCTTCTGTTATGGTCTTCTGCAAGGTGTTATGCCTTTTTATGTGACCAAAGTATTTTAGCTGTCGAACTTTGACCTCCCTCATTAGTTCTCTTTTCATACCTAGATTTTCTAGGACCTCCTTATTTGTTTTCATCTCTTTCCATGAGATACGCCCCATTCTTCTATATATCCACATTTCAAGAGCCTCAATTCTTTCTTCCAACTGCTTATTCATCGTCCATGTTTCTGCACCATACAGAAATGCAGAATATATATAACACTTTATGATTCTCAGTTTTAATTTGTGAGATAACTGTTTGGATGTCAGTATATGTTTCATGTTGTTGAATGTAGCTTTGGCCATTCCTATTCTCTTCTTGATTTCTGTTTCACATCTGCCATCTTCTGTTATTATATGACCGAGATATACGTAGCTCTTGACTTGTTCCAGGATTTCCCCATTTACGCTTATCTTTAATGTGGGTTTATCGTCTGTTTTGCTAATTATCATAGTTTTTGTTTTCTCAATATTAATGTCGAGTCCATATTCATGACTTATACTGTTCACTTGCTTCACTAGTTCCTGGAACTCCTGTTCGCTTTCAGCTAACAACACGGTATCATCTGCATATCTAAGGTTGTTTATTGACCTTCCACTGATGTTCAGTCCTGGTATTTCCTGTATCTGTTTGAAAATTTTTTCGGTGTATAAATTAAATAGGCAGGGGGACAGCACACAACCTTGTCTGACACCTCTTTTTATGTCTATGTATGGTGAATAATTCCTTCCCGATCTTACTGTGGCAGTTTGCTCCCAATAAAGGTTACTGAGTATTCTTATATCTTTTCCATCAATACCTATGTCTTTGAGGCATTCAATTATTTTCTCATGATGGACTCTGTCAAAAGCCTTCTTATAGTCAATGAAGCACATATACATACTTTTTTTGGACCTCTGTATATTTTTCTGCTAATATTCTTAGGCAAAATATTGCCTCTCTTGTTCCACTGTTCCGTCTAAAACCAAACTGTTCTTCCTGGATTTCGCTGTCTACTTTACTTTTTATTCTTTCCTGTATGATTTTGAGCAGTATCTTAATTGCATGACTCATCAGGCTGATTGTTCTGAAGTCTGAACATTCTGTTGCATTTGGTTTTTTGGGCAATGTTATAAAAACTGATGTCTTCATGTCGTGTGGTATATATCCTGTATTGTATACATCGTTGCATATTTCTGTGATTGTATCTATACCAAAGCTCTCCAGAGCTTCTATCATTTCAATTTTTATGTTATCCATGCCTGCTGATTTTCCTTTTTGTATCATATGAATGGCATTCTCTACTTCTGATCTGAGAATGTTTGGGCCTTCATTAGAATCTGGTGATGTTTTTTTACCTCTGTTGTCCTCGAATAATTCTTTTACATATTCTGCCCATCTGTTTGATATGTCTTTCTCATCAAGTAATATTACACCATTTTTGTTCTTGATACAGCTTCCTCCTTGTGCAAACCGTGACCGATTTGATAATTTCTTTATTTCTTCATGCATATCTCTTGTCCTGTGCTTTGCTTCCAAGTCTTCTATTTCCGTGCATTTTGTTTCTATCCACCGTTCTTTTGCTTCTCTACACATAGTACGTATGACATTGTCTATTGTTTTATATTCTGGAGTGTTTTTTGCTTTCTTTCTTTCGGTCATTTTATTCAAGATGTCATCTGTCATCCAAATTTGATTTTTCTTAGACTCCTTTTTAGGTAAATTTGCATTTGCTGATTGTATGCTTGTTTTTAAGCATTCCCATTTTGCGGTTGCTTTTTCTTCTGGGTTTTCTCTTCTATAATGCTCCATGCTTTCTGTCAATAACTGTTGATATTTATTTTTGACGTCGATTAAATATTTCATACGATATACTGCTTATCACTAAAACTAAAAGGGTAAGAACGAACCGGGACAGGAAAATAAACTTCAGTCAAGAATCTCCATCTCAGGCGGAAGGCCTGTAGCCACTTGAATAGAACATATAAAGGATTAGATCTGATTAAAAAGAAAAGTCATGACAGCTCCTCCCGCATTTAACGGACACGGGCACATCTGGTCAAGTTGCCTAAGAAGGGAAATTTACAGGAGTGCACAAATTATAGATCAATAATGTTACTATCAGTGCCAGGAAAAGTATTAAACAGAATCATCCTTGAGAGATTAAAAGAGTCCATAGACAAGCAACTGTGAGATGAACAAGCAGGTTTTCGGCAAAATAGATCCTGTACAGACCAGATAGCCACGTTGAGAATAATAGTTGAACAAATGGAATTCACCACTATACATCGGATTTGGGGACTACGAAAAAGCATTTGACAGTGTAGACAGAGAATCGCTTTGGAAATTGATGAGGCATTATGGAGTTCCCATGAAGATCATTAACTTAATAAAGAAGACCTATGAAGACATGACATGCAGAGTTCTTCGTGAAGGACAACTTACAGAACCGTTTAGGATTAGAACGGGAGTGAGACAGGGATGCCTCTTGTCTCAATTTCTTTTCTTACTATCAATAGATTGGGTTATGAAAACATCGACATCACACAACAGAAATGGAATCCAGTGGAATCTGACTAAACAGCTTGATGATCTGGATTTTGCAGATGACTTGGCTCTTCTGTCCCATAACCATAATCAGATGCAAGAGAAAATGAAAATTCTCGATGAGTGGTCACAACAAGTGGGCCTGAAAATACACAGGGAAAAGACAAAGATTATGAGAATAAATGCAAGAAATGATAACAAGGTTGAACTTGAAGAAACACAACTAAAAGATGTAGAATCGTACACATATCTTGGAAGTAAGATAGACAAAGTTGGAGGGACAGACAATGATTTCAAAATAAGATTACAAAAAGCAAAAAGAGCTTTCATTGCATTGGGAAACATATGGAGATCAAGAGAAATCAAGTCCACCACGAAAATAAGAATCTTCAACTCAAATGTCAAGTCAGTCCTATTGTATGGCTCTGAGACATGGAGAACAACAAAAACAACAACCAAAAAGATACATACTTTTTTAAACGGGTGCTTGCGTAGAATAGAAGGACTGAAATGGTATGACAAAGTCACAAATGTGGAATTGATGACAAGAACCAGACAAGTGCCAGTGGAACAAGAGTTGAGAACAAGACGCTGGCGATGGATAGGACACACATTGAGAAACCTGTTGATAGCATTACAAGGCAGTCCTTGTTCTGGAATCCACAGGGAAAGAGAGGCAGAGGTAGACCAAAAAACACATGGAGAAGAGAACTGGAAACAGAGGTGAAAACGATGAGGAAAACATGGAAAGAACTTGAGCGGATGGCACAGGACAGGAAGACTTGGCATGTGTTTGTTGAAGGCCTATGCTCCTTGGGGAGCTAAACTGTATTGATTGACTACAGTAGATCCCCTTGCAGGTAACCTGCGCCACACATTCACATGTACTTACAGCCGTGGTTTCTGTAGCAATACATGATCAGGTTGCAAGCCTCGTGCACAACTTCATATTGGTCGCCACGTACGACATGCCTGAGGGATAGTAGATAGTATATCTTTCAGGTGCCCCGTGTAGTTCCACCAGGTGGGGGGGGGGGGAGGGGGGTATCTGAGGAGATAAAGATAGAAAACGCTTAAGGCCCCAGCAGGAATGTTGTATGATGCCATTAATATAAGGTAGTGTGTGGGGATGGCAACACTCATAATATAAGGTAGTGTGTGGGGATGGCAACACTCATAATATAAGGTAGTGTGTGGGGATGGCAACACTCATAATATAAGGTAGTGTTTGGGGGATGGCAACACTCATCAATTAAAAGACAGTGCTACATAAACCATTGCAGCAAGAATACATGAATGCTTTGTTGCAAGCATCTTGCAAGGGGGAGGGGGGCTAATCACTTATGCAAATCTGAGCTATCACTTATGCAAGTCTTCTTACAAGCAAGGCAGCTTTTCTTTTCTCAGCTGTGGCCCATGGTTATGTGGCTTCAACAAGCGCGTGTCAGTCCGCTGGACGTCTTTTCAGCCATGCGTGGAATTGAATCTGAGCGGGCTTATATATTCAACCTAAATCTAACCTTTTTCCTCTCGGAGTCAGAGCTTGAGTTTACGTTTCCGCTGGTAGTTTGTTGTGGTATTTCCAGGCTGATGTGCTAATTTTCAGACAAACTCAGGATTTCCTCGTCAATTACCAAAGATAGTGATTTCCACTGCCAAATTTAAATGCATTTGTAAAGAATGATCTTGTTCAGAGCATTAATCATAAAGTTATAGTAGAATAACTGGTGTGCGATTCATAATTTATCGTTAGTTAAAGTGGCAATTCCAGCTGTCTTTCTACAATACGGTGTGGTCGTATATGTGTACACATGTATATTTTTGAGTTCTATATGAGTTTGTATTACTTTCTTATTCAAGTACTAAGCCCGGTGGCGTAGGTTGTGACGTGGAACGGAAATAGAGATACAGTAATCTGATAGCCTTTGCTTTCCCATTTAGTGCCTACCATTGGCTAAGCCAAACCACGCAATTTTCTGTTTGTATGACTCATCTTTGAATCCACGCCTTTTTTCTGGAACATAACAACAGAGATGGTTACCAACTTTCGCAAACCTCCCAGTTTAACAAGGGAGCGAATCGCGTTTGTTTAGTTGAGTTTCTCACGCGAGCTGATTGGCAATTATCGGTCATTAGACGGACGCGCGTAGAAATAACGGATTGTTTGAAGAGAGACAAGGGGCGATAATATTTTCCCGACCACCTTTGATGGTCGCACGTTTCAGGGGGAGGTAATGTTTGATCTGCACAAGGGGACGTAATCTAAGAGAGGCCCGTGCACGGCAAAATCATCTGATGTCGATCAGCATCGATGAGTAGAATGAACGAAGAAACCTTTGATTCGGGAAAAGCAGTTCCTGATTCCCCTACTATACAGAAGGTGTGAATTGTAACGTCTTCTGGTGATGATAACGCCATGATCTGTATATATACCGCGCTCTCTCTGTTATGAGTAAAATTCATAACATGTCTGTCGATATCAAAATGGTTCGACAAGGCTTCACGTTTGTTTATTATATGCAGTCATTGGTAACACAGGAAGTGACGTCATTGCCTCGAGGTGCAGATCGACAGACGTCAAAGTTATGGTCTGCAAAAGTGGGACATCGGCTAGTAGATTCTTGATGCGTGATGCCATATGATGATGGATGGTATCCGCATGTCTGGTTTTGTGTGGTGTGCAGATGTGTTCAGTCAAAACAATGTTCATACAAAAATAACAGGGCAATCCACATAGGACGTCAGTAAACTCACGACGTATAAAGTCAATGATTCTTGTAACAGCCGTTGACGTTTTTCTTCATTCTTTATTGTGGACGCCACAGTGACAAAATGGTTACGCGAATATGTAGGCACATCAAACAGTCATTATCACAGCAACATTCAATACAGCAATAGACGGTAGACAGCATTACAATGATGAGTCAGATGCATGTTATATTTCAAAGTGCTGTAAATGTAGTCAGGTGAAAAACTCCATCCTTTTCTATAACAGCCAGGAGATAACCAGATGTATGAGATCAGTTCACTCTCCTTAGTTTGACTTCAGCAAGACAGACACGTCTGCCGAAGTATAAATAATGTCCTCAAAAATATCCTCCCGGCATGTGCAAATACACTAGAGGTATTATCCCGAATAAACGAAATATCCATAAGAGGACTACACATCCCTGACAGAACAAAAAATAGCGGAGATCCCCTCTTCAACGAGGCATCTCTTTCGCCATTCCAAATCGCTCACTCCACTAGTGGTGGGCGGAAACCGATCGACCAAGAAGCAAGACAAGTCATGCGCAGTCCAGCGCAAAATGACCACAGCTCAAACTTAACTGCATTCGATACCAACGCGAGAAGACAAATGCTTACCGAGAAAAGTGACTATGAATTTCAATCAGTTGTTGCCCTTGCGTTATAAAATAGATATTGAAATAAAACGATGTTGCGAGAATTTATCACGCAACATATCACCACCTCCTCCCGATAAAAAAAAAAATGTGGAACATATTTTTTTTTTCAATATCAAAGAGCATGCGATAAGCGGCTCAAAACGCACGAATTATGCGCTGATAATTAACTAAATTGCCAAACAATAGGCTAATTATAGAGTGTCTGGTGAGGATATACCTCAACAGAAAAATAAATATGTCTCAAAAAATATTCACATCGGGGAGGTGTCACCAACACACATCACGTTAGCATGTAAACACAATATACGTATGCAAGTTACTATAATCATCATTAAACAGCATACTCTAATATTGTCTTTAAAAATGGATGTACAAATCTGATAGGAAAATTTAAATAGTACATTCTTTGACATGTAATGACATAAGTACATAGTAAAGTTAAACTACATGACGATCCAGGACATATGCTCTGGTATTCCGAGGGTAAGTACACAATCTAGAACTCGTCATGCTTGATACTAGTAAGGTAAGTCCTCAGCTCAACAATGACATTCTGAGAAAGTACAAGCAATATAATGCTAATTAATAACTAATATGCTTCATAAGGTACAATACATTATTAATAATTGTGGCTGTTTAGTAAACTAACGGCCCTTATATTAACTACTCAGTCCTCCTCTATCATCTTAAAAAACGAACAGAAGAAGATGACAACAAAGCACGATAGTGTGTACATATAAAGTAAGTACAGATGTGCTAATCTATTGTAGAAATATAGGTGTGTTATGACTCTGTAATATATGGAAATATAGGACAGAAGTATTAGTTGGAGTCATGTGGGCATCTAGACAAAATGTCAGCCATCACATTATCCGCACCACGGATAGCTCGTACCGTGAAGTGAAAAGGTTGAAGAGCTATAGCATATCGAGTGGATCTCGAACTCTTCAAATTCTTAGTCTGAATAGCTGTAAGAGCTTTCTGATCAGTCTTAGAATGAAATGTGCGCCCAGGAGGAATCTTTGTAGTTTTAGAATTGACCAAACCATCGCTAACAACTCACGGTCTAAAACCGAGTAGTTCCTCTCTGCCGCATTTAGTTTTCTAGAAATGTACATAACAGGATGCAGAGTATTTGCATATTCTTGCATCAGTGCTGCTCCAATCCCAGTGGATGAAGCATCACTCCGAAGAACAAAAGTCCTATCAAGAGTAGGTAATCTTAAGGATGGGAGGAGAAGAAAATATATTCTTGATTTGGTCTAGTGAAGATTGGCATTCTTCAGACCAACGGACCAGATTAGGCGAACCTTTCTTCAACAATGATGAGAGAGGTGCCATGATCGAAGATAAATTTGGAATAAATCTCCCATAAAATTGAATTAAACCTAAGAGACTCCTAACTTGTTTCTTCGTTTTAGGAACAGAGATGTTCAGTATTTTGGAAGTATTGTGGTCTTCTGTCTTCAGAGACCATGACCAACACGATGACCCAGGAAAGAGATTTCACCAAAACCAACAAAAGCTTTAGAAGGTTTCGCTGTCAAATTATTCTCACGTAGAGTGGACAGTAAGTCATATAACCCTAAATAGTGATCTTCCCAGGTATCACTGAAGAGACAGATGTCATCTAAGTATGCGATGACATCCGAACGATGTGACAGAATTCGACGCATCATGCGAACGAAAGTGGCAGGGCCGTTCATGAGACCAAAAGGCATAACATTCCATTGAAATAGACCCCTAGGTGTAGAAAAAGCAGTAAGAGGTTTGGCATGCTCTGCTAAAGGCACTTGCCAATAACCTTTAGACAAGTCAAGTTTAGTGAAGAATCTAGAATTAGAAAGTCTAATCAGTAGATCTTCTAACAAAGGCATCGGTTCAGCGTCGAACTTTGTGACCTGATTCAATTTGCGATAATCAACGCAAATTCTTATGTTCTCATCCTTCTTCCGGACAATAACCATGGAAGAAGAATATGGTGAAGTCGATGGTTCAATTATATTTAATTGAATCATTTCATCCAATTCCTCTTCCGCTTGCGACTGAAAGTGTATAGGAATAGGATACGGCCTAACCCTAATTGGATTATTGTCGGTAAGAATTATGTCATGTTCTATGACATCTGTGTGTCCAGGAATGTCAGTGAGAACATCCTGAAATGTTTGTAACATCGACGAGACTTGTCGATGTTCGTCACCAGAAAGATTAGGAGAAACAGAAACGTTTTTCCAAGATTCCGTGGAATGTAATGGAACCACTGGAAGGGGAAGGTTGACATCAGAGAAGGTAGCTTCCTCATCCTGAATGACAGGGATGAATAATGACCGTGAGGTGCAGGAGCATCATCCGTTGCCTGGAAAATAGGCAGCAAATAGTCCGGACGTTCGTGAAATTCCGAAAGCATGTTTATGTGGAAAGTTTTATGCTTTCCATCAATATGGACCACATAGTCAACATCGGAAATCCGAGAGACTATTGCATACGGACCTTTCCATGCAATAAGAAGTCTATTTTCCCTACTGGGGAGTAGGACGAATGCTTTGTCACCTGGACAAAGTTGTCGTAGACATCTATTCTTGTTAGCAAACTGTCTTGCCTTCTCTTTAGCAATTTCTGATGAAGCAGTTGCTAGCTTACATGCCTCAATGATCTTTTGTCTAAGAGCAATGACATACTCATATGAGGATTGAGTTTCATCGCTAATATCATCGGCAGTGATTGAGATCGGTAATAAAGACATAGGGCCGCGTGGACGCGCGCCAAAGACAAGTTCGAAGGGAGAAAAATCCTGTGTGTTTCATTAAGGGACTTCTCTATAGGCAAAGAGAGCCGCGGGTAAAACCCTGTCCCAATCTTGAGGATGATCTTCAGTTATCTTACCAAGCAAAGTCTTGAGCGTTCTATTCAGACGCTCAACTAACCCATTAGACATAGGGATGGTAAGTACTACTGAGAGATCGTTCAATATGTAAGGTAGACATTACCTGTGACATAGTGTCAGATATGAGTTGAGTGCCATGGTCTGACAATATTTCTCTGGGGAACCCCAAGCGAGAAAATATCAACCAAAGAGCATCTGCGATATCTGTAGTAGATATGCTCTTAAGAGGAATAGCCTCGGGCCAACGTGTGCACATATCGACACATGTAAGGATAAACTGATGTCCTCTGGCCGACTTGACCTTAAAAGGGCCAATAATATCTATGGCCATTTTCTGAAACGGCCGAATAGGAATGTCAGCAGCCTGGATAGGCGCAGCATGTCGTGGTCCTCTAGATTTGACCTCCTGACATACCTTGCATGATCGGCAGTAAAGACGAATGTCCTTATTGACAAAAGGCCAAAAGAAAGCCGCAAGGACTCTCGACTTCGTACGGGCAAAACCCATATGTCCAGCACATTGCGAGTCATGAGCATGTTGTAATATTTGGACTCTCATGCTCTTGGGAACAAGAATTTGCGAATGTGCCGACGTAGTCGAATCTTGTACCATACGTACAAGTACGCCGTTTCTCATTGCAATCCAAGATTTTCTATTTGTATCCTGATTCGGATCACCTTTCTTCGCAAGAACGAAAAATTTTTTAAAAGAAGGATCTTCTTCTTGCAATTTTATGAAAGAGTCACGAGTAATTACTAAGTGACTATCTTGGCTATCAACTTCATTATCACTATTCAGTGAAGTTTCGGGTGTTTGTAGAGCTTGTGCTCTTGTAACTACTGCATTTGTAGCTTGCATGTTATTATCTTCCCAAGCAGCAATCTGCTGTGGGGTACACTCCCTAACTCCGTGAATACGACCAATAATAAGGTCCGCCATAGGATTAGGTAAGAGACAAGCATGCACATCTCCAGTAAAGAAAGGAGTGGCAATGCGAATTACAGCAGTAGGATATTTTTCTAGAGTGCCGCCAAATGTGACACATTTAATAACCCTTCCTGTAGCACAAGATGGATCTACAAGCGATTGTCTAACACCAATAGTGGTGCATCCGGAATCGAAAAGTAGTGAGACCGGAGTATCATTAACAAGACCCTTATGTAGAATTAAAGAACCCCTCCCGTCATGCGCAACAGCAGCAGGAAGAGCGGGAAGTGGGTGACCACAACTCAAAGTAGTTATGGTACCCGGTTCGAATAAAGTACTGCATTGGGGGCATTTGTTTGCTCTCTCAAAGTCAAAAGCAGAACCAGTGACAGCGTCAAAGTTTTTACTATCAACAACATGATTACAGGCTCCCTCAGTTTCCTGTTGTACAGCATTAGCCTGCTGATATCTCTTTTTATTGTGTTGAGATCTACCCCGACTATTATTACCTCTGAAGTTATCAGAGTTATTATTATCTCTGCAGTTATTATTGTCTCTATTGTAATTTTTATCCTGGTTCGAATTCCAGTTTCCACGATTACTATCATGTTCACATTGATGCGAACATCTATTTGTTTGGTTCTGAGGTCTTCGGCAGGAATAACCTCTATTACCATATCCTCTTTTGAAATGCTTATAATTATTAGGGTGATAGTAACGAGTACTATCAGGTTGTCTCCAATTCTTCGAAGAAGAATCACCATGAAATTGATTTCCATGATTTTGACAGAAATTACCGCTACTCTTTCTATCAAAATTTTGTTGGAATCTACGAGCAAAGTTTTGGCCATACGGAGCTGCCGAAGCAACTGGTAAACCTTCTTTCACCTTAGAGTTACCCATGGTTATGTGTGGTGCGCAGTTACGTATTGGCAACAGAAATCTTCCATTTCTTTTATTGTTTTAGGTTTACGTTCATGAAGGAAAGCAAGGAAAGACTCATTGACAGACGACATGACTTTGTCTCTAAGTATTAAGTCCATAAGTCCTTCATAAGTTTTTCCGTCTTAGATAGTTCAACCCATCGTGAGAAAGTAATGCGTATTCTTGCAATAAACTCGGAGAATTCAACTCCATTTTCAGGTAACATGTTTTTAAATTGTAGACGATAGCCGTCTTCGTTAAGCTGATATTTCTTTAACAAAGCGGCCCTGACAACCTCATAATTGTTCTTGTCAGGTTCATCCACCATATTTAATATACTTAGAGCTTTACCTGTCAGTATCCCTGATAACTGATAAACATATTTTGCTTTGTCTATGTTATGAGCTGTACATGCTTGTTCAAATCTGTCCAGATAGAACATTATGTCATCACTGGAAGGACTAAATGTTGGTTACTTAATCTTAAAAGTATCATTATTAGCCTTACCAGAAGATGAACCCTTGTTTGAATCATTACCATTACTCATGCTCGTCAATTTCAATTTTTCCAACTCTAAAGCTAAGACCTTTTCTTCATGTTCCATTTTTGCTTTCTCTTTCCTCTCATCAGACTCTCTCTGTAATCTTCTTTCCTCAGCCTGAGCCTCTTTTTGAAGTCTTTCATTTTCAGCTTCTTTTTCAAGTCTTTTATTTTCAGCCTCTTTTTCAAGTCTTTTATTTTCAGCCTCTTTCTCTCCTCAGCTTCTGATTCCCTTTTTTGTTTTTCCATTTCCATTGGGAATCTCTTTTCATCCACCTGCATCTGCAGTTTCTTTTGTTCAGCTTCCATCTGCAGTTTCTTTTGTTCAGCTTCCATTGCTTTATCATATCGAGCAGTTGCAAATTCTTCTAACTTATCACCAGTCTTCCCAAGCAATTTACCCTGCTCAATAAAGTGCTCAAATGTAGACATGATGAGTAATATATAAGTCCAAAACCTGAAATAATTAACTAATTTATTTCAAACCTAAGTGTAACAAGTCTTAATTAAGCACTTGTATATTCACATCACCTTATATTATCCCAGTCTCTGTGGGAAACAAGTCTCCAATCAAAGAACTTGTATATGAAATATCAACAATCAATTCTTGATCATAAGTGCACTTCTCATTCAATAGTGCACGACACTATTCATCATTCATTTATCATCAGTGTAGTAGTAACAGTGCATTAGCATAGCCCATTAACTAATTTCTATAACTGTAAACAATGACTATGTAAACACATGCAGAATGTAAACATTGAAAATGTAAACAATACAAACAATGTAAACAATAACAATGTAAACATTAACAAAGATCAGCAACAATACAAAAACGTTCGCAGAAATCAACTAAAAATAAAGCAGAAATTAATGAAATATCACAAAAAATGTGACGATATCTGCGATAGAATTAAACAAAATACATGACACCACAGTGTATAAACAAAAATGTTGTATGAAACTAAATTATAGACAAGAGTAGGCTAACAAATACAAACAAATCAAAACAAAACTAAAGAATGCGAAATAATAACGAAAACAATATTAAAACATGTCATCACAGCTAACATAAATAGCAACAGAAGTCGCTTAGCAAATTCCAGTATTGGAAATTTGCAAACCTTCCAGAAAACGCTCACAATAGACGACCTCTATGACGTGGCATAATCTAACGGAGACACCACCCAACCGAGAACCCGCTGAAATATAAACATATAAATATACGAATAACATATAAACATATAACATATAGAATGAGATGATACACAGAAGACTCAGCAGAAGTATAAGGGCACAGTTTACATACAAACAGGCCACTTAACTTATAGGCTTCCAATCGTAGAACAGCAGAAAAAAACGGATGTCAATCAACGTCCTAAAGAGCGAAGCTCCAACGATGATGGCACATCTGAACTGCTTCCACTGCTAACACGATGGTACAAGAGCTTCTGAAATACTGTGTGTTGAGTTGTTTCGGCACTTGACCTTCTAATCCAAAAGTAAGTTGATGGAAATCGGTACTTGGCCTTCTTCAGAAAACAACCCGTTTCAACCGGCACTTGACCTTCACAAAAACGACAGCACTGGAACCTTGACAGCAGCAACTTGCTTGACTTGCGTAAAAGATAACAGCAGTCCGAGTTATCCGGCAACATGAAACAACGCCGGGTACTGTCAAATTCTTGTTTCCGTCAAAAAGTTGAAATTTTGACTTTTACCGGGCAACGCCGAGTACTTTGAAAATTTTGAAGATGTTGACTGTATTGAAGAATGTTAATTTCTTGAAGGATGCTGATGAATTCTTGTTGAAATGAAGTGGGTAAGGGACCCCGTGTTTGCTGGTACCAGAATCAAACCAGCTTATGGCCACCAAATGATGCGTGATGCCATATGATGATGGATGGTATCCGCATGTCTGGTTTTGTGTGGTGTGCAGATGTGTTCAGTCAAAACAATGTTCATACAAAAATAACAGGGCAATCCACATAGGACGTCAGTAAACTCACGACGTATAAAGTCAATGATTCTTGTAACAGCCGTTGACGTTTTTCTTCATTATTTATTGTGGACGCCACAGTGACAAAATGGTTACGCAAATGTGTAGGCACATCAAACAGTCATTATCACAGCAACATTCAATACAGCAATAGACGGTAGACAGCATTACAATGATGAGTCAGATGCATGTTATATTTCAAAGTGCTGTAAATGTAGTCAGGTGAAAAACTCCATCCTTTTCTATAACAGCCAGGAGATAACCAGATGTATGAGATCAGTTCACTCTCCTTAGTTTGACTTCAGCAAGACAGACACGTCTGCCGAAGTATAAATAATGTCCTCAAAAAATATCCTCTAGATAATAAAGGTTTTCCCAAACCTCGTTCATTTAACAAAGTAGCAAGTAATGGTCCTTGGTACATGCATCAACCGATGCAGTACAATGCAGCGACATGTGAGCTGGGAAAAAAAACATCTCGTGACGACGACTTTCGAAGACAGGCTATGAATCGAAATCGCTCACGACCCAAAATCGATAGAGTTAATGAAAAAGTCAATTTACCTTGCTTTCAAGAAATACAGAAATATCACGCCTCCCGGCATGTGCAAATACACTAGAGGTATTATCCCGAATAAACGAAATATCCATAAGAGGACTACACATCCCTGACAGAACAAAAAATAGCGGAGATCCCGTCTTCAACGAGGCATCTCTTTCGCCATTCCAAATCGCTCACTCCACTAGTGGTGGGCGGAAACCGATCGACCAAGAAGCAAGACAAGTCATGCGCAGTCCAGCGCAAAATGACCACAGCTCAAACTTAACTGCATTCGATACCAACGCGAGAAGACAAATGCTTACCGAGAAAAGTGACTATAAATTTCAAGCAGTTGTTGCCCTTGCGTTATAAAATAGATATTGAAATAAAACGATGTTGCGAGAATTTATCACGCAACAATTCTTCCATGTGTGTAGCTGTGGCAAGTGGACGTATGTCTCTAAGCTCGTGAAATATATATTAATTGTGTATAATCCCTATGATGTTCCAACACTAGATCATCAATATGCCTCTGTTAGATGATGCTAGTTATATTTGAAAAGAGAATCTGGATTCTGTTGAAAAGTGAGTCAGAATTAAGTAAACGTTGAAGTCGATCTAACGACAGTGTTTTAGAGCTATGACATTACAGAGACTCTGTTATGACGGCTTAAAGCCATTATAGATTGAATGGTTGTGTAACTGATAATGGAGCATCGTCACATGTTTGATTAAACATGTGTGAATCGTTTCCACTTCATTTTCAACTACTTGACTATGGCAGTTTGGTGTGGATTGTGTGCGGTGGTGTTGTGATAGAACCCTAGCAGTTTTTGGCCAGAGTAACTAGAATGTTACTGCATTTGAACATTATAATTATAAATATATAACTTTAAAAGACCCCGCAGCGCAACATTTGGGTGCCAGCTCTACTCCAACATAGATAGTGATTACTCCAGCTCCGCTCCAGCTCTACTCCAACATAGATAGTGATTACTCCAGCTCCGCTCCAGCTCTATCCAACATAGATAGTGATTACTCCAGCTCTACTCCAGCTCTACTCCAACATAGATAGTGATTACTCCAGCTCCGCTCCAGCTCTATCCAACATAGATAGTGATTACTCCAGCTCTGCTTAAACATAGATAGTGATTACTCCAGCACCGCTCCAGCTCTATCCAACATAGATAGTGATTACTCCAGCTCCGCTCCAGCTCTACTCCAACATAGATAGTGATTACTCCTGTTCCATTCCGGTTCCGTTAACTTTTAACTTACAAGATACACATTGTAGTTTTGAATTATTATTATTTTTTTAATACCAGCGGCACTTGGGCTTTCAGCCCTTTGGCCCAATGACATGTCATTGCGAGGCTGGGGAGCCTGTAGACTTTCCTTCCAACCCAGATTTTATAAGTTATTCTTATAATATATAACAGATAAACCCATCCACAGAGGGTTTATCTCAGGAGCCGTTCAGGTTATTCAGTCAAAATCCCGGTCGATGACACTTCTTCAAATGATCATGCCCGGGCTTGAACATTGAACACCCGATCGCCAGCGCAATGTGATAGTGGTGGTTCATGACGCTAATTATTTTAAGTAATGTGGTTGCCAGCCTCATATGCAATTGTACACCCACAAGCCACTTACATATGTCAAATTCAAAATATAAAATGATAAAATGCACATTGGCAGAGTGATTAGAGCGCTCGTCTACCGCGGCAAAGGTGCCAGGCTCGAAAATCAAGGTACTGACACGCTCCAGTCTACCCAGCTGTAAATGGGTACCTGACTGCTATTTGAGTTAGGGAAGGAAAAGGCATCGAGAAATGGAACTGGTCACCCCACTTCTTGATGCTGGACCTAGTATGGTGAAGTCTCTAACATTTCATTCTTCTACGGCAGTATCTGCTATGGAATACCATTATCTCTTAAAATGGCCGTAATTTACTGCAACTAGTTTAAGATACAGTAATCCCTCAGTAGATTGGGTTACAGTGTATTGAATCCTTCCACTATTTCCCCTTGAAGAGTGTCCTAAGGCTTGGGCTTTCAGTATTATTATGGGAGTTTACGCTCTTTAATTTTAGAATCTACTCCTAATCCCGTGGCCGGTCCTATAGAGCGTCCTGGTTACGAGCTTTTAATTGGACTGTCTGTGATCTCTCCTTGACAAAATTGGAAGGCAGTGTAGTTGTCTTAAAATGCTGTATGATATAAGCGAAATGTTCGCCCACACACATAGGTTGTTTCGTTGGAGTTAGCTCCAATCAGAAGTAGCTTATCTTAGCATTTTCATGCCAAACCAACCACAAATAAGTGTCTGATTTTGGTTGGGAGTTTCCCCAACACTGATGTAGAACATTACTGCATGACACACAAGATATTCTCCTTTCATGTGATTTTCAAAATAATTTGACCATCCTTCATGACCATGAAAAGTCTTGCCACTTCCGTTGTTACTTATTATGTTTAACTACTCATTACATTACAGGTCTATCACAGATAATCTCCTCCAAGATGTTACATTCTAGTAGTTGATTACCACCACAAAGTCAATCTACCGGAAATGTTATTTCATTTTCCGCTTCTTAATCTTTAACAAGATGCTCATCTTTCGAATCCCCGTGAATCCCCGTGTCTTTTGGCACGTCATGTTTGCGACTAACACCTTACCTCCAAATACCATCTATTATCCATATTGGAAAATTCGAACAACATTATTTTCGTGACAATTCTTCCATCCATGCTCCCGAATCAAACGGTTATTAACTACCTTCCCCGACAAACGTCTGGTTTTTCGCCTGACGCCGTCTGGGGTACAAAAGATTACCCTATTATCCCCTAATAACAATACGATGTGTTAACAATAAGAATCTCGCCTAATCCGTCTGGTTAGCGATTAGTGAAGTAAACACAGTGACGTGGCTGCAAAACTATATATGTGAGTGACTAAGTAGGAAAAGATAACCTCGAACGATAGAAGCGTAAAAAACAAATAACAAAAGAATGGGTATATAGAAGGAATGGTCGAGTAACCTACTGGAGAGGAGAAAGAAAACAGGAAAAAGAGGACGGATGAATTTCGTCACAGAGGGAAAGGAACTGATTTGTTTTTAAATAACTGAAATTATTTTTTTTTTAATGAAATTTATAATTTACATAATTCAAGTGTTGCCAGCATTTAAATGATACAAATGTTGCTAATTTGATTATAGATCAAGCTGATCTGTCACCACATCAGTGTGCTATTTTAGTTTTCCATTTAAAAGTTTGACTTTTTAGCCCCGAGTTAAATTAACCCTGAAAATGTAGGGGGGAAAACAATTTGTTTCGAATAAAATACACCAATTAAATGTGCTATTTTGGGTCTATAAATTTAGCAGTCTATAGTTAAAATCATTCATTTTGGATTCAAACAGGAAATAAAACTAGAGCAGAGGAGCAGTGAAAATTATGAGGTGTGATCCGGTTCCGCTCCTGCACCGGACAAAAACATATTTCTCCAGCTCCGGGCTCTGCTCCAAAGACCTGTAACAAGCGATTTGTTTTTTGTGCACCAGTAGAGCGGTGTCTATCTAAATTCACAAGTTTGTAGTTGGTTGTGGCTTGTGTTAGAGCGGTTTCTATCTAAATTGTCAAGTTTTGTAGATGGTTGTGGCTTGTTTTAGAGCGGTGTCTATCTAAATTCACAAGTTTTTAGATGGTTGTGGCTTGTTTTAGAGCGGTGTCTATCTAAATTCCCAAGTTTTTAGATGGTTGTGGCTTGTTTTAGAGCGGTGTCTATCTAAATTCACAAGTTTGTAGATGGTTGTGGCTTGTTTTAGAGCGGTGTCTATCTAAATTCCCAAGTTTTTAGATGGTTGTGGCTTGTTTTAGAGCGGTGTCTATCTAAATTCACAAGTTTGTAGATGGTTGTGGCTTGTTTTAGAGCGGTTTCTATCTAAATTGTCAAGTTTTGTAGATGGTTGTGGCTTGTTTTAGAGCGGTTTCTATCTAAATTGTCAAGTTTTGTAGATGGTTGTGGCTTGTTTTAGAGCGGTTTCTATCTAAATTGTCAAGTTTTGTAGATGGTTGTGGCTTGTTTTAGATCTGTTTCTATCTAAGTTGTCAAGTTTTGTAGATGGTTGTGGGTTGTTTTAGAGCGGTTTCTATCTAAATTGTCAAGTTTTGTAGATGGTTGTGGCTTGTTTTAGAGCGGTTTCTATCTAAATTCACAAGTTTTTAGATGGTTGTGGCTTGTTTTAGAGCGGTGTCTATCTAAATTCACAAGTTTGTAGATGGTTGTGGCTTGTTTTAGAGCGGTGTCTATCTAAATTCACAAGTTTGTAGATGGTTGTGGCTTGTTTTAGAGCGGTGTCTATCTAAATTCCCAAATTTTTAGATGGTTGTGGCTTGTTTTAGAGCGGTTTCTATCTAAATTCACAGTTTTTTGGATGGTTGTGATTTGTTTTAGAGCGTGTCTATCTAAATTCAACAAGTTTTTAGATGGTTGTGGCTTCTTTTAGAGCGGTGTCTATCTAAATTCACAAGTTTTTAGATGGTTGTGGTTTGTTTTAGAGCAGTGTCTATCTAAATTCACAAGTTTTTAGATGGTTGTGGCTTGTTTTAGAGCGGTGTCTATCTAAATTCACAAGTTTGTAGATGGTTGTGGCTTGTTTTAGAGCGGTGTCTATCTAAATTCCCAAGTTTTTAGATGGTTGTGGCTTGTGTTAGAGCGGTGTCTATCTAAATTCACAAGTTTTTATATGGTTGTGGCTTGTTTTAGAGCGGTGTCTATCTAAATTCACAAGTTTTTAGATGGTTGTGGTTTGTTTTAGAGCGGTGTCTATCTAAATTCACAAGTTTGTATATGGTTGTGGCTTGTTTTAGAGCGGTGTCTATCTAAATTCACAAGTTTTTAGATGGTTGTGGCTTGATTTAGAGCGGTGTCTATCTAAATTCACAAGTTTGTACATGGTTGTGGCTTGTTTTAGAGCAGTGTCTATCTAAATTCACAAGTTTGTAGATGGTTATGGCTTGTTTTAGAGCGGTTTCTATCTAAATTGTCAAGTTTTGTAGATGGTTGTGGCTTGTTTTAGAGCGGTTTCTATCTAAATTCACAAGTTTGTAGTTGGTTGTGGCTTGTGTTAGAGCGGTTTCCTTCTAAATTGTCAAGTTTTGTAGATGGTTGTGGGTTGTTTTAGAGCGGTTTCTATCTAAATTGTCAAGTTTTGTAGATGGTTGTGGCTTGTTTTAGAGCGGTTTCTATCTAAATTGTCAAGTTTTGTAGATGGTTGTGGCTTGTTTTAGAGCGGTTTCTATCTAAATTGTCAAGTATTTTTTGGTAGATGGTTTGTTGGCTTGTTTTAGAGCGGTTTCTCTATTCTTTTATTGTCAAGTTTTTGTAGATGGTTGTGGCTTGTTTTAGAGCGGTTTCTATCTAAATTGTCAAGTTTTGTAGATGGTTGTTATTTGCTTGTTTTAGAGCGGTTTTCTATCTAAATTGTCAAGTTTTGTAGATGGTTGTGGCTTGTTTTTTAGAGCGGTTTCTATCTAAATTGTCAAGTTTTGTAGATGGTTGTTGCTTGTTTTAGAGCGGTTTCTATCTAAATTGTCAAGTTTTGTAGATGGTTGTGGCTTGATTTAGAGCGGTTTCTATCCAAATTCACAAGTTTTTAGATGGTTGTTGCTTGTTTTAGAGCGTGTCTTGTCTAAAATTCACAAGTTTTGTAGATGGTTTGTGCTTGTTTTAGAGCGGTGTCTATCTAAATTCCCAAATTTTTACATGGTTGTGGCTTGTTTTAGAGCGGTTTCTATCTAAATTCACAAGTTTTTAGATGGTTGTGACTTGTTTTAGAGCTGAGTCTATCTAAATTAACAAGTTTTTAGATGGTTGTGGCTTGTTTTAGAGCGGTGTCTATCTAAGTTCACAAGTTTTTAGATGGTTGTGGTTTGTTTTAGAGCAGTGTCTATCTAAATTCACAAGTTTTTAGATGGTTGTGGCTTGTTTTAGAGCGGTGTCTATCTAAATTCACAAGTTTGTAGATGGTTGTGGCTTGTTTTAGAGCGGTGTCTATCTAAATTCCCAAGTTTTTAGATGGTTGTGGCTTGTGTTAGAGCGGTTTCTATCTAAATTGTCAAGTTTTGTAGATGGTTGTGGCTTGTTTTAGAGCGGTTTCTATCTTTATTGTCAAGTTTTGTAGATGGTTGTGGCTTGTTTTAGAGCGGTTTCTATCTAAATTGTCAAGTTTTGTAGATGGTTGTGGCTTGTTTTAGAGCGGTTTCTATCTAAATTGTCAAGTTTTGTAGATGGTTGTGGCTTGTTTTAGAGCGGTTTCTATCTAAATTCACAAGTTTGTAGTTGGTTGTGGCTTGTGTTAGAGCGGTTTCTATCTAAATTGTCAAAGTTTTGTAGATGGTTGTGGCTTGTTTTAGAGCGGTTTCTATCTAAATTGTCAAGTTTTTATAGATGGTTGTGGCTTGTTTTAGAGCGGTTTCTATCTAAATTGTCAAGTTTTGTAGATGGTTGTGGCTTGTTTTAGAGCGGTTTTCTATCTAAATTGTCAAGTTTTGTAGATGTTTGTGGCTTGTTTTAGAGCGGTTTTCTTTCTTTATTGTCAAAGTTTTGTAGATGGTTGTGGCTTGTTTTTAGAGCGGTTTACTATCTAAATTGTCAAGTTTTGTAGATGGTTGTGGCTTGTTTTAGAGCGGTTTCTATCTAAAATTGTCAAGTTTTGTAGATGGTTGTGGCTTGTTTTATAGCGGTTTCTATCTAAATTGTCAAGTTTTGTAGATGGTTGTGGCTTGTTTTAGAGCGGTTTCTATCTAAATTGTCAAGTTTTGTAGATGGTTGTGGCTTGTTTTAGAGCGGTTTCTATCTAAATTGTCAAGTTTTGTAGAGGGTTGTGGCTTGTTTTAGAGCGGTCGGTTTCTATATCTAAATTCACAAGTTTTTAGATGGTTGTTGCTTGTTTTTAGAGCGGTGTCTATCTAAAATTCAAAAGTTTGTAGATGGTTGTGGCTTGTTTTAGAGCGGTGTCTATCTAAATTCCCAAGTTTTTAGATGGTTGTGGCTTGTGTTAGAGCGGTGTCTATCTAAATTCACAAGTTTTTAGATGGTTGTGGCTTGTTTTAGAGCGGTGTCTATCTAAATTCACAAGTTTTTAGATGGTTGTGGTTTGTTTTAGAGCGGTGTATATCTAAATTCACAAGTTTGTAGATGGTTGTGGTTTGTTTTAGGAGCGGTAATCTATCTAAATTCACAAGTTTGTAGATGGTTGTGGCTTGTTTTAGAGCGGTATCTATCTAAATTCACAAAAGTTTTTTTAGATGGTTGTGGCTTGTTTTAGAGCGGTGTCTATCTAAATTCACAACAAGTTTGTAGATGGTTGTGACTTGTTTTAGAGTTATCTAAATTCACTCAAAGTTTGTAGATGGTTGTGACTTGTTTTAGAGCGGTTCTATCTAAATTCACAAGTTTGTAGATGGTTGTGGCTTGTTTTAGAGCGGTGTCTATCTAAATTCACAAGTTTGTAGATGGTTGTGGCTTGTTTTAGAGCGGTGTCTATCTAAATTCACAAGTTTTGTAGATGGTTGTGGCTTGTTTTAGAGCGGTTTCTCAGCTATATCTAAATTCACAAGTTTTTAGATGGTTGTGGTTTGTTTTAGAGCAGTGTCTATCTAAAATTCACAGTTTTTTTAGATGGTTGTGGCTTGTTTTAGAGCGGTGTCTATCTAAATTCACAAGTTTTTAGATGGTTGTGGCTTGTTTTTAGAGCGGTGTCTATCTAAAATTCCCAAGTTTTTAGATGGTTGTGGCTTGTTTTAGAGCGGTGTCTATCTAAATTCACAAGTTTGTAGATGGTTGTGGCTTGTTTTAGAGCGGTGTCTATCTAAATTCCCAAATTTTTAGATGGTTGTGGCTTGTTTTAGAGCGGTTTCTATCTAAATTCACAAGTTTTTAGATGGTTGTGGCTTGTTTTAGAGCGGTTTCTATCTAAAATTCACAAGTTTGTAGATGGTTGTGGCTTGTTTTAGAGCAGTGTCTATCTAAATTCCCAAATTTTTAGATGGTTGTGGCTTGTTTTAGAGCGGTTTCTATCTAAATTCACAAGTTTTTAGATGGTTGTGGCTTGTTTTAGAGCTGAGTCTATCTAAATTAACAAGTTTTTAGATGGTTGTGGCTTGTTTTAGAGCGGAGTCTATCTAAATTCACAAGTTTTTAGATGGTTGTGGTTTGTTTTAGAGCAGTGTCTATCTAAATTCACAAGTTTTTAGATCGTTGTGGCTTGTTTTAGAGCGGTGTCTATCTAAATTCACAAGTTTTTAGATGGTTTTGGCTTGTTTTAGAGCGGTGTCTATCTAAATTCCCAATTTTTTAGATGGTTGTGGCTTGTTTTAGAGCGGTGTCTATCTAAATTCACAAGTTTTTAGATGGTTTTGGCTTGTTTTAGAGCGGTGTCTATCTAAATTCCCAAGTTTTTAGATGGTTGTGGCTTGTTTTAGAGCAGTGTCTATGTAAATTCACAAGTTTGTAGATGGTTGTGGCTTGTGTTAGAGAGGTTTCTATCTAAATTCCCAAGTTTGTAGATGGTTGTGGCTTGTTTTAGAGCGGTTTCTATCTAAATTCCCAAGTTTGTAGATGGTTGTGGCTTGCTTTAGAGCGGTTTCTATCTAAATTCCCAAGTTTGTAGATGGTTGTGGCTTGTTTTAGAGCGGTTTCTATCTAAATTCCCAAGTTTGTCGATGGTTGTGGCTTGTTTTAGAGTGGTTTCTATCTAAATTCCCAAGTTTGTAGATGGTTGTGGCTTGTGTTAGAGCGGTTTATATCTAAATTCCCAAGTTTTGTAGATGGTTGTTGCTTGTTTTAGAGCGGTTTCTATCTAAATTCCCAAGTTTGTAGATGGTTGTGGCTTGTTTTAGAGCAGTTTCTATCTAAATTCCCAAGTTTGTAGATGGTTGTGGCTTGTTTTAGAGCGGTTTCTATTGTAGCCGTGTATACCGTGATTTCGGATACAATCTATATCCCACTAAAGACGGAGGAACCACAGATTAACATAAATAAATATCTTATGAGAAACGGAGGATATAAAAATAACTAACTGACATACATTTTATTTAGGCTAGCTTCGCTTTAGAAATGCCACAACTAGTTATGTGATTCCCCTAACCAATCAGACAGCTCAGATCTTTTCTCCGGCAAGAATGGGTAGGCGACGCCATGCAGAGTTAGAAAGATAGAGCGGAACCGAAAGGACGTGCCCAGTCCAGCTCAGTGTATTTCTTATGTTGAGGAGATCAACTTCGCACTTATATAGCAAAAGTGTATTTCAGGATATGATGTGATTTGTTTGTGATTTCAATATACTTGTAAGTATTTATTACAAACTGAATGCATAGCTGATAGAGCTCACGGTCATAACTGGACGAGAGTTACGCTCGAAGATTTAGTTAAAATGAAAACTAAATCACATATCTAGATCTTTTGCTAAGGAAGACGGTCCTTATGTTGAGAGATATTAAACCTAAGGAATACCAAGGACGATCCGTCAAGGCCTAAAATCCCATCCGCTGCAGACCCAAGTAGAACAGTACCAACTAAGATGGTATGGCCATGTCTGCAGAATGGGAGAAGATCGGCTACCACGACAAGCATGGGAAACAAAGAGCCAGGGATCCAGACCTCCAGGTAACGACCCAGAGTCCGCTGGGAGGACAACATTAGACAATCTTTGAAGGACCGAGGACTAGAATGGAACCAGGCCAGGAGGAAGACAGCCGATAGGATAGTCTGGCGCTCTCTCTTCCAAACCTCTACACCTCACGGTTTAGAAGGGGGGGAACGACTAAGTAAGTAAGTAGAATACCAAGAAGTAAAAGAAAGCTTGGACCAATAAATCAAACTGAAGAGCTGGGAAGATGTCGTCGAACTTAGAAAACGTTGACCTAATGAAGGAACACGGTAGAAAGTGNAGAGTCTCGCCATGTTTTGAAAATTGAAGATGATAAAAAGATGCAAAAAGGGATATTGCATCAATGAAATACTATATTGACATTCTATATGCATTTACTTATTACTATAAATATGCAATTGTTCAAGAACTTGTTACATTTGACTTAACCCAGCTCTTGTTGAAGGCTATTAAAAGTTGTTTCTATGAAAACCAATGCTTTTGAAGAATCAAATACCAAAGTTGGGCATTATGCAAATAAATAAATCCATCCTAATTTAATCGCTACATTTACATCTAAAAGAAGCAAGCATTACTAACTGCTCTAACCAAATACTCCTTAGATGATCATCCCAGAACCTGGTACAACCTTAAGTCTGTTGAAGAACAATTTCCACCTCTAGCGTGCAGGCTAGTCGATTAACTAGACTCTTCGTATAAATAGCAAACCCCCAAACACCCTGCCCGGCCACACTATCTAAATTCCCAAGTTTGTAGATGGTTGTGGCTTGTTTTAGAGAGGTTTCTATATCAATTCCCAAGTTTGTAGATGGTTGTGGCTTGTTTTAGAGCGGTTTCTATCTAAATTGCCAAGTTTTGTAGATGGTTGTGGCTTGTTTCAGAGCGGTTTCTATCTAAATTGTCAAGTTTTGTAGATGGTTGTTGCTTGTTTTAGAGCGGTTTCTATCTAAATTGTCAAGTTTTGTAGATGGTTGTGGCTTGTTTTAGAGCGGTTTCTATCTAAATTGTCAAGTTTTGTAGATGGTTGTGGCTTGTGTTAGAGCGGTTTCTATCTAAATTGTCAAGTTTTGTAGATGGTTGTGGCTTGTTTTAGAGCGGTTTCTATCTAAATTGTCAAGTTTTGTAGATGGTTGTGGCTTGTTTTAGAGCGGTTTCTATCTTTATTGTCAAGTTTTGTAGATGGTTGTGGCTTGTTTTAGAGCGGTTTCTATCTAAATTGTCAAGTTTTGTAGATGGTTGTGGCTTGTTTTAGAGCGGTTTCTATCTAAATTGTCAAGTTTTGTAGATGGTTGTGGCTTGTTTTAGAGCGGTTTCTATCTAAATTGTCAAGTTTTGTAGATGGTTGTGGTTTGTTTTAGAGCGGTTTCTATCTAAATTGTCAAGTTTTGTAGATGGTTGTGGCTTGTTTTAGAGCGGTTTCTATCTAAATTGTCAAGTTTTGTAGATGGTTGTGGCTTGTTTTAGAGCGGTTTCTATCTAAATTGTCAAGTTTTGTAGATGGTTGTGGCTTGTTTTAGAGCGGTTTCTATCTAAATTCACAAGTTTGTAGTTGGTTGTGGCTTGTGTTAGAGCGGTTTCTATCTAAATTGTCAAGTTTTGTAGATGGTTGTGGCTTGTTTTAGAGCGGTTTCTATCTAAATTGTCAAGTTTTGTAGATGGTTGTGGCTTGTTTTAGAGCGGTTTCTATCTAAATTGTCAAGTTTTGTAGATGGTTGTGGCTTGTTTTAGAGCGGTTTCTATCTAAATTGTCAAGTTTTGTAGATGGTTGTGGCTTGTTTTAGAGCGGTTTCTATCTTTATTGTCAAGTTTTGTAGATGGTTGTGGCTTGTTTTAGAGCGGTTTCTATCTAAATTGTCAAGTTTTGTAGATGGTTGTGGCTTGTTTTAGAGCGGTTTCTATCTAAATTGTCAAGTTTTGTAGATGGTTGTGGCTTGTTTTAGAGCGGTTTCTATCTAAATTCACAAGTTTTTAGATGGTTGTGGCTTGTTTTAGAGCGGTGTCTATCTAAATTCACAAGTTTGTAGATGGTTGTGGCTTGTTTTAGAGCGGTGTCTATCTAAATTCCCAAGTTTTTAGATGGTTGTGGCTTGTGTTAGAGCGGGGTCTATCTAAATTCACAAGTTTTTATATTGTTGTGGCTTGTTTTAGAGCGGTGTCTATCTAAATTCACAAGTTTTTAGATGGTTGTGGTTTGTTTCAGAGCGGTGTCTATCTAAATTCACAAGTTTGTAGATGGTTGTGGCTTGTTTTAGAGCGGTGTCTATCTAAATTCACAAGTTTTTAGATGGTTGTGGCTTGATTTAGAGCGGTGTCTATCTAAATTCACAAGTTTGTACATGGTTGTGGCTTGTTTTAGAGCGGTGTCTATCTAAATTCACAAGTTTGTAGATGGTTGTGGCTTGTTTTAGAGCGGTTTCTATCTAAATTGTCAAGTTTTGTAGATGGTTGTGGCTTGTTTTAGAGCGGTTTCTATCTAAATTCACAAGTTTGTAGTTGGTTGTGGCTTGTGTTAGAGTGGTTTCCTTCTAAATTGTCAAGTTTTGTAGATGGTTGTGGGTTGTTTTAGAGCGGTTTCTATCTAAATTGTCAAGTTTTGTAGATGGTTGTGGCTTGTTTTAGAGCGGTTTCTATCTAAATTGTCAAGTTTTGTAGATGGTTGTGGCTTGTTTTAGAGCGGTTTCTATCTAAATTCACAAGTTTTTAGATGGTTGTGGCTTGTTTTAGAGCGGTTTCTATCTTTATTGTCAAGTTTTGTAGATGGTTGTGGCTTGTTTTAGAGCGGTTTCTATCTAAATTGTCAAGTTTTGTAGATGGTTGTGGCTTGTTTTAGAGCGGTTTCTATCTAAATTGTCAAGTTTTGTAGATGGTTGTGGCTTGTTTTAGAGCGGTTTCTATCTAAATTGTCAAGTTTTGTAGATGGTTGTGGCTTGTTTTAGAGCGGTTTCTATCTAAATTGTCAAGTTTTGTAGATGGTTGTGGCTTGTTTTAGAGCGGTTTCTATCTAAATTCACAAGTTTTTAGATGGTTGTTGCTTGTTTTAGAGCGGTGTCTATCTAAATTCACAAGTTTGTAGATGGTTGTGGCTTGTTTTAGAGCGGTGTCTATCTAAATTCCCAAATTTTTACATGGTTGTTGCTTGTCTTAGAGCGGTTTCTATCTAAATTCACAAGTTTTTAGATGGTTGTGACTTGTTTTAGAGCTGAGTCTATCTAAATTAACAAGTTTTTAGATGGTTGTGGCTTGTTTTAGAGCGGTGTCTATCTAAATTCACAAGTTTTTAGATGGTTGTGGTTTGTTTTAGAGCAGTGTCTATCTAAATTCACAAGTTTTTAGATGGTTGTGGCTTGTTTTAGAGCGGTGTCTATCTAAATTCACAAGTTTTTAGATGGTTGTGGCTTGTTTTAGAGCGGTGTCTATCTAAATTCCCAAGTTTTTTTTGGATGGTTGTGGCTTGTGTTAGAGCGGTGTCTATCTAAATTCACAAGTTTTTAGATGGTTGTGGCTTGTTTTAGAGCGGTGTCTATCTAAATTCACAAGTTTTTAGATGGTTGTGGTTTGTTTTAGAGCGGTGTCTATCTAAATTCACAAGTTTGTAGATGGTTGTGGCTTGTTTTAGAGCGGTGTCTATCTAAATTCACAAGTTTTTAGATGGTTGTGGCTTGTTTTAGAGCGGTGTCTATCTAAATTCACAAGTTTTTAGATGGTTGTGGCTTGTTTTAGAGCGGTGTCTATCTAAATTCACAAGTTTGTAGATGGTTGTGGCTTGTTTTAGAGCGGTGTCTATCTAAATTCACAAGTTTGTAGATGGTTGTGGCTTGTTTTAGAGCGGTGTCTATCTAAATTCACAAGTTTGTAGATGGTTGTGGCTTGTTTTAGAGCGGAGTCTATCTAAATTTATAAGTTTTAAGATGGTTGTGGCTTGTTTTAGAGCGGTGTATATCTAAATTCACAAGTTTTTAGATGGTTGTGGTTTGTTTTAGAGCAGTGTCTATCTAAATTCACAAGTTTTTAGATGGTTGTGGCTTGTTTTAGAGCGGTGTCTATCTAAATTCACAAGTTTTTAGATGGTTGTGGCTTGTTTTAGAGCGGTGTCTATCTAAATTCACAATTTTGTAGATGGTTGTGGCTTGTTTTAGTGCGGAGTCTATCTAAATTCACAAGTTTTAAGATGGTTGTGGCTTGTTTTAGAGCGGTGTCTATCTAAATTCACAAGTTTTTAGATGGTTGTGGCTTGTTTTAGAGCGGTGTCTATCTAAATTCCCAAGTTTTTAGATGGTTGTGGCTTGTTTTAGAGCGGTGTCTATCTAAATTCACAAGTTTGTAGATGGTTGTGGCTTGTTTTAGAGCGGTGTCTATCTAAATTCCCAAGTTTTTAGATGGTTGTGGCTTGTTTTAGAGCGGTGTCTATCTAAATTCACAAGTTTTTAGATGGTTGTGGCTTGTTTTAGAGCGGTGTCTATCTAAATTCACAAGTTTTTAGATGGTTGTGGCTTGTTTTAGAGCGGTGTCTATCTAAATTCCCAAGTTTTTAGATGGTTGTGGCTTGTTTTAGAGCAGTGTCTATCTAAATTCACAAGTTTTTAGATGGTTGTGGCTTGTTTTAGAGCGGTGTCTATCTAAATTCACAAGTTTGTAGATGGTTGTGGCTTGTTTTAGAGCGGTGTCTATCTAAATTCCCAAGTTTGTAGATGGTTGTGGCTTGTTTTAGAGCGGTTTCTATCTAAATTCCCAAGTTTGTAGATGGTTGTGGCTTGTTTTAGAGCGGTTTCTATCTAAATTCCCAAGTTTTGTAGATGGTTGTGGCTTGTTTTAGAGCGGTTTCTATCTAAATTCCCAAGTTTGTAGATGGTTGTGGCTTGTTTTAGAGCGGTTTCTATCTAAATTCCCAAGTTTGTAGATGGTTGTGGCTTGTTTTAGAGCGGTTTCTATCTAAATTCCCAAGTTTGTAGACGTTTGTGGCCGTGTTTTCGGATACAATTCTATCTAAATTCCCACTAAAGTACGGATGGAAGACAGATTAACACATTAACTACCGCAAGCCGCTGTCAGCGGCTCACAAAATAATCACATTTGGACCGCAAGCCGCTCAGAGCGCCAATCTAATTTTAGAAATAAAACGAATGGAAAATGTACTGAAACACTCTCTGATCTGGTTCGAGATTTTAAGTTGCCACCGGAAAACAAATTCCCAAAGCATGGTTGTTGTAGAACACTGGAAAATTGATATTATAATCATATTTTTCAGCGTTTTGGGTTAGTTACCAAATCGTGTAAAACTGTTTACCGTGGCAAATGGTGATAGGACTACAAAAAAAGCGTGTACATCTCGTCTAACGGCTGAATAGGATAGAAACGTGTTTCAACAATTGACTGATAGATCTAGCGACGAGGACAACAGTGAAAACGGTGTGCACATTGATTGAAATTGTGATTTTGATAGAGATGGGGCGCAAGCAGTTATAATTGTGAAAATATTGCAAGTCCTCGGCCATCGGAGGGCCGTTAAATAGCAACAACCTCTATTAGAGTTACAACCGGTGTTTATTGCAATAGTACATTCATTTATCTTTAAAATGACGCGTAATTCATAAAAATATGTAAACAATTACGAAAACTACAGCTTACTTTGTGCAAACACCTACAGGATGAAAATGGGAAAACAATTTAATTCGGCCACAGTGTGTTTTTCAATTCGGTAGTTAATGTGTTAACATAAATAAATATCTTATGAGAAACGGAGGATATAAAAATAACTAACTGACATACATTTTATTTAGGTTAGCTTCGCTTTAGAAATGCCACAACTAGTTATGTGATTCCCCTAACCAATCAGACAGCTCAGATTTTTTCTCCGGCAAGAATGGGTAGGCGACGCCATGCAGAGTTAGAAAGATAGAGCGGAACCGAAAGGACGTGCCCAGTCCAGCTCAGTGTATTTCTTATGTTGAGGAGATCAACTTCGCACTTATATAGCAAAAGTGTATTTCAGGATATGATGTGATTTGTTTGTGATTTCAATATACTTGTAAGTATTTATTACAAACTGAATGCATAGCTGATAGAGCTCACGGTCATAACTGGAACAGAGTTACGCTCGAAGATTTAGTTAAAATGAAAACTAAATCACATATCTAGATCTTTTGCTAAGGAAGAAGGTCCTTATGTTGAGAGATATTAAACCTAAGGAATACCAAGGACGATCCGTCAAGGCCTAAAATCCCATCCGCTGCAGACCCAAGTAGAACAGTACCAACTAAGATGGTATGGCCATGTCTGCAGAATGGGAGAAGATCGGCTACCACGACAAGCATGGGAAACAAAGAGCCAGGGATCCAGACCTCCAGGACGACCCAGAGTCCGCTGGGAGGACAACATTAGACAATCTTTGAAGGACCGAGGACTAGAATGGAACCAGGCCAGGAAGAAGACAGCTGATAGAATGGTCTGGCGCTCTCTCTTCCAAACCTCTACACCTCACGGTAGAAGGGGAACGACTAAGTAAGTAAGTAGAATACCAAGAAGTAAAAGAAAGCTTGGACCAATAAATCAAACTGAAGAGCTGGGAAGATGTCGTCGAACTTAGAAAACGTTGACCTAATGAAGGAACACGGTAGAAAGTGAAGAGTCTCGCCATGTTTTGAAAATTGAAGATGATAAAAAGATGCAAAAAGGGATATTGCATCAATGAAATACTATATTGACATTCTATATGCATTTACTTATTACTATAAATATGCAATTGTTCAAGAACTTGTTACATTTGACTTAACCCAGCTCTTGTTGAAGGCTATTAAAAGTTGTTTCTATGAAAACCAATGCTTTTGAAGAATCAAATACCAAAGTTGGGCATTATGCAAATAAATAAATCCATCCTAATTTAATCGCTACATTTACATCTAAAAGAAGCAAGCATTACTAACTGCTCTAACCAAATACTCCTTAGATGATCATCCCAGAACCTGGTACAACCTTAAGTCTGTTGAAGAACAATTTCCACCTCTATCGTGTAGGCTAGTCGATTAACTAGACTCTTCGTATAAATAGCAAACCCCCAAACACCCTGCCCGGCCACACTATCTAAATTCCCAAGTTTGTAGATGGTTGTGGCTTGTTTTAGAGAGGTTTCTATATCAATTCCCAAGTTTGTAGATGGTTGTGGCTTGTTTTAGAGCGGTTTCTATCTATATTGCCAAGTTTGTAGATGGTTGTGGCTTGTTTTAGAGCGGTTTCTATCTAAATTGCCAAGTTTGTAGATGGTTGTGGCTAGTTTTAGAGCGGTTTCTATCTAAATTGCCAAGTTTGTAGATGGTTGTGGCTTGTTTTAGAGCGGTTTCTATCTAAATTGCCAAGTTTGTAGATGGTTGGGGCTTGTTTTAGAGCGGTTTCTATCTAAATTGCCAAGTTTGTAGATGGTTGTTTCTTGTTTTAGAGCGGTTTCTATCTAAATTGCCAAGTTTGTAGATGGTTGTGGCTTGTTTTAGAGCGGTTTCTAACTAAATTCCCAAGTTTGTAGATGGTTGCGGCTTGTTTTAGACACGCAAATGTAGTTTTAGCACACCAGAGTCGGACGCTGATGAGTCATACGAACAAATAAAACTCTTCTAACACCTCACTTGCAATACGCTGATAATAACAGCTAGGGCCATTAGTAAACTAGCTAGACTAAAAACATGCAGGCTGCAACTCTAACTCAGATAGTTTCCGTTCCTCCGGTAGCTAACACTCACGAGTAACTTTCTGTTCCACTTGGAATTATCAACTAACTTGATGATCTGCACTCATCGAAGGTTGGCAGGTGATTGTTCTTTACAGAAGCTTCGTTTCTATCAGAAAGTCGTTAAGACGTATTTATATCATCTGAAGTGATACACCACACAACACGTGAAACATCATTTCTCATACTTACCACCCATTAAACATGAACCATGAGGGAAATTTAAAACGTCCTTCTGCTAATTCAACCAACATTGCATACATGTTTTCAAAACAACATAATAAAATAGCTTTAGGTCCAGCATCAAGAGGTGCGGTGCCCTTCCATCCTGCCTTTTCATTCCCTATCTAAAGAGCAGAGTCAAGTACCCATTTACATCTGGGAAGACTAGAGCGTGATACCACCATGTCTCCAACCCAGCACCTTTTGCCGCGAGAGGTCACGCTCTCACTCTGCCCATCAGACGCTCGGTGTACACGACAGCATGCCAGAATTTACGTCTACTTTGTCAATGAGTCTACGGTCTGCTTTACGTCTACTTTGTCAATGAGTCTACGGTCTGCTTTACGTCTACTTTTTCAATGAGTCTACGGTCTGCTTTACGTCTACTTTTTCAATGAGTCTACGGTCTGCCCAATGTAATTTTTTATTGTTTCTACTTTTACAGTTTTTTAAGTGTAAATAACAAAGTGTGTTTAAAACGAAGAAATTATTTAAAACAAACACAAATTTTTATTAATTGATGACACACCAAAATAAGTTCACGTGCAAGGAAGCAGATAATGCATTAATAAAAACAGATTTGAACAGACATATATGAAGTGACTTCAGAGCAGAGGCAGAGGGCTTGAAATCTGCAGCAGAGGTTCTAATGCCAGAGGAAAGTACCGAGAGACAAGTTGCTTTCTTTACAAACGTACTGTCAGTAACTGCAACACTGAAGAGCCAGAATAATGCAGACCTGCATGACCTAAGAGTAGTGCTCCCCAAACTATGTCAACGATTCCAAAGAGGTATACTACAATGGATTATGTCTCATTGTAACATTCCCGGCAATGAAAAGGCTACAGATCAGTCAAGGAAGGTGGATCGGTCATCATCATCATTCCTTTTCGTTCCCTGTGGAACATGGGGCAGAAATAGTTGCTCTCCATCGATTTCTAGTCTGAGCTGTCTTTTTCAGCTGTGCCCAGGTCATTCCAGTTTCCCTAGCCTCCACTTCAACAGTTCTTCTCCAAGTTCTCTTTGGCCTCCCCACTCTTCTTTTCCCTTGTGGGTTCCAGTCAAGGGTAATTTTGGCTATGATTGATTTTTTTTTCTCTTCTGAGTGTATGTCCTATCCATCCCCACTTTCTTACCTTAATTTCTGTTTGTATTGGCTGTTGCCCGCATCTTTTCCTTAGCCCTTTATTTGTTATTACATCTGGCCATCTTATACGGAGGATCCGTCGGAGACATCTATTTACAAATGTCTGTAGCTTGGAGACATGCCATGTCTCTGAGCCATACAGCAAGACCGACTTCACATTTGAGTTAAAAATTCTAATTTTGTTCTCTCTGGATATAGCTGAGGAGTTCAATATTTGTCGAAGGGCATTAAAAGTGCATCTGGCTTTATTTATCTTTGAGCAGACGTCACCAGCTTTTCCCCATCCATTGTCAATATTACTCCCCAGATATGTAAAGCTTTCTACTTCTTCAATGACTTGATCATTGATCTTCATCGAGTCCATCTGCCTGTTATTTCTTCTCAATTCATTTGTTTTATTTACATTTATGTGAAGTCCCATCTTTGCTGCTTATGTTACTAATCTATTTGTTTTCTCCTGCATATCTTGCTGTCTGTGTGATAGAAGGCACAAATCATCTGCAAAATCTATATGCTCCAGTTGTTTGTTAAATGTCCACTGTATTCCAGTTTTCTCTCCCTCTGTTGTCTGTCTCATAGACCAGTCTATGACCATGAGAAAAATTGTTGGTGATAGCAGACATCCCTGTCTGACCCCACTGTGTACCGTGAAGGGCTCTGCCAGTTTTCCTATGTATACTACTTTGCATGAGGCCTCCTGGTAGAAATCTTGGATGATTTTAATGAATTTCTCTGGGATTCCATAATGTCTCAGGATTTTCTATATCACAGTACGGTCTATACTGTCGGAAGCTTTTTCGAAGTCCACAAAATTTATTTACAAGGGAGTCTGCCACTCATTTGATTGTTCTATGATGATTCTGAGTGTTGCTATCTGGTCTGTACATGATCTTCCTGCACGAAATCCTATCTGTTCCGCTCTCTGCATTTGTCATCTACTTCCTTCTTAATACGGTCAAACAAAACTCTGTTCAAAATTTTTCCAGCCACTGCTAGTAGTATTATACCCCTCCAGTTCCTACATACAGTCAAGTTTCCTTTCTTTGGCAGCTTGATAATGTGGCCTTCCTTCCAGCTCTTTGGGATGGCCTATTTTGCCATATTTTCTTCAAGAGCTGGTGTAGCACCTCTGTAGTGTATGGTATATCGGCCTTCAGGGCTTCTGGTGGTATTCCATCTGGTCCTGCGGCATTCCCATTTTTCAGCTGTTTTATTGCCCGAGAGATCTCCTGTTTAGTGGGTGGGTTCATGTTGCACTGTAGTAGCTCTTCTGCTGGTTCTATGATGGACTGCTGTATTGGTTGGTTTCGGATTAGGATTTCCTTAAAATAATCAGCCCATCTGACCCTCTGTTTCTCTTCATTGCTAATGCTTTGTCCTTCTCTGCTCTTCACTGTTGTATTGTGGTTTAGCTGTTTCTTAGATAAAGTTCTAGTAATATTATAAATTGTTTTCAAGTCTCTTTTTTTATCTCGCAATCTCGGCTTCCTCTGTTAGTTTTTCAATAAATTCTCTTTTATCTTGCCTGGTACTCTTTTTCACTTTCCTGTTTAGCTCCCAATATATTGTGAGCAGTTGTGTTTTCTCTTCTGCCTCTTTACAAATTACAGTTGTTTACTTGCTGTTTTATGTCTCTCATTTATCTTATGAGGTTCCATGCGTTTTCTGTGAGTCATTCCTTCTGTTGTTTATTTCTTTTGCCAAGAACTTCTTCACATGTATTCCTGTATGCTTCCAGAATTGTGCACCAATGGATGTGTATACTTTCCTCTTCTAGGTTCTCCAGTGCTTCAAATCTATTTCTCAACTTTAGGTTGAACTGAACTCTTGTGTCTTTGTTCATAAGATTCTGGGTATTATACTTCGGGCTTGATCTTTCTGCTCTCTCTTTGTGCGCCCTCAATTTTATCCTCAGTGATGCCAGGAGAATGTGTTGGTCTGACGCTACATCAGCTTCTCTCTTTACTCTAACATCTTGTAGGCAGCGTCTCCATTTTCTTTCTATGGTGAAGTGATCTATCTGATTTTGCGTGTGTCCATCTGGGGAGTTCCGTGTGGTCTTGTGTATGTCTTTGTGTGGGAAGATAGTCCCCCCGATGACCAGATCATTCAAATCACAAAGAGTTCTCCATTTTCATTTCTGTTTCCTATGCCATTCTTTCCCGTGATAAGTTGACAGTTTATGTTGTCTACTCCTACTTTTGCATTTAAATCTCCCATTACTTTCTTAATGTCTCTCCTGTGTGTTTTGTCCAGTGTTCCTTGGAATTCATCATAGAAATCCTGCTTCTTATCATCATCTGCATTGTTATTAGGGACTTAACACTGAACGATGGTAATTTTTCTTCCTTTTCCCTGAAATCTTGCCGTTATTACCCTGGGTGATATTTCTCACAGAGTGTTCGAAGGTTTCGTCTAGATTATTTTAAAATTCCTTACTTTTCTATTCCTTCACATTTTATCTGTTTTCTCTACGAAATATTTGCACCTGTGATCTGTTCTATTGCTGTTTTTTCAAGTTTTCACTAATAGTCCTGTCATACGATCCTAATACTATCTTCTCCTACAAAGGCGCTAAAAGTATTTCTTTAAGGACGTCCGTACAATTTATTCGCTTGGTCGAAACAACAGTGGTTCCCAGAGTATTATATTTCCGTGTCCAGTGGTCAACTGAAGACCGCCACGATAAATCTTTTACGTGTCTAAGCAAGAGACGGGAAATAATTAACTCTGGACGTGGGAACGAAAATGTCTTAACTTTATGCGAACAAATGCTGAGTTTTAAAATCACTTGCTGATAACCGTTGGAAGAGAACGCACGCTTATAGAAGAGAAGCCTTAAGCTGCCCCATATCTACAGTATATGTGCCTTGAGTGTGTAAACGCTACTAAAATTCTATTTCTTAAGCTGTGGATAAGTCCTGAGCGGTAAGCAAACTCTCAGTAACTGCTTAATTAGCTAACTCTAATATCAAGGGATTAGTTAATTGATGTAAAGTGTGAAATACTTAATATTGTGGTTTTATTTCTTTACATTAGATTAATAGCTATTTTGCATTTATGTATTACGAATGTTATCATTGTTGCATTATAATGATGTAAGTACTGGCTGATATCTGAAAGTGCTACAGGCTAATTATATTGGGAATGTGATGAAGAAAGCTGTTGTGAACGAGAGAAGAACCATATTGTTCAATGGACGAGTGATGAAATATCATTCCTCCGATGCAGTCACGCATAGACGCACACGGCCAGGCGTCTGCTTGTAACAAAGGTTGACCTGACTGACCCGACCAGTGTGAGACTACTGCTGGACAGGAATTTGTAAACAAATGGACAGTCGCCTTTAAGGAAAAGACTGACATTACGGTTCAGGTAAATATAGTTTTAGGCACCATTCTGTGACGAAATGTCCAGAGTGGCTGTAAGTAATATATATGTATAAAACAGAAGATTGATTACCTGTATTATCTTCCACAGCGCAGTTGCAGAATCCTAGCCAGTTTTTGGATTTTGATTGCTGTAACTTGTTGCGAGTAAACTGCCTAGTTGCTCTATGCTACAGAGAGAACTAGTGCTTACGTCTCAAACCCTCTAGCGGTGATCACAAGTCAGCAACCCTGAGCAGTCTACAGCATATAACCATTCAACACCTCGTCAGCACCTGAACATCATAACTCAACTTCACAACCAGGTTAACAAAAAGCCTAGTCATCTCTTGGACTGTAGCCCCACTGAAGCAAACTATCCAGTTGGTAATTCCTACCTACTGAGACGCCCAGGAGAAGTCCAAGCAGATAAGTCTACTTAAAACCCAGGCAAAAGTCAGAATTCACTTTTCCAAGAAATAGCCATAGGAATAAACTTTCGTCAGTGAGGACAATATCCTCTTATTCTTATCTGAACCAAAGACACTGACAGTTTTCTGAATCCTTGAATAAGTAATATCATAACTGTCTGTTTTACATTTCCTATTATTTCTTTTCAAAGTACATGACAACATTGATTTTATTTTCCACTGTAATTAAAGTAATTATGTACATTATCACCATCATTCTAAGTTTGACTTAGTAGATTGTATGTTCTGTTCAGAAAAACATACTCAACCCTCATTGTATTACTTGTTACTACTAGTTCATCTTCAAAAAAAGATTAGAGTAAGAAAGAGTGAGTCGTCGCCAGAAAAATACAAGAGATGGTAGTCTAAAAGGTGAGGGAATCACTGACACCAACCTGTGCCCTTCTGTTAACTCTTTCCCTCAACACTAGCTCACCTCTGTGAAAACTAGTGTCTAAAGGTCTATGTGCTTCCTACACATCTTCCTTACTTACATCATCTAAAATTAATTTCTCCGATAATTGGAGTGCTCGATCATCATCATATGCGACAATATTGGTTCCCATTCTATTTATGCTTTTCTGGCTTCCAGGGACATCATAATAGCAACCCCTTCTGTGTGTGTGTGTGGTCTTCCTTCTCGTGTCCTGAATATATGACATTTTCCCCTGTATTGGTAATGAATTCACCAGTTCCATTTATTCTCGTTTCTGCTAGTCCTAAGAGTTTAATTTCATATCGTCTCATCTCTCCAGCTACCTGTGCTGTCCTTCTGGCTTCCTGCATTGTTCATATATTCCAAGTGCCTATTCTAGTTTTTGCCTTCGTCGTTAGTAGAGGTGTCAGCAGCCTGACTTCCATGGACTGGCTTTCATCAGGTGTCTGCGTCATACGTCTCTCTTGCGAGAATTCCTCTTGACTCTGGCTTTTGTTTCTTTGATCAACTGTTTCCGTTTCTGTGACAATTGTTTTTTTCCGGCAGGGTTGTCAGCCCTGTTCTCCAACCTACTTTAACCTGGAGGAAAGGGTAGGTGTGCCCACTTTGTCTGTCCTTTCCATTTTGACTTGCTCAGCTTGATTGTACCTACCAGGAGCAAAAGCTGCCGCTGATATAGCTCAAAATTTCCTCAATGTACTCAAGCCGACCCACCACTTCAAAGTGGGGTACTTGGGTCATGGAAGGTGGAGCGGTCAAGGAAGGTATCTTAGCCTGATATAAGCGTAACTTTCTAAGACGCAAATAGTTTTATCAGAAGCAGATACAGGAGCAAAAGGAAAGTAGAGCATCCAGGTCATCAACAAATGATGCATGTTACCAGCTCAATAGACAAAAAAAAAAACAAAAAAAAACAAGGGGTAATCTTCAGACTCCGCACGGGCCACAGAAGATTGGGATAATATCTCTTCAACAAGTTAAAGATAGGAATTACTGTTGCGCGTTACTGTGGCACTGATAAAATGACTGCCGAACGTCTGCTTCAAAGGTGCCCAACATACATGGAACAGAGAAAACGCATATGGCCATCACCAGTACCATTCCTGTATGGAGATAGAAATAGTCTCAAGCCTGACCCACTGCTGTCTGTAAAATACTCTCAAGTCAACGTTGACAAGTGCTGACCACTGCCGTCTGTGTAAAATACTCTCAAGTCAACGTTCACAAGTGCTGACCACTGCTGTCTGTGTAAAATACTCTCAAGTCAACGTTCACAAGTGCTGACCACTGCTGTCTGTGTAAAATACTCTCAAGTCAACGTTCACAAGTGCTGACCACTGCTGTCTGTGTAAAATACTCTCAAGTCAACGTTGACAAGTGCTGACCACTGCTGTCTGTGTAAAATACTCTCAAGTCAACGTTCACAAGTGCTGACCACTGCTGTCTGTGTAAAATACTCTCAAGTCAACGTTCACAAGTGCTGACCACTGCTGTCTGTGTAAAATACTCTCAAGTCAACGTTGACAAGTGCTGACCACTGCTGTCTGTGTAAAATACTCTCAAGTCAACGTTGACAAGTGCTGACCACTGCTGTCTGTGTAAAATACTCTCAAGTCAACGTTGACAAGTGCTGACCACTGCTGTCTGTGTAAAATACTCTCAAGTCAACGTTGACAAGTGCTGACCACTGCTGTCTGTGTAAAATACTCTCAAGTCAACGTTGACAAGTGCTGACCACTGCTGTCTGTGTAAAATACTCTCAAGTCAACGTTGACAAGTGCTGACCACTGCTGTCTGTGTAAAATACTCTCAAGTCAACGTTGACAAGTGCTGACCACTGCTGTCTGTGTAAAATACTCTCAAGTCAACGTTGACAAGTGCTGACCACTGCTGTCTGTGTAAAATACTCTCAAGTCAACGTTGACAAGTGCTGACCACTGCTGTCTGTGTAAAATACTCTCAAGTCAACGTTGACAAGTGCTGACCACTGCTGTCTGTGTAAAATACTCTCAAGTCAACGTTGACAAGTGCTGACCACTGCTGTCTGTGTAAAATACTCGCAAGTCAACGTTGACAAGTGCTGACCACTGCTGTCTGTGTAAAATGCTCGCAAGTCAACGTTGACAAGTGCTGACCACTGCTGTCTGTGTAAAATACTCTCAAGTCAACGTTGACAAGTGCTGACCACTGCTGTCTGTGTAAAATACTCTCAAGTCAACGTTCAAAACTGTACGAAGAATAAGATTCCCTAGAATAATAGGAAACCAAGGTATACACTTGGAGATCGGAGTGGCACAGAGGTATGGCGTCGCCTCACATTCAAGAGGTACCGGGTTCGAATACCAGTTGAGGGATTATAATTTATTGAAATATTTTTTTTTTCAGAACCAGTGGTCTTAATCACGTCATACTCCCCCCTGGTCTCATGGTTAGAGTGATCGGATGCCTAGCCTTCTCGGATAAGGGCAAAAAAATAGGAGGTCCCGTGTGCAAGTTGCGCACGTTAAAAATCCCACGGCAGTTGGAAATCGTAAAGAGTAGGCCTATCAGGCCGCTGCACTGACAAAATTTAAAAATTAGGAAACCTACCCACCACAAAAATATTTATAGAATGTGTGATTCCTATACATTATATACACACATTGAGATTCTCGCCGGTGCTACGGAGTTCATGCACTGCGCTGAGATCCTTTTTGTGTGATCTAAAAGAGAAGATCGGAGCACTGATGGCGTTATCCGTGTGCAGTGAAGATCGTCCTTAAACCCAAACCAAACCAAACATGGAGAAGACTGCTAGAGACAGACATGAAGAAAACATGGCAAGACATTGAGCTGATGGCACGTGACAGGAAGACTTGGCTTTAGTTTTTTTTTAAGGCCTTTTGTTCAATGGGGAGCTGAAGGATGATGATGGTTAGAATATATGTGGGACCTAAGTCGCGTCAACAGTGAGGAATGCAGTTGTAACCGTCCCACCCAGTGTTACTATTTCTTGTGGGACTGGGCACGGTACCATTTCTAGTATTATGTAGCCGGGGTACAATATGGGGTGAACTTGTTAAGGCACCATTTGTAGTTATATGTAACCGCACAGGGTAATTTCATTTTATTTAGTTATTGTTTGTATTACTTGTCTCGTGAGAGTTTGATGTTTACTGGCTTGAAGTTTGCCAGAGATTGAAATTATCTTACCTTTACTTAGAGAAAGTAGGTTCGATCCACATCCTTCTCAAGTTGATTATTTGAGAGCTTCTTTAGTGGTTAAATATTAAAAGTGTAAACAGTGCAATGTCTCCAAAGTTCCAACAAGCTTATAAAATTCTCAAGATTGGTATAATTTTATGAACTTTAATTATGTGAAACACCATGTATTCACAATGCATCCTCAAACAAAACAATTCAGCAATATGTACAAGCCAAGGCAAAGTTTCAATGTTGTTCATTTGTTTCTTCTTCAGTATTCTTCATGATTACTGTTTTCATACGAGCAAAGGTTTATCCACATTATTTTGTTAATTTCATGGTCCTCAATGATTTTCTAGATTATTCCATTTGGTCTGATCACTTAGGGTAAGCTCGAGTTTTCTCTTCATATTTTTCATGTTTTTCATCCCTGAGTAAGTTATATGCAAAATTGTCTGAAAAGTACATGAAAATGGCGAGGCGAACAAAATCACTCTACTTACTGGTAGTAAAGAATGCATCTACACATTCCCACAAGAATCTCCATCATGTCATAGAATAATACTTTCTATACAAATGTTAAGGCTATGAATGGAAACTCAGACGGTTTCCTCACGACTTTCTTCGTGGTCATATTCTTCAGGACCCTATCATAAACACACGTCTGTTTTACTTCAGACCATTATTCTAACTACTAGCTAAAATATTTCTGCCGGCAAGCTTGGCTTCGTTCGAGCTCAAATCAGCCTATTCATTGGATAAAAACATCACGTGCCCCCGCCAAGCATAACCTGCATTCTATGGTAATTGGCTTGCATTTCTTTATTACGCTATACCGTATCATTTCCTCCCTTAATGTCTTTTTATTTTAGTTAAGATTTATTGTCTGTTTCAAACCAAGTGGTGGTATCATTTTCTTATAATTGAGCTTTAGTTACAAATCTATTGTCTGTTTCAAACAAAATGGTAGTTTACTTTATGTTGTACTTGAGCCCTAGCATGAATGAATGCTGGTGATGGTCATACGGCCACATATAGATCCCGGGGCCCTGCAAATGTATCCCGCAGGGAGACATTTGAGTATTACCCCAGTGCGGTACGACAAGTATTACCCCAGTGAGTTACAACAAGTATTACCCCAGTGCGTTACGACAAGTATTACCCCAGTGCGTTACGACTATTACCCCAGTGCGTTACGACAAGTATTACCCCAGTGCGGTACGACAAGTATTACACCTTTCAAAACAACAGATTTAATTAAATAATTTTTTGTTAACCTTTTATATGTCAGGTGATCTACATAAAATCTATCACAGTCCCCTGGTGGGCCGCGATTGACGTCTTGCTCACCCCTGCTTTAGGATTTGTCATTTTCAGGCCTTTGCTATTTCAGCTGATAGTCACTGCTATTCCGTTTTAGAGGTCAGTACTTCGTTTGGTATTTTGCTAATAATTAGAAGTATAATGGTGTACTACAATTGATTGGTTAAGGTTTAAGGACTATCTTCATTGTACACGGACTACTCCATCAGTGCTCCGATCGCCTCCCTTAGATTACACAAAGAGGATCTCAGCACAGTGCACGAACTCCGTAGCACCGGCGAGACTCCCAATGTGTGTATAGGAATCACACATTCTATAAATATTTTTATGCTGGGTAGGTTTCTAATTTTTAAATCTTTGCCACGGCAGCGGCCTGATAGGGGGTCGGAGTGGCTAAGAGATATGGCGTAGGGCCCGAGTTCTAGAGGTACCGGGTTCGATTCCCAGTTGAAGGAATATAGTTTATGGACGTCTTTTCAGAACCAGTGGTCCTAATGATGTCATACTCCTCCCTGGTCTCCTGGGTAGTAAAATCAGATGCCTAGCCTTCTCGGATAACGGCGGAAAAAGTTGCGCACGTTAAAAATCCCACGGCAGTTGAAAATCGTAAAAGACTACAATTGGATAAATCAATAAATACACATAAACGGGTAATTGCAGGCACTCTTAGGAAATAAAGAAGTAAAAAACTAGACAACAAGAACAACAACAGAAGTGATAGGCTTACCAGAGACTCGAACCCAGGACTAAACGGCAATACCGCCTCGCTACGGGAGTGAATCGTGACTACCCACTTTGCCAACTAAGCACCACATAAGTACTGCTTCTTATACAGGGGTCACTGGCACGAATCGCCCACGTAACTCACGGAGGACCCAGGAACGACCCAGGCTAATTATATTGAGGTTATTTATTAATTGTAATAGAGTTGACAGAGTTTATTTACTTATGAATATCAATTGCGCTCTGATATAACCGACAGACTTCGGTCTAGGTTGAAAGAGACGTGCCTCGCCACAAGATATTAAAAAATATCGAGGAAACGAAAACCTCAGAATTGAACTGTTGTACCCCTCAAATTTCTCATTCACCTCCGAGCTTCCTACCACAAGAATTGATCGCGTAGACTTCTTAATATCTCATGGTACCACCAGCCATTTTCCAATTGACACCAGCAATCAAAACCAACTTGCCTCATAGCAAAGAGAATTGCAGAGTTTGGTAACAGATGAAAAAACAGCAGGCCTGGCTTGATTCTGACTTAAGAAAATGAATTGCAAGTCGACGGAGTACCGCAACGAAAACTGTGCTACCATTATCGACAGACGTTTCCTGGGCGGATTATTTGGCCGCGCGCAAGAATACACCGCGTACGACACCACACAAATCTGAAGGCGCACTGTGGTTCCTTTGAGATCCAAGAGATAAATTATTTTCCCGAATGCAGGGAGTTTCTTAGTTGAAAAATTTCGTGATAAGTTTGATAACTTTCGCGGCGTGTTATTACTTGATCTCCAAGCCGTGATTTTTTTTTTTTTTTTTTTTTTACATGAACCTGACAACTTACACTGGATTTTATTTCATTTCTGAAGGTAACGCTGTTTTTCGTGTACCTTCATTTCTGTGTCAATTAAATTGTTTACTTTTGTTTCAATGGAGTTTTTTTTTTCACTGTTGTTTCTTTGCTTGAACAAAACTTAAAACTCGTATAATAACAGCTTAGTAGATGTCTTGATTATTTCCATCTCTTCCCGAACACAGTAGTCTATGACTGATTGCTTTATGGCTGAGTGATCCCTGACTGATTAATTTATATCACAGTAGTTCTTATTGATTGATTTATACCAGAGTAGTCCCTGACTGACTGTTTTATGACAGGAGTACTTGACTGAATGCTTCATGACAAGGTAGTCCCTTACTGATTGCTTCGGGACATAGGAGTACCTGAATGAATGCTTTACTGGCTGACTGATTTATGTCAGAGTAGTACGTGACTGATTGATTTATGACAGAGTAATCTCTGACTCATTGATTTATGATAGAGTAATCTCTGGCTTATTGATTTAAGACAGAGTATTTCCCGACAAAATGATTTATGAAAGAATAGTTTTTGGCCGAATTATTTAAATAAGATAGCCCTGAAATGTTAAAAACAGTGGTATTGAGATCAGTAAAGATTTACGCCGATGCGTGAAAGATCAAAGTCTTTTCAAATTGGTGCTTTTACATCTGGGTCGGTTTTATCTCAGCTGAATGTATTTCACTGCCATTTGGTAGTAACTTTCATACCAAATTCTTCTTCAAGTAACATGCCCCGTGATGTAAGCGATCCTGTCTCTCCACAACTTCATGTCTTAGGTACTATTTATCTATTCAGTTGTTGTCCTTCCATGCCATGATGACAAACTGTCCATTATCCTATCTTTTGGTAGTCCTTTATATCTTTATCCTTCAGTTTTTCTGTTGTCACGATATACTGTACAGTATCTTCTGTTATAACGCGTATTTGTAATGCACGAATCTGCTCAAACGCGATAGATAAAAAGGGGGATACAAACACTAAAACACGACATCGTGTTAGCTCTTCGCGATTTTTCACGAGGTGACTATGCTTTGTGCTACCGAGTAACATTATGTGAACACTGCTGAACGTAGTGACCCGCGTGTCATCCCCTACGAGTGTGCTTCGTGCTGTTCTCCTGAGCTGTGTACTTTTCTTGATGAAAGTATTTAATACAACATACCAACCACTAGTAAGCGTCCTGGGTATAAGAATGCAGGTCGTGAGCAAAACAAATGTGGTAGGCATTGAGAAGATGCAGGAATCATAAAATGTTTTGAAAGAAACGAGAGAACACGTGATATCGCGAGAGCAACAGGCCTAAAGGAATCCACAATACGCACTATCAGAGACAACGCTGCGAAAATAAAAGAAACTTGTTTAGCAGGAAGAACTGCGAATACTACAAAGTTTATTAGAACAAGGCATAAATACAGAGAAGAAATGGAGAGACTGTTTCATGTGTGAATTGACGACTAAACCAAATAAAAAAATAAGCGATTAAGGGCAAGCTTTCTCACAATTAAAGAGAAATTATTAGCTATATATGAAAACAATAAAGAAAAGTTTCCAAATCCTGCAGAAGTTACTCCTTAGCAGTGGCTTCAAACATTGCATTTTACTGGGGCTTATTATTTATGTTTAGTGTATTACTTACGAGTCTGTACAGCCTTTGAGTGTTCTGCCCCTAAACCTATTTTTCCCATAATCTCTGTTATTTTTATTGCGCGAAATTGTATAACGCGGTGATATTTAGGAACGCGTATACCGCGTATACCAGCTTATCAGCTGGGTACCTATCAATGAGAGGCTAATATTAGCTACATTTCAGACACGATTTTTCAAGCTCTCAATTGTACAATGTTATGCACCAACTAACGACGCTCTTGATACCACAAAAGATGACTTCTATGAAGCACTTCTAAGTACCATCAACACAATACCCAAGCATGACATAATAGCAGTCATGGGTGATTTTAACGCCAAAGTAGGCGACAACAACGATGGAGTACAAAGATATCTCGGTACTCATGGCATAGGCTGTATGAATCAAAATGGCGAAAGACTTCTAGAACTTTGTGAAATATCAAACCTCGTTGTGGCAGACACCATCTTTCCACATAAGAATATCCACAAGATAACATGGAATTCACCTGATGGCAGAACTAAGAATCAGATAGATCACTTCTGCATAAGCGCTAAATTTCGCTCATCAGTTCAAGACGTCAGAGCATACAGAGGTGCAGAGATCGGAAGCGATCATAACCTCTGCATAGCTAAACTGAGAATTAAACTGAAGAAGTTATACCAACAGAATAAAAATAGAAGAATAGATGTACACAGACTGCAATCAAATGATATAAAGGAGGAATATAATGTCAAAATGAACAACTATTTCGATGCTTTAGGCAAAATTGACAACGATATCACCACCAAGACAATCGATACTAAATGGGAACAACTGAGAACAGCAATGACAGAAGCAGCAGTAGCGACCACCGGATACCTAGTACATAAAAAGAAAAAATGGATGAGAGAAGATACTTGGGATAAAATACAAGAAAGGAAAACAGCAAAACTTAAACTACTAGCGGCAAGTACACATAATGCAGTTGAATCTTGCAAACTAACTTATAACTTGTTAAATAAAGAAGTGAAGACAAAAAACTCGAAGAGATAAAAGACATTTCATCAATGAACTGGCCGTAGAAGCTGAAAATGCTGCAAGAACTGGTAGTAGTAGGTGCCTTTATCAAATTACAAAACAACTATGTCACCAGCCTACTGCTATGGAAACACCTGTTAAAGGTAAATTAGGGAATTCAATACCAACAGAAAAAGAACAAATGAAGAGATGGGCTGAGCACTTCATGGAGGTGCTAAACAGACCACCACCAACAGTAACACCTGATTTTAATAATGAAACACCCACAACCACCTTGCCAATAACTTGCGATGAATTCACGCTGGACGAGATCAACAAGCCGTTAAAAGATTTAAAAATTTTAAAGCTGCTGGAGTTGACGAAATTTCAGGGGAAATGATTAAAGCAGTTAATGACAACAACCTCTTGAGAATTTTAGATATTATAAATGAAGTATGGAGAGAAGAACAACCACCACAACAATGGAAAGACAGTATTATTGTAAAGTTACCGAAGAAAGGTGATCTATCAGACTGTAATAACTGGCGTGGTATATCTCTATTATCAGTACCTGGAAAATTATTATGTTGCATGATGTTAGAAAGACTTAAATTGCATGCTGACGAAAAGATCAGAGAAGAACAAGCGGGTTTCAGGCCGAAACGATCATGTATTGATCAAATATTCACACTAAGAACAATTATAGAAGAATCAGTGGAAAGGCAATCGCCACTTATTATCACCTTCGTCGATTTTCAAAAAGCCTTTGATAGTCTACATCGCCCATCATTGTGGAAGATACTTACAATCTATGGTTTTCCAACAAAATATGTGAATATAATCAAAGCGCTATATGACAATGCAAGATGTTGTGTTAGAACAAATAAAGGGAATACAGAATGGTTTACAGTAGAAACAGGGGTGAAACAAGGCTGTATTATGTCACCACTAATTTTTGGAATAGCTATTGATTGGGTTATGAGAAACTATACCCACAATGAACAATTGGGTATAAAATGGACAAATGGAAAATTCCTGGGGGACCTGGATTTCGCAGATGATGTAGCATTCTTAAGTTCAACATCAAGACAATCCCAAGAAGCAATAAATAATTTGTGTCATCTCTCGGTTAAAATAGGTCTCCAAATAAATGCCTCTAAAACTAAAGCTATGAACTTTTCTAACGAGACCTTTGATATCATATTGAACGGGGAAAAACTACAGAAAGTTGAAAGTTTCAATTATTTAGGCAGTAAAATGACTCAGGATGGTGACACAACAAGAGAAATCCATACTAGAATTGCTTTGGCAGCTAGCGCCTTCAATAGATTATCTAACATTTGGAAATTACGATCATTGAATATACATACCAAGCTTCGTCTGTTTAATTCAAATGTTATCTCAGTGTTAACATACGGCTGTGAGAGTTGGAAAATAACAAAATCATTGGAGAACAAGCTGAATACATTCGAGAACAAATGTCTTAGAAAACTCATGAACATCAGTTGGAAAGAATTCAAGACTAATCGACAAATAAGAGAAGACTCTAGGCAGAAATATGTCTCCGACTATATAAGGAAAAGACGATGGCCATATATCGGTCATGTCCTACGAATGCAAAACAACAGAATACCACTACAGGCGCTCACTTGGGTTCCTGAGGGTAAGAGGAAAAAAGGAAGACCAAAAGAAACACTCAGAAGAACAATAATAAGAGAAGGAAGAACGTTGGGCCTAAATAATGTGCAAGAGCTAAGAGGAGTGGCGTCACAACGAACAACCTGGAGAGCATTGGTTTCTGCCTTATGCGCCGTGTTTGGTGCTTAAAGAATTTATTATTATTATTATTATACCGCGTTATAGAAGTGACTAAATTTATGTTTTATTTTTTACGTAAAATTTGATGCCTATAATATGTAAAGATAACTTTAAAAGAAGTAACACTTTACAGTTCTTTGGCTTCACAGTCACAATTCATAATATTTTTATTACAATAGTTAGCAGTAAAATCAGAATTAGTGGCACTTTAATTAATCAGTCAATCAATATCCTTCAGCAACCGAATGAACATAAGCCTTCAACAAACACATACTAAGTCCTCTTATCAGCTTAAGGTCTTTCCGTTCATCTTGTTTCTATCTCCACATCTCTTCTCCATATATTCATCTGTCTGCTTCTATTTCTCTTCCCATGGGGTTACCAGAACAAGAGGTGTTTGGTTAAGCTATAAACATGTTTCATCAGTGTGTGTGTGTGTGTGTGTGTGTGTGCGTGCGTGCGTGCGTGCGTGAGTGCGTGCGTGCGTGCGTGCGTGTGTGTGTGTGTGTGTGTGTGTGTGTGTGTGTGTGTGTGTGTGTGTGTGTGTGTGTGTGTGTGTGTGTGTGTGTGTGTGTGTGTGTGTGTGTGTGTGTGTGTGTGTGTGTGTGCCAAGTCCACTGCCAGTCTTTCTTTATTTCTCTTTAGTTAAGCTGTTCTTTTTCTTTTTATTGTGTTATTGTTTTGTGTGTTTGTTTGGTGTTTTGTTTGGTTTTTTGTTTTTAATTTTTTGAAGTTCTGGACTATTTTGTGGCTTAAAATTTCTACGGGATGGGGGTAGCCCTTGTGACGTATAATGGAAATATAGCCTACAGTATCTGACAGTCTTTCGTGACCTCGTGGCGTTCTATGATTCGCTAGCAAAGTCATGCATTGACAACCTGCGTTTACTCATTTTTAATCCACGCCTCTTTTCCTTGAGACATAAACAAACGAAAAGTTTACCAACTTCCGTAACCTGCCAGTCATAACAGGGAGCGAATTAAGTTTGTTTACCTGAGTTTCTCACGCGAGCTGATCTGTCAATCATCGGATATCAGACAGATGCACGTGGAATAACACCGGACCTTTTGAAGTGAATCGCTCGGGCAAAAATATTTTCCCCGAGAACCCTTTGATGTTCGTACATACAGGGGGAGATAACTATGTGATCTCCAGAAGCGGGCCAAATTTACGGGAACCTGTTACACGGTTTAAGTCTCTGTTTTCGATTAGCAACGTCCGACAGAGCGACCGTGAAAATCTTTTATCTTGGGAATTTAGGTTTCTGATTTCTCTGCTATGCACAAGTGTGAAAATTAACATCCTCTGGAGAGCAGATAACCTGGATGGTATATACGTTGTGTCTTCCCAAAACGGTTATCAGTTGTCGCTCAGAATTTTTCGGATAGTCTAAACACGTAGTCTAGAACCATTGTTGAAGGTGTGTTAATAGCCTTCGTGGGGATTTCATTCTGATTTTCTGGTAATATAAATTTTGATCTTAAGCGTGTTAAAGTGTTACAATTTACCATTATAATTCAATTAAAGTCTAGCTGTTAAAGAACAGTGGAAAATAACGCGTAGCTATTTGTTTTCCAGTTGTCAAGTAATGATTTAACCACACACTTTATCACACAAGAAGAGACGTTTTAGTTGACTAATTAATACACTAGGCGCGACTGATAAGTGACAGAATAGAATTCACGTTATACTTCATTTTGTGTAATTTTACGACGACCCACAGACGCCGACAATCTAATATCTATTAACGACAGCGATATTTTTTAAGTGCGCGTATGGATAATTAAATAATAATTGACATTGTGCGCTGATCGTGATCGGGGCAGGAGGGGAAAGGCTGTATACCTCAACCAAATCTGCACCCGCTAAGCGACGCGCGATAGGATAGGCTAAAGACACCGTGTGCCTTTTTAACTTTAATCAGGACTGACGGAGAGGATAAGAGATCGTCTTGTTACCTTCCGTGTACATATATGTAGCTATCTATATTAGTAGCATTTTTTTCATAAATGTTTCTCTATTCTTAAGCATGACCTGATCAAGGGCGACCAGCGGTCTATTTCTTCATTTACTGATTGGTGAATGTTGTCTTCTTTTTGGCTTACACGTCCCCCAAGTTCATTTGTGAACAGGATTCTGCTTAAATATTCTTTATTTTACTGGATAGCTTTAGTAGGAACGTTGTTCTTTTCTTTACTGTCTATGCTGTAACAAAGTGCTAACCTTTGACCTTTGGGGTTATTAACTTGTTGGGTTCTTTTTCTCAATAAGGGGAGGGCACATGTATTCTGTTAATTTTCTATGTATAAAATTCTGATTTTATTTGGTCTTTCTTTAGATCAGCGGTTCCCAACCTTTTTTCACGTGCGTACCCCTTGGCAGCCCATTTCTATAAATTGTACCCCTAATATTAGCAAAATATTTGAAATTAATATAGTTGCTGTTATTCAAAATTTATAGATTATAACCAGAAATAAAGGGGCCAACCACGGGATTAAAAAACAATGTAATAAAAATGTGAACAAACAGTACATATATTTTTACATTTAAAAAATCAGAAGTTACAATAAATATTAACACATTTAATTTATTAATAATAATAATAAAAACGTTGTTATTGTTAAATTTTGAAATCACTTTTTATAACACACATGTCACGTGACCATGACAAATGTTCAGTGCGATCCTTGAGCTTGTTTTGAGGCACATAGTTTTTTGAAAACAGGTTCAAGTGATATAAGATACAGTCTCAATTCTGGACCTGCATTCAGTTTACTACGGTATATATTTTTATAAAGGTATAAGAAGAGAAAGCCCTCTCCACCAGCTAAGTATTTGTAAATGGCAACAGAAACTTAAGCGCCTTGTCGGTCAGCTGTTCATATTCTCTGCTGATGTCTCCCCAAAAGTTAATAAGGAATTTTCCTTTGAATTCAGCTATTAAAGTAGTATCAGTCGAAAAGTTCAATCAACTTCTCTTTTTCGTTGATTGATAATGTGGCTGCTTGGAAATATTCTTATTCAAAGGGATTTACAATCCAGTAGTTTTCTTTTCCAGGTTTCGGAAAGTACTTCTCGAAAGATGATTTTAGCCCTTTCAAGTGTTCAATTATTTTCTCGCTCATTTCCTGGGAGAGGTGCAGCTCGTTCTCAGATAGGAAATTGTGCAGAGTTTCAAATACCTCAGGCTGGCCTTTTTCAATACACGACCTCCAAAAATCTAATTTTTTAATCATAGATTCAATTTTGTCTGAAACATTGAAGATCGTTACCGAGCTATTCTGAAGTGCCAAATTTAGTTTGTTTATTTGTAGGAAAATATCCGATAAGTATGCAAGACTCTGAAGCCAATCACAGTCGTGTAACTTTGAAGTAAGTTGGAAAGGATGGTCTTCAAAAACAAAGTTGGACTTCATGTCTAAGTTTGAACAGCCGGGTAAGGACTTTACCACGAGAGAGCCACCTTACTTGTATATGAAGGAGCAGGGTAGAATGAAGACTATTCATCTCTTCACACAGTGCTTTGAAAAGCCTCGAGTTTGTGGACTTTGACTTTATAAAATTAACCACTTTCACAGCTTCATCAAGAACGACTTTTAATTCACCAGGGAGGCGGTTAGATGCAAGGCTTTGCATGTGGATGCAGCAGTGGCTCCAGGTTATATTGGGGGCTACCTTCGTGACACGAGCGCGAAGACCGGAGTAGCAACCTGACATAGACTTGGCTCCGTCAGTGCATAGTCCACAACAATTAGACCAATTAATGCCCTTTTCTTTGAAATAAGAATCAATAGCATGAAATATATCCTCACCTCTTGTAAGCCCTGACAGAGGATGACAAAGCAAAATGTTTTCTTCAACTTCATTGCTTTTCAAATACCTCACAATAACAAGCAAAACAGCGAAATTAGTAATATCTGTGCTTTCGTCAACTTGAATAGCAAAGAATTTACTATTTTTAATTCTACTTATTATTGTCGCTTCAACATCGTCAGACATATCCTGCATTCTTCGAATTAATTTCACAACTTTTGACTTGTCTTTTACACTGTTGACATATGTATTTTTTTTCCGCCATTACTCAATTTTTTTTCGCGTACCCCTGAACGTCCTGTCGCGTACCCCCAGGGGTACGCGTACCACAGGTTGGGAACCGCTGCTTTAGATAGTTGGTGTTGTCAAGTTTAATGATAATAAACAACAAAAGAACTTAACTTTGTGTGTTGGTCAGACCAATACCCAATTAACCATAGTTTTTCACGTTTGTGTGTCTTGTTGTCATATAATTGTGTGTGGGTGTAGTTAAACTTATATTTCTAGGTATAAGGAGGTGTAAGATTGTCTTATACTAAATTATAGTCGTATAGATAGGCTGGACTAGAGAAAACTACTCATGCCAGAGACAGATCTTCTCCTTAAACTATTCACTCGTGAAATCTATTTCTCACACCTTTATTTCTCACGTACTTATCACCACCCACTCTACTCAGGCGAGACCATAAATAACTTTCAAACCTATCTAATTACGACAGCTCTCCCATGCTCAACCCTCCTTAGCCAACTCTTATGAAATGTATGGTAAGTTTACAGTGTTATATTTCTTTGCTCCCCGTTCAGAGCCTCGGGTAACGCACGGGCGACAGTAGCACTTACAGTAATATTGTGCCAGTAACATTAAGCAGCAGATGAAGTAGATTTAATGTTAATAATACTTTATATGCAATAATCTTGCAATAAGCAAAAATTTCACGTTGACAGAAACAAACCTAGACTGGTATTGCCTAAATGTTCTCCTAACTGCTTCAATCGCTTTTGAATATCTTTCTTAACCACTTTTCTTTCAGCTCAAAATCGCATTTGATACTTGTCGCGTTTAAAATCTTTGGCGGTTATAACCTCTGTGTGTTAAACTCATCGTCGAGAGCTGAAACTTTGCATGCAGCTCCATTTCTTGGTAAGTTTTAATCTTTCAACGTTTTTCACCAAGCCGATTTTACATTCTAATAAAAACAGTGTTAAAATTAGAGGGAAATAACTCAATTAAAGTCATGGTTTCAAAGTAAGGGAATCATAAACTGCAACTATAGACTATGTTTTAGAGGTAGCAGAAATCGAAGAATATATGGAGAAGAGAGCTAGAGCAAGCATAAAGTGGATGGAGACGTCAGGGAAAGACCTTGATCTAATGGCACGTGACAGGAAGACTTAGCATACGTTTGTTGAAGACAAATATTCTTTGAGAAGTTAAAAAGTGATGAGTCAATGATAGACTGTGTTTTGTATTTGAAGGAGCGGGTGCCGGGTGGTGAATGCTGATGTGCCGAATTAAATCATTGAGTGGTCAGCGAGTTTTAAACACAGTTCTATTGAAGACCAGCTTGTCTGTAAACTCTACATTATGTGTTTAAAATTATCAAAGTATATTTTGTTCAAAGATAATGTTTTTGGAGACAAGCGACGACCGTGCTGAACACCTAATATTCATTTATGACTTGAAATCATAAAACGAGTAAAGAAAGAAAAAAATTAAACCTTATAGAAAAAATAAACTTTAGAGAAACAGGACTTGTCCTAAAACGGACTGTTAGCAATGCCTGCACAATGTGACAAGCACTCTACTTTATAAAGCGAAGACCTCATATTGTGAAGTCTCTAACACTTCACTCCCCTACGGCTGTATCTGCTACTGGACTACCTTTACCTTTACTTAATAATAAAAATACTTTAGTAGTCAATTTGTTTATTCCTAATATTCGTTCATCGCCGGAAATAAATCCATTTTTTTAGTTTGTTATAACACGGGCAAAGACACTCTGGAATCGCCACGTTAACTAGTGTCTTTATGATAAATGATGAATTACACAACAGAAATTCTGCTATAACTTTAAGGTTAATGCTCCGAACAGGATAATTCTTTTGGGATTTGAACAGCAACTACAAATTCATGTAATTATGGCAGTGGAAAATTATAATCTTTGGTATTTAATGAGGAAATTATGATTGAGTCGGTAAATTCGCACAGCAGCATTGAAATCCCAGAAAGCTTGAGAAAAAGTGAACTGAGGCGTGGACATCTGAGAAAACAAGGATTAGACCCCGAGATTAGGTTATAAGCCAGGTTTTCAGACACAGCTCCTTACTTCCCGAAATCACTTCAAGATCTAACAGAGATGAGAAGACATTCAGAGAGCTGACTCTTAAATATTAGAAGTCTTAACCAACAACAAGATAACTGAGAAAAAGCCACAACCAGCCGCTGTTGTGAGCGATTTGTAGACTGAAGCTTATAACAGCCGCAGACTTCGAAGTGCCACTGTTCTTAGGGTATGTCTGTATAAATCGTTCAGCTTACAAAATATCTTAGTGAATTAATGTACATTTAAACCTACGAATATTTAAAATTAATGTTATACTTTTAATTCCGCATGTTTAAATCTTGCCTTGTGCCCGAAGGAAGATGGCTTCCACTACTTTATACCCTCAATCCTGGACAGCATTGGCTCAGCTAGAAGTCCTTGTTAGGACTGACCAACGCTAGCAATAAAATCTTACATTCATTTTTAGTGTTGTACTTTCAAGTGCTGTGCTTAAAGGGTGTGTCTTCTCTTTTTCTTTCTTGTATTTCATTTCGGCACATTTTGTCGGTGCATTGTAAAGGAAACAGTTTTGCTAACTTTGGCATAACGCTAAGCCAAAGGGGAGTAATTATGACTGGGTTTTAAAAATGTCTTTAACGGATGTTAACAATTTTTATATGTATCGAATTGTTGTACGACGTACACCCTTTTGACTGACTTAACCACAGCCACAAGACAGTGTTGTCGAAATGAGGAGTCTGATCAACAGTGGCTAGTCAGTATCAGAGGGGTGTCTTGGTTATAAACCACAGATACCATAACCTGGTCATATTTGTAGGTTCAACTAATGGTAAAAAACGTGACACAGTATTACTAACACATAACTAATTCTCGAGACCTAAATGTCTTTTATATTTCGACATGCGCCCTAATATAACCGGCTAGGTTAAACCGGACGCGGCTAGGTTGAACGGGACGTGCCTCGCCAAAACGAGGCAAAATTATACTTTAAAAAAACGACACACTTTTGGAAATTGTGAACCGTTTAACAGTGGACCAACATTGTTTGTGGCATAAGCATAGCGTGTTCAATGTCCCGATGTTTTATCGACCGAGAGAAGTCAGCTACTACAACATGTTAAACAATTTAAGTAAAACTTAACGTGAAAATAAAAACCAAGACACACAAGCCAATAGCACGATGACAACGACCAAATAGTGACAATATATACTATTTTTTAACTTGTAAGTAATCTTGTAAGATTTTATATACTTGTCGTACGGTAGGTAAATTGGTTTATTTGGCCCGTCTAAGTAAAGAGTGACTGTTGACAGATACACGAGAATGTATAGAAATAGATTTCACTGGTGGTAGGTTGAGGGAAAGATGTGTCTCTGGAGTGAGTAGGTTATCTCTCCTCCAGCCTATCCGTACAACTGTGCTTTGTTTACAAGACATTCTTTGCCTCCCTATCTAAAATAAGACAAGTTACGCTACACACACAACACTATGTGACAACAAGACACATACACGTGAAAACAACTAAGGATATATGGGTATGGGTCTGACCAACACACAAAGTTAAATTTTTTGTTGTTTATTATCACTAAACTTGTTACAACATCAAATAACCAAAGATAACAAGAATCATACATATAGAGGAAAAAAAGAAGAATGGCGCGCCTTCACCGTATGGAGAAAACCCCAAAAAAATATTATTTAACCAAGAGGATGAAGGTTAGCACTAGGTTACAGAAATAAACAATCTTGGTGCGATATATGACCAAGTAGAAAATAAAACAACCAAAAGAACAAATATTTTCCAGCAACAAAAATCATCACACACTCTCTCACTCAGTGGCCACCTCTCACTCTCTTACCTGTTGTCTTTTACCCTTGGGTCTATGGTATCCCTTGGTTATAGAATATTCCTTGAAAAAAAATCCCTGTTTCACTGTGATTAATGTACCACTCCAGCTGTCGAGGGTACAAATTGGCCCCAGTTCATCCCCCCAAAAATACTAATTAGATGAACGCCGAATCTGCTATTTTCCACGATTAATCCTGGGAGAAGCATGGAACCTAAAGGTTATCGTCACTGTTTTAAACTGTCACTCTTCCTCCGATGGGGTGCACAAGGGGTGTATAAGTCTAGATACAGGAACTACAAGTGAATAAATCCGCTGCGATAACGCTTGCAGTATATGGGCGGGCGGAGAAAACCCGGCTTGTTTCTCGCTCGGTCTGGAATTTCTATCTGGGTAGTGGTTCCAATATATCCAGGTGAATAGTGTGAGAATCCTTGATGTTTTTACCATTTAAAAGAGGGGATACTTTAATATCTGGATATATCTGGTAGCTCCTAATCTCAAGGATGATGATGATTTGATTTTGTTTTAAAGGCCCACTCTTTGCCAGAGTGCCGGTCCTGCACAGTGTATAACTAGGTACTACAATTGACTACAACTGTCAGGTGTCGGGGACAAATAATGATGATATCAGGTATACGCCACTGTGGGCCGTTAAAATAATATCTTCTGGATTTGGTAAGTCCAGTGGTTATAATTTACAGTCACAAAATCGGGCTAGTACGCACATTATAAATGAAAAAGACCGCTGGTCATCCACTTAAGGGATCAGGTCTGCAAAAAATACAAGAAAACATTTGTGGGAAAATGCTACCATTCTATATAAAAATTACTGTTACTTTGTCGTATTGGTATTTAAAAATTAATAGATGCTATAATAACAATAATTACAAATAAAATATAACATGTATTCTTTTCTCCGACTCTCAGTCGTCTAACGCCTCTAAGTCCGGTCTGGTTAACAGTCGTTTTTATTTTTCTCTCTCTCCTGGAGAGTTAAGTGCCGAGTCGGTCTACGTTGCAAACATAAATACGGTCTCGTCTCAGTTATGAAGCAGTCGGTGGCGTGGTCTAACATTTTTACTGGGATATCTGTTTATGAAAAATAGCCTTACTAGCAAGAAAAAATCTAAGTGAAGTATAAGGGTTTAACTTTAAATGGCTATCATCGTAAAATACTTCTAATACTTAGAACTATTTTCCTCTTACCAGAAATCCAGATCGAATTCTCCACGAATCACTTATAAACGATATTCCAAAAAGAAAAATGGTTCTAGGACTGCGCGCTAGACTCTTCGAATTCTGGCTGACGACTGATGATTGGGTTTTAGAAACAGCAGTATGTATATTATGAATTGCTCTTGATCTCTAATGGCGTTATTTTGCACTCCTGTGTGGGACAAAAATACAGAAGCTAGAGTTCCAAAGATGAAAGGCTTTACGTCCCGGTCTCTCAGAGTTTTTTGTCTGGAGTTTTGACCGAGATCAAAAGACTTTTGTTCTCCTAGAGGGTTTCCCGTTAGAATGCCCGTGCTCAATATCAACGAATACTGGCGGAGTTCTACATTTTCCCTGAATGAACTTCAAAGGTCTTTTCCGTTACTTCTCACGTGCTGTCTAACTATCAAGTATTATATGATTGACAGATGAGCTCGCGTGAGTGGAACGAAGTATAAACACAGCGAGATTTGCTTTCCTGCTATGACTGACAGGTCTAAGAAGATTGTAAACACCGCGTTTGCCAGTGTGTAAAGAAAGAGGGTGGGGACAAAAGGGTAAGCTGCAGAAGACAGGACAGGTAGTGTAATGCATGTTTTAGCTAGCAAATCAGAGAGCAGCTATTTTGTTGCGATAGGTTGTTAGATCACTGTAGACTCTTGTCCATTGCACGTCACAATACCAAGGTGCTAGTTTTTACTATAAATCATTAATCAATAAAATGCATTGATTTGTTAATAAATGCAGTTACTGAATCATTTAAATATCCAGTTGTAATTTTGTTGTGTGGTCAAAGAAATATTTAAGAATTTAAATTTGGAAGGGAATAAATACGAGAACCACTCACATATTTATAGAAACACATTTGGATCACAGGATAGGTCTAGCGCGAGGGAGACTTACTTGACAGCTCTGTTCTACAGCTACGAGTACATCTAAAACTATGCAGTTAATTTCCTGCGAGGGCCTGATAACATACCTTTATATTTGTTTCATATTAGTTAACTTCCTGACTTGTCCTATGCATGCCTACCACTAGTTCATCAGTTCTCCTCTCCATTTCATGGAACTATAATTTCTAACTTTCTATCTATCCAACGTCCATTTCACCACACAGTCCATACTTTAATTTATTTATTCATTTATTTTGAATGTATTATTTTAATTCTATTTATTTATCTCTCTTATATGCTGTACTTGGTGTCCTTTTGTTTCGTATTTAGTTATTTTATTTGTTTTTAATTCCCCATGTCTCCACAGTTGCCATTGTTATGTTCTTTCTATATTTTTTTTTCTATTACTCTTCCTGAGTGTCGCTGACGTAGGGTTATTCTGAAACTTCCCGTGTTTCATCAACACTAACTGCTATACTATTTTCAATTTTTTTTTTCTTAGCAGCTCAGTAATTCGTAAACACGCTGTGTTTGTTTTCATTAAAAATTCCAGCATCTCATAAACTGATTGCTTATGCATTTCTTTGTATTTTTTTATCTTATTTTCTTCATTTTTTTTTTTTTAAACAATCCATAAAGAGGATGATTTTAAACAAATGATAAGTAATAAACAAGCAGTTTTTTTTTTTTAAAAACATTCTAATAATGTTTGTATTCTGAAGACTTCAGTCAGCCATAAAGACTTCCTATTATAAATCATAAACGCTATAATTGTTTTTAAACATTAAGGAAGTTCGTATAAACACAATTTTTTTTTTCTTCAGGAATACAGTAACTTTTTTTTCTTTACAAACCAGCTATTCACAGATACGGTGTTTGTTTTTTTTTGTTTGTTTGTTTGTTTGTTTTGTTTTTTTTTGTTTTGTTAATCTCTGTTGTGTATCTAGGGACTCTTTTAATCTCTCAAGGATTATCCTGTTCAATATTTTTGTGGTACTGATAGTAACATTATTTTGAAGTAATTTGTGCACTCTTGTTAACGTCCATTGAAAATAAGGGCACAACTAACCCGTCATCTTTGCTGTAACAGATATAATTCATTAAGCCCAGGCGATGTAAGTTCAATAAAGCTAGGGTGACGAGCTCATCTGGACCGTCCATTCTTTGTTAGGCTCCTACATTCTTCCATCTGCAAGCTCATAATTGGTCCTATTTAGGAACTATATAATTTAAAATATACAAGCTCATCTTAACCGTTCATTCTTTGTTAGATTCTTTCATTCTTCTATCTACACGCTCATCTCGACCGTACAATATTTACAGGCTCCTACATTCTTCCATCTACACACTCATCTAGACCGTTAATTCTGTGTTATACTCTTTCATTCTTGTATCTACATACTCGTCATTATAGCATAGTCTTTGTTAAACTCGTTAGTTCTTCCATCTACAAGCTCATCTTGACCGTACAATATTTGTTAAAGTCTTGGGTGTTCCATCTACAAGCTGTAATACTGAACAAGAGAAGGTCTAGCTACATGGCAAGAAAGCGTATGAGAGAAATGCGAAAAGACAATGGCAAAGGTCTTGAAGAAACATATGTAGTTCTTGCCGATGCGTCCCGCCTCTTACAAAATGAAAGCTGCTTCTCCTCATGACGCTTAGTTGCATATATCATTATCACCATCTTTCAGCTCCCTAGGGATCAGAGGTGTTCAACAAATTCTAGCAAAGTCCTGTTGTAAGCGTTCAGGGTCTTCTCATGTATTCTTTATTCATTTCAGTTCTGGTACCAGTACTCTTCTTCATGCGTCTGTGTGTTTGTGGGTGTGTGGGTGTGTGTGTGTGTGTCTTCCTCCACTTTTCTTATGCTGGGAAATCCAGAACAAGGACTTCCTTGTAATGCTGTCAATGGGTTCTCTCAGTGTTCGTCCTCATGAAGCCGGCGTCCTCTTCTCACCTCATCATCCACTGCCACTTGTCTTCTTCTTGTCATCAGTTTCAAATCACATATAAAGAAAGAGAAAGTAGAATAGACAAAATATTAAGAGTGATCTATCACAGACAAAATGCAGGCTTAAGCACTTTAGAATTACAGTGACAGGCAATAAAACAAGATGGAACCACAGCGATTACATGCGATGGAGCTAAGGAAGACAACACAATCGGCAGACACTAGAGGTGTACACACAAACTGAACCAAACAAGAACATTCATGGATCTACTTTTCACCTAGTAGTCCTTTTAAGGACTAGTCCTTTTCAGGGCTATTAAGACCTAATGATTACAGATGTGGAAATAAAAACAGCAAAATTGCGACGCGACCAACAAAAAGAAACTACAGTTAATTGAACAAACGACAAACTTAAGAATTTTTTTTAAAAAGCAAAACAACTCCAATGAAGCGGCTAGCGGCCCTTATCAGGGCCAGTCCTTTTCATGGCTAATATCAATCTAGCGCTCAAAATTGGATTGAAAATTCACACAGTATACCCCAATTATAACTGTAAGGTCCCTCCTCGGGTCCGGATGAACAGTGTATCGAATCTCTAAGAGGTAACAGAAAACAGAAAGAAAAAAAGATTGTGGGCAGAATATCGTCAAGTGTTTGCTGTCAGTCGGAAACGTAATAGCTCAATTGATTTGGTCACATCAAGACTTTCCGCTGAGACCAATACGATGGACAGCAGCAAAATAAAAAGTTTTTTTTTTTTAATTGTGTGGCCAGGGTAGCTAGATCAGACAAGATTAATGTTGTCCGGGCATTTAATACGTGTGGTCAGTGTAGTTAGATCAGATAAGGTTAATGTTGTCCTTGCATTTAATACGTGTGGGCGTCTGGTAAAATTATGGCACTTCCGTCTGTCATTTTATTGCTACTGTTTCTGGTTTTATTTCTAATGAGAATCTGGAGTTATAGATTTCGTTTCAGAAATTTTGTAGTCTACCTGATAAAAATATATGTTGTGTAGGTTGTGCTGGGGTGGGGAAACAGGGGGATGGGGCGTCTGCAGCACTAAAACTGAATATCAGTGGTATCTGATACGAGAAAAGGACGTGAGGAATTTTAAATGGGCGTAAGCCAAACAAGAAGCATTGGACGACTGGTTAAACTGTTAGAGCTCTTTCCTCTCGCGGCTCACTTACCGGGTTCCGGACTTGAAACTTAGTAGCATCACACTCCAGTCTACCCAGCTGTAAATGGATACTTCACTCTGCTTGTGAGTTAGGGAAGGCAAAAGCAGTGAGGAAGGAAGATGGTCATCCTATTGTGACCGTGCCATTGTTGTTTGTAAATAAACGTGTTGAAATGTCAATTGTTCAAATGTTCAGATCAGATCGGTTTGCACCGTATTAACACCAGGCACACATTATGTTAATGTAAGTGTTCTTATTAGTGGTCAGAAAGGCTACACGCCCTAGATGTTGATTTCCACCATTATATAGAATTGTATGCAATAATAACTAACACATAAGGAAGGGAAACCCGAGGCCTATAAACAGTAAATTAATATTAGACAAACATAAAGGTATGTTTTCAGGCACTCGTAAGAAATAAAGAAGTAGAACACTTGGACAACAGAAAAACAACAGACGTGAGTGGCTTACCCAGGGTTCAAACCCCGTACCTTCCGTACGACAACTCCGCCTAGCTATCAAGCGAATCACACTGACCCCACGGCCAGCCAGGCATCCCCAAAAAAAGATGCTTTGCTGGCTATTTATCAGTACGAAACACACAAGATAACACCGGAAGTATACAGTGGGCAACTCAGCCCTTAAATGACGCAATCACTTCTGTTGTTCTCCTATTAACAGTATGTGTCAGTCCAAACAAGACAAAGACCTTGATACTGGGTCCAGTAAATAGTAGAAGACTTAAGGACATTAGTATAGAACAGAGGGTAGGTTTCTGGTATTGTATAAACATAAATAACTAACACATAAGGAAGGGAAACCCGAGGCCTGTAAACAGTAAATTAATATTAGACAAACATAAAGGTATGTTTTCAGGCACTCGTAAGAAATAAAGAAGTAGAACACTTGGACAACAGAAAAACAACAGATGTGAGTGGCTTACCCAGGGTTCGAACCCCGTACCTTCCGTACGACAACTCCGCCTAGCTATCAAGCGAATCACACTGACCCCACGGCCAGCCAGGCATCCCCAAAAAAAGATGCTTTGATGGCTATGGGGTCCCTTCCTTATGTGTTAGTTATTTATGTTTATACAATACCAGAAACCTACCCTCTGTTCTATACTAATGTCCTTAAGTCTTCTACTATTTACTGGACCCAGTATCAAGGTCTTTGTCTTGTTTGGACTGACACATACTGTTAATAGGAGAACAACAGAAGTGATTGCGTCATTTAAGGGCTGAGTTGCCCACTGTATACTTCCGGTGTTATCTTGTGTGTTTCGTACTGATAAATAGCCAGCAAAGCATCTTTTTTTGGGGATGCCTGGCTGGCCGTGGGGTCAGTGTGATTCGCTTGATAGCTAGGCGGAGTTGTCGTACGGAAGGTACGGGGTTCGAACCCTGGGTAAGCCACTCACGTCTGTTGTTTTTCTGTTGTCCAAGTGTTCTACTTCTTTATTTCTTACGAGTGCCTGAAAACATACCTTTATGTTTGTCTAATATTAATTTACTGTTTACAGGCCTCGGGTTTCCCTTCCTTATGTGTTAGTTATTTATGTTTATACAATACCAGAAACCTACCCTCTGTTCTATACTAATGTCCTTAAGTCTTCTACTATTTACTGGACCCAGTATCAAGGTCTTTGTCTTGTTTGGACTGACACATACTGTTAATAGGAGAACAACAGAAGTGATTGCGTCATTTAAGGGCTGAGTTGCCCACTGTATACTTCCGGTGTTATCTTGTGTGTTTCGTACTGATAAATAGCCAGCAAAGCATCTTTTTTTGGGGATGCCTGGCTGGCAGTGGGGTCAGTGTGATTCGCTTGATAGCTAGGCGGAGTTGTCGTACGGAAGGTACGGGGTTCGAACCCTGGGTAAGCCACTCACGTCTGTTGTTTTTCTGTTGTCCAAGTGTTCTACTTCTTTATTTCTTACGAGTGCCTGAAAACATACCTTTATGTTTGTCTAATATTAAAGAATTGTATGCAACCTTGTTTTAACCCAGGAAAGTTCATCCGGATGAGAAGGCAGCTACGTGTTGGTGTTTCTTGACACGTGATGTTGCGTATAATGTAATGTTAGTGCTCACCTTAGTTGGTGACTCAGCTCATCTCACAATAACTGTCATAAGAGGTTTTGATGTTACTAAATGTATAGGCTATCCTGGACAAATAGGTATATCAGAGGATACCAGGATAGCGCCAGATAAGAGACTGGTCTTATAAGAAATACCCCCTTCTCTGAAAAGAACAAGGGTGTATAGACAATCAAGATGGGGGTCAAGCTATGTAAGTTCTCAGAGTAGATGATGATGATCTCTGAGTCCCTAACCGCTACCTCTACTGATCCCAAATGATTTAGCTACGGGTCTAGGAAAAATGTATTTACTTTATTAAATGATTAATTTCAAACAGAACTTCAACTTAATAAAATTAATTAAGCAAGGCTGTATGAAAGTTTATGTACAATTTAATTTTCCTGAACCTCAATCTTTTGGGTCAGGAATTATTAAAATCAAGAAAGGTTATTTACATAACGAAATAAATCATTTGGAAACTCTGGTCCATGTCTTTTAAAGGGTCACTGGAATGACTACACGTACTGTTACTGTTCTTAATATTAATACTGCTACCAGTCTTACACTGCAAGGTCTACTACTTTCATCATCCCCACAGTGGTTAAGTTTTATTGGGTGAATGAGGTTGGATGAATCGCCATTGCCTTTCTAAAGGACTTATCTTCAGAATGTTGCTGCTTCAGTTCTTTGAATAGTAGTCAGGATCACCAACTCTGTGAATCCTGGCTGAAAAGATGGGGTCTATCTCCAGTCTTTAGATGGAGCTCTCAACTCCCACACGCTCTTCTTCTCAAGAAATTGCAGCCACGAGGTAAATTCGTGATATAACATGGAATAGAAGGACAATCCATTCCCTGTAGAGATCTGCCTCAATTAATTCACCCCTAACAATATTAAAACTCACCAGGGTCAGGCATTTGTGCTAACAAGTTGCACAAGACCTTGAATACCGTTGTCTATCATCAGTTTTCATGCCATAACTCCTTCTCTGGGTTCATCAAGTCTTGGGTACCTCGTCCATGTTTGGCTTCCATACAATAATCATGGCAAGTACAATACAGCATGTGACCTGTTGATTACTTCATTCTAACCTTCCCTAGCTGTTTATTACATGATCTATGAACAGGGTGTCACTCCAGAAGAAAATACTAAATTAAATCGCTTCTAACACTCACTGTCGTAAATTTGCAAACACTATACACCAATTTTTCAAGTCGAACAAGCCTGCTACTACACGCATTCCTACGTAGGTCAGCGTGACCCAACACATCTCATCGTCAGTTATACTTTCGAACAAATATGGCACACATAGCCTGTTTACTTTACAGGTCAATTCTTTTAACAAAGTATGCAAATAAAATTATCAACCTTACCCTCAGGTAAATAAGTTCACACACACTCAAGCTGACTGGCTGTAAAGGGGTTCTTAGCCCGCGCTACCAGTCCAACCGGCAAAGGCTTGGTCTACAGTCTTTTTGTATACGTCAGCTCAGTGTGATTTTTATGATTTCAATGGCGGAAAACTATAAAAGTTTGTTATTATTTATAGCAATACACCCGGCCAATCAGAGAGAAGTCACAAAGTTAATTTTTGGATTGTAGTATTTATGCGATTCTAAGCGTGTCTGTGTGATCTGACTAAATTTGAACATTTTATATTTCAGTTATATGTAGACCGATTTTAATTATCAAAAGTGATAATTAAACGGCCTAGTTTTCTCTATCGTTCTATATAGTTTTCCTTTAATTATTCCTTTGCATTCAAATGTGGGTAATTTTTTTGTAATTAAATTGGGCCTTACCCTGATGTGAAAATCTCACTAAATTAAATTTTCTACTACCATAAAAAAAATTTTATGAGGGAATCTTTATGTGTATATGTTAAGCAATATCAGCGCTATAATTTGAGATATCCCTTTCATTTTAAGTATCTTTAGTTATTAAGAAATAAATTATCTACGTTCGGTCAAAAACACTTACTTACTTACTTAGTCGTTCCTCTTCTACCGTGAGGTGTAGAGGTTTGGAAGAGAGAGCGCCAGACTATCCTATCGGCTGTCTTTTTCCTGGCCTGGTTCCATTCTAGTCCTCGGTCCTTCAAAGATTGTCTAATATTGTCCTCCCAGCGGACTCTGGGTCGTCCTGGAGGTCTGGATCCCTGGCTCTTTGTTTCCATGCTTGTCGTGGTAGCCGATCTTCTCCCATTCTGCAGACATGGCCAAACCATCTTAGTTGGGACTGTTCTATTTGGGTCTGCAGCGGGTGGGATTTTAGGCCTTGACGTATCGTCTGGTTGCGGACCATGTCTCTTCTTGTTACTTCAACCACCTTCCTCAGATACCTCATTTCTGAGGTTTGAATCTGGCTTTTGTGGGTTGTAGTCATTGCCCATGACTCGCATCCATATGTCAAGACTGGGACATAGGTGGAGCGGTATACAGCCATCTTCGTTTTCTTACCAACCTCTTTCTTGCTGAGGAATCCTCGATTTATGGCCTGATAAAGTCTCCCAGCCGCTGCTTTTCGAGTGGCCAACTCTTCTTTGATGCCCCCCTTTCGGTCTATAATAGCTCCGAGATATTTAAAGTGGTCGACCTGCTCCAGGACCTGTTCTCCCAACTTAATCTGATGTTTTCTTTCTTCTCGTGATATCACCATGGATTTTTTTAGAGCTGCTTATGACCATCCCTCTCTTCTCCAGCTCTTCCTTCCAGACTTGCAGGTTGGATTGGAGATGTGTCTCTGATTTAGCAATCAGGACAACATCATCAGCAAATGCTAGCTCTGAAATACAGACCTGTCTCATCTTCCAGTACCCCACTGAATACTTTCTTGTTCTCTCCTTACATGCCTTGATGACATCGTCCATGAGGAGTATGAAAAGATAAGGTGACAGGATATCGCCTTGTCTTACAGCAGTGGTGGTCCTGAACTCTTCTGACTTATAGTTTGCTGTCCTCACATAATTTCTGCAAGACTTGTAGAAGCTCTGTATAGCATGAATCAGAGGTGCTGGAATGTTCTTCCTTGCCAAACAGTCCCAAAGTTCGCTCCAGGGGACCCTGTCAAACGCCTTTTCCAGATCTATGAAACAAAGATGGATCTCACTCTTGTACTCAAGGGCCTTTTCACTCAGCTGCCTGAGTGTGAAGATTAGGTCTTGAGTACTTCGGTTTGCTCGGAATCCGCACTGGGCTTCATCCAATTGTGGCTCAGCTAGGCATCGGAGTCTCTGCTCTAGGATTCTAGAGTAGATTTTACCAGGGACACTGAGAAGGGATATGCCTCTGTGGTTTCCACATTGTCGATTGTCACCCTTTTTGAAAATCGGTGTTATAATGGCAATCTCCCAATCCTTTGGTATGGCCTTGTTGCACCATGCTGCCTGTAGGACCCTTAGGAGTAATAGGTCGCCTGATGCTCCCATGTACTTAACCATTTCTGGTGTTATACCATCATGCCCTGCTGCTTTGCCCATCTTGATTTTCTCCAGTGCTGCCTTCAGTTCTTCCATCTTTATGTCATCTTCATCACCATTTGTATCCTCTTCTGTGCTAGTGGTTATCATTTCTGATGCTCTACCTTGCTCACCATCAAGGAGTTCTGAGAAATATTCTTTCCATCTTTCCATTACTTCCTTCGGGGCAGTAAGCAATTTGCCTTGCTTGTCCTTTATAAATTTAAGAGGACATTGTTTTTCCTTCCTCATATTCTTTAGGGTCTTATAGAACAATTTCTGGTTTTCTTGCGCATCCTTTTCTAGCTTTTCTCCAAATTCTTCCCAGGACTTCTGTTTTGCTGCTAGCACCTTGTTCTTTGCTTCTGTTCTGAGTATCACATATTCTCTATATTTCTCTATTTGTCCTGCTGTGTTTTTAGCTCCTAAATATTGTTTCCATGCCATTTTCTTTAATCTTATTTTCTCTTTGACTTCCTCTGTCCACCAAGGTGTCCTCTTTCTCTTGTTCCCAAGTCGGACTTCACCACATGCTTCTGCAGCAGCTGTCTTTATGATGTCCTTGAATTTAAGCCACAGGGTTTCCAAGTCATCAGGTTGTTCTTCTGTGTTTCTCACCGCTGTAGCAATAAGCCCCTGATATCTGGTCTTAATTTCTGGCTCTTTCAGCTTGTAGGTCTTAATGCTCATTTCTTCCGTTCGTTTACTTGGTTTCTTGCGTGGTGCTGGACAGTTCCTAGGCTGAGCAACTCTTTCAGTTGTTCTTTTGATTGTAAGCAGGTAGTGATCACTTCCAATCTCTGGCCCCCTCCAGACTCTAGCATCCCGGACATATTTGAATGAGCTCCTCCTAACAATGGCATAGTCGATCACTGACTTCTCATTCTTTGTTGGTTCACACCTAGTGTATGCATGTATGCGCTTATGGGGGAACTTTGTGTTGGTAATGATCAGATTCTGCTCACTGCAGAATCTGAGGAGTCGCTTTCCATTGTCATTGAGAGTATCTTCTCCATATCTTCCGATAACTCCACCCCATCTAGCATGGTCATTTCCAACTCTGGCATTGAAATCTCCGAGCATGATAATTTCATCTAGGCAGTCATCCACTGTCCTTTGAAGCAGCTCGAAGAATTCTTCCTTGACCTCTGCTCTCTCATCCTCATTTGGCCCATACACTATGACCAGGATTGACTATGGTTTCTCCTTCTTTTAGTTTTACAACCATAATGCGCTCCGAGACAAAGTTCCATCCCTTGATACTATCTTTCTGGTTTTTGGCCACAATGCAACCCACACCCCCTTTAGCTCTTTCAGATGTGGGTACACCACTGTATAGCAGAGTGTTGCCATCGAGATCCATGACTCCTTGTCCCTTTTTCTTTGTTTCGGTAATAGCCAGGATTTCTAGTTTTGCTTTCCTCATCTCTTCCATCAGCTCCTCTTCTTTCCCATTTATACTTCTTGTGTTCCATGTTCCATAAGTCGTAGTCCGTAGTCCGTTCCAGTTCGTCGCCTTTAGAATCAGTCCGGTTTTCTCTCTTATATTGCTTGTAATCATAGTTTAAGACAAACAGGTGATTGGCCTGTTGTGCCTTTGCATGGTGGAGGGGCTGCCTCCTTACGGCCTCAAAAACACAAAATAGGTATTTATTTCGCGTCAACCAAAATTTTCTTACCACTACAAAATATGGAAACGATTTGATTGGTTGTTAAATTTTGTACTATGCTCTTCGATAATTTTTTGGAGTGGGCGGTAACTTTTTACTTGTTGCTTATAAAAATTCAAATACACTAGATAAATTGTTGGCGGTAAATTTGACTTGCCCCTCAGAAAAATTTCAAATACTGTAGTTATTTATAGATTTAAAATTACGATAGCTAGTTTGTTTTTGAGCGGGGAATTTGAGCGTGTTGTCATGCGGATTCACTTCACTACAATAACACATAAGTGACTGACGACAGTTAACACAGACACCATGATAACTAACTGTTTCACTGACAGACATCTTCTAAAATCACTAACAGTAATTAGCTTAATCACCGACGACAACTACAATAAATAATAAAATGTTTATTAAGATTAAATGTTATGTATATAAGAATATTGAAGCATGCACTGTACACCTATATAACAAATATAATTCTCATCTCTATTTCTACTGTACTACACTTACTAATTCTATCATCACCTAATAAGACTGAGAATCTCTGTTTTCATTCTTCTTAATTAATTCACTCTGTTCTCCACAAAGAACAAAAACCTGAGAACCATTGCTCTCTGTCGTACAGGTAGGTTCGAGAGTTATTTATGGTCCCGTCTGAGTAGAGTGGATGGTGATAAGTACGTGAGAAATAAAGGTATGAGAAATATATTTCAAGGGTGAATAGTTTAAGGAGAAGATCTGTCTCTGGAATGAGTAAGTTTCTCTAGTCCAGCCTATCTATACGACTATAATTTAGTACAAGAAATCTTTCCCTCCTCATACATGTAAATATAAGATTAACTACACACACACACACACACACACACACAGCTATGTGACGACAAGACACACAAACGTGAAAAACTAAGATTGATTGGGTATGGGTCTGACCAACACACAAAGTTAAGTTTATTTTGTTGTTTATTATCATTAAACTTGACAACATCGAATATCTAAAGACAAATCGAATAAAAAATCACATTTACATACATAGGAAAATAACAGAATAAATGTGCCCTCTCCTTATTGAGAAAAAGAACCCAAAAAGTTAATAACCCAAAGGTCAAAGGTTAGCACTATGTTACAGAATAAACAGTAAAGAACAAGTTCTTACTATATGCTACCCAGTAAAGTAAACACTTTTAAGCAAAATCAAGATTGATACAATTCCTGTAACAAAGAAAAATAGTCACTCTCTCTGTCATACTCTCTCTGTTATACAGTGGCCACTCAATCACCCTACCTATTCTTGGTGATATCCCTTTGGAATTACAATGGTTCCTGAATATACTAATGTCAGGTGTATTTCCCAAATTGGCCCCAGTCCATCCTCTAACAATTAAGATTAATGAGGGGGGCGCCAAATTTGGTGGTTTATTCCTGGATGAACAAATGTCACTTCGAACAGTTAGTGCAGAAAACCGAGATCTTGGGGTTCACAGTAAACAGAGGAAAATACTTCCAGTATTGAGAAACATCTGGTTGCTAAAAACTGTTACAATTGATAAAAGATGGTAGTCCTATCGGCTAGCTCTAAGGTGAGTGCCGATTCTGAAACAGCGTAAATTCGGGATGATAATCTTGAATACGACTGTCAGTCGTCAGATAATGTTATTGTTATGTATAACCCCAGTGGGCTAATAAAATTGAAAAAAATATTGCTGGCCTTTATAAGTCCAGTTAAATTTACCAGTTAAAATGTTTCTTGGTCTCTTTGGCCAATCCTGTTCACAAATGAACTTAGGGAAGCACAAGCTAAGAAAAAGACAACATTAACCAATCAGTAAATGAAGAAGAAAAAACCGCTGGACGGCCTTTGATCAGGTCAGAAAATACTCATGAAAAGATCCCCACGAATGCTATTAACACATTTAGCGAAATGGTTCTAGCTATTGCGTGCTTAGACAACTTCAAAAATTCTGAGTGACGACTGATAGCTGGTTTAGGAAGACACAGTTTATATATCATCATGGTTGCTCAGATCTATAGATGATGCTGCTTTTCACACTATAGTGTATAGCAGAGAAACAGAAACATGAGTCCCCCAGATAAAAGTTTTACGGTCTCTCTGTCTCACCGCCATCAAAGCTTAAATCCGTGTAACGGGGTTCTCGAAGATTTTGCCCGCTTCCGAAGATCAAAGAACTCGGGGTTTCCCTCTGTGTACGAACATCAAAGGGTACTCGGGGAAATGTTTTTGCCCGTGAGTCACATGGACCGGTGTTATTCACGTGCGGTCTGTCAGGTATTCGATGATTGACAGATCAGCTCGCGTGAGAAACTCGGGTAAACAAACCTGATTCGCTCCCTGTTATGACTGGCAGGTCACGAAAGTTTGTAAACAGCTTCGTTTGATTATGCAACATGAGAAAAGAGGCGTGGATGAAAATAAGCTTGTGTGAGTAAGGCAGGCAAAAAATGCGTGGTTTTGCTAGCAAATCATAAAACGCTAGCGAGATTACAAGGCTGTCAATTTATTGTAGGCTATATTTCCATTATACGTCACACTCTCTTCAGTACATAAAAAGCTACATCAGCTTAGAAGTTACATTGATTTTCAAAATCTCGTGTAAAGTAATAATATTCTCTTTTCTTAATATTCAATGAACATTTCTCATTAGGTTTTACAGTATCTATCATTAAGTATCGAGTCAGTGGTTCTCAATATGTTTACTTACAAGTGGCATCAAAGGCTAAGCGCCTGAAATAAAATCACCACTTTTTATACATCTATTGCCTGCCAGTCTGCAGGATCATACATTTTCACTTCATTACAACCGCTCCCCCAACGGCGTGAAGTTATAAATATTCATTACATATTCTATAGCGTTAAACGCAGAATAATATTTACTTTAAAATGACTTAAGTTCCGCTTGTGATTCACAAAGTCACCTTAGCGGGTTAAGATCATTGGTTAACAGCTTGAGAACCACTATCTCTCTTTCTTACTTCGTTACAATCCTCGGAGTTACTTGGAATATTCAGAGCGATGCCCAAAGAACATTACTCAACAAATAATCCGCCCTACTAAAGCAAACCACAAAGTATATCAGAACATTACAGAGTCGCCCTAAAACTCTAAAGCTCTATAAAAATACTCTCTCCAGTATTCTGTACTAACAAGAACTTTATTCTAACACTAAGGTTATCTAGAAATGCTCTTCTTAACTGTTATTATTATTATTAGCTATTCACTACAAAACCTACCTATTTAAATCTATACATCTTTCCTACTTTATCATTTGTCCACGCATTAGCTAGTCTAGTCTATAACAAACTTCCTATATTTTTAGTTCTCTTCTCTAAAAGTCTTCAACTCTCTAAATCTAAATCTCCATAAAATCTAATCTGTCGGTCTCTAGATGTTGTTGTCTGTGCTAACAATAGTATTTATACCCCTCCATTTTGCACCCGGCAACTGTTTTTCTCTGTTGTTTTCTGGGAAAGTGTCAGGAGTCCCTTATTTCTGTAAACCTGACAACAGTGTAAAATGCTGATTTCAGCACGTATCTTGTCTTTCTCAAGTCCTAATTAAACGACTCAATTGCACCAGCGCAGGTGTTCTCGTGAACAAACGTCCACTTGTTTATAGTTACAACCAAATTTATTTTCCTAAATGTAATTAACGTCAATCAACATTACATCCCTTTCTCTTATTACATTTGTATTTGTCCTAAAACGACCTTGAGGTGTGAAAACATTTCTATAACATTTCACATCCATTTGACACATGACGTGTCACAGTGATCTGCGCTCCATGCCTTTGTTTAAAGTAAAACCTCACTAGTTAAACGACCAGTGCAGGTGTTGTCGTGGATAGATGTCCACTGTTTATAGTTATATCTACATTCCTTTTCCTATAAATTCAACAAGATATCATTCAAAATATACATTGTTTTGTCTTTGTTTTTGGTGTAAATTTATAGTGGTCTCTTAAAAAGTGTGAGAACGATCGTATTAAACTTAAAACAGCTGTCACTTAAAGTATGCCAGTAGCATATCGTGCACAGATGTGCAGTACTCAGTGACCCGCACGGGATTCTACCAACAACACGAGCGATGCCTTCTTGTTTTGTTTAAGCATCCTTTTGATTGACATCTCTCGACCTCCGGGTCACTTGTTGTGAACCGAAATTTATTTTGTAACAATTAAATGTGAGAAATAATACTGCATGTTTTAGATTGCACGTTAGAAGTTATCTTTATGATTTATTATATTAAGCTGTAGTTTATTTGAAGCTATGCTACAGATGGAGCATGCAGCCATTGCGTGGTCACACTACTACATAAACAATATGGACTTAGTATTAAGAAGTCTTTAACACTTCCCTCCAATGCGGCAGTGTCAGCGGTAGGACTACCTATAAGTATAACAAAACCAACGCTACGGCCAATACATCTTCGTCTGGGTCTACTTCCGATATAAGTCATCTTCAACAAGTACTAAGCCAGCTGGCATGGGTAATCACGTCTTTACGCAACTTCATATGCCTAGGGTTGTTTATCACTTCTGTTATTGACTTGTTTCCATGCCACAATGATAACTGTCCAGTACCTTCTCTCTTTGTCTTCTCTCTCTCTGTTTTCTCTTCAATTTTTCCTGTCGTCACAAAAATATTCCAGCTTTTGGGATTTTATTCATTATTTTCCTTTCCGCTCCACGGAGCCGCCACTGCACTGGATTTCGTTATAGAAAGCCTGCATCAAGTATTCGCATGCTCTTGCAGAGGTAGTTTCGGTAGCAACGTGATGAGGGTGCCCGCCTTGTGGATACCTTTATATTAGTCACCTTGTACGAGATTTCCGAGGCAGTAGCCAAACTACTTGTTAGGTTCGTCAGACCCCAGGAAACTACACGGGGCGAAATCTTACTACTTGGGCGACTTTCAGCGTCTCTGCTATCAGAGTTTAGGGCTGAAGTGTCAGACGTGGTTGTAGGCGCCTTTAAAAGATGCTTGAAAATTGTGACGTATCCTTTTTTTCATATTAAACGTTGTGACGTATAATGGAAATATAGCCTACAGTATCTGACAGTCTTTCGTGACCTGGAAGCGTTCTATGATTTGCTTGCAAAACCATGCATTTATAGCCTGCGTTTACTCACACTTTAATCCACGCCTCTTTTCCTTGTACGTAAACAAACGAAGTTGTTTACCAACTTCCGTGACCTGCCAGTCATTACATGGAGCGAATCAGGTTTGTTTACCTGAGTTTCTCACGCGAGCTGATCTGTCAATCATCGGATATCAGACAGACGCACGTGGAATAAAACCGGACCTTTTTGAAGTGAGTCACTTGGGAAAACCTTTTGTCTTGGGAACTTAGGTTTCGGATTTCCTGCTATGCACAATAGTGTGAAAGTTCGCATCCTCTTGAGATCATAATACCATGATGATATATAAAATGTCTTCCCAAACCAGATATTAGTGTCACTAAGAATTTTTCGGATAGTCTAAACACGTAGTCTAGAGCCATTGTGGAAGATGTGTTAATAGTATTCGTGGGGATTTCATTCTGATTTTCTGGTAATAGAAATTTGTGCTTAAGTGTTAAAGTGTTAAAGTTTTTACCATTATAATTCACTATGATTTTCTAGCATTAAGACCAGTGAAATAATAACTCGTAGCTAATTTTTTACCAGTTGTTCAGTTTAATGATAATTTTACCACCCGCTTTCTCACACAAAAAGAGACGTTTTAGTTGACTAATTAATATGCTAGTCGAGACTGATAGGGATCATAGAATTCACGTTATATTTCATTTTGGGCAATTTTAGTAAGTGTGCGTATGGATAATTAAGTAATAATTGACAATGTACGCTGATCGTTGACCGGGGCAGGAGGGGAAAGGCTGCATACCTCAACCAAACCTGCACTCGCTAAGCGACGAGCGATAGGATAGGCTAAAGACACCGTGTGCCGGTTAACTTTAATCAGGACTGACGGAGTGGATAGGAGATCGTCTTTGTCCCTTTCGTGTGCATATATGTAGAGATAATAGTAGCATTTTTGTTCTTAATGTTTCTTTATTCTTAAGCAGACCTGATCACAATAGCGGCCAGCGGTCTTTTTATTTTCTTCATTTTACTGGTTGGTGAATGATGTCTTCTTCTTGGCTTACACGTCCCCAAGTTCATTTGTGAACAGGATTGGCCGAAGAGACAAATAAACATTTAATTAGTAAATTTAACTGGACTATAAAACTCAGAAATATTTTTTTCAATTTTATCAGCCCACTGGGGTATAAAGCAAATACCATTACTCTCGACTTTTGACAGACGTATCCAAGTGGATTCTATCCAGAAGAGTTACGCTGTTTCAGAATCGGCACTCACATAGAGCCAGCCGATAGGATTACCATCAGTTATCAATAGTAACAGTTTTTAGCAACCAGATGTTCCCAAATACTGGAAGTATTTTCTACTGTTTACTGTGAACACAAGACCTCGGTTTCTACACTATTCGAAGTGACATTTGTCTATCCAGGAATCAACCACCAAATTAGGCGCCCATGTTGTTAATCTTAATTATTAGAGGATGAACTGGGACCAATTTGGACGATAAAAACAATGGAAATTTTATATTCAGGATAATTGTATTTCCAAGAGATTTCACCAAGAGTAAGTAAGGAGCGATTGAATGGCCACGTATAACAGAGAGAATGAATATTTTTCTCTGTTACAGGAAAATTGTATCATCTTTGATTCTGCTTAAACTTGTTTACTTTAATGGGTAGTAGATATAGTAAGAATTTTCTTCTTTACTGTCTATTCTGTAACATAGTGCTAACCTTTGACTTTTGGGGTTATTAACTTGTTGGGTTCTTTTTTTCAATAAGGGGAGGGCACATGTATTCTGTTATTTTCCTATGTATGTAATTCTGAGTTTATTTGATCTTTCTTTAGATATTCGATGTAAAGTTTAATGATAACAAACAACAAAAGAAACTTAACTTTGTGTGTTGGTCAGACCCATACTTAATTTACCGTAGTTTTTCACGTTCGTGTGCCTTGTTGTCACATAGCTGTGTGTGTGTGTAGTTAAACGTATATTTCTAGGTATAAGGAGGAGCAAGATTGTCTTGTACTAAATTATAGTCGTATAGAAGGCTGGACTAGAGAAACTACTCATTTCAGGGACAGATCTTCTCCTTAAACTATTCACCCGTGAAATCTATTCTCACACCTTTATTTCTCACGTACTTATCACCATCCGCTCTACTCAGACGGGACCATAAATATCTTTCAAACCGATCAAATTACGACAAAAGTCCACATTCTTTAGTCTCTGTCTATGTGTGACAGATGTTCTGATTCAATCAATCAATTAATACCCATTAGCTCCCCAAGGACCATAAGCCTTGACCAAAGACATACCACGTCCTCCCGTCGCATGCCTTCATTGGTCTTTCTATTGTGACCGGGTCTGTTGGCCAGTCAATTGTGTTGTGCGCAGGTAAATATTTTGACGAGAGCTAATTCTTCAATACGTTTCTGGTTCAAGTCGTTACAGGCCTTTCGCCTGAGGTGGAAATTCCTGATCTTAGTTTATTCTTCTTCCCAAAGTCCGTTCTTACCCTTTTAGGTTTAGTGAAAAGCAATACCTCGTATAATGGTTTGTCAAAGTAATCCACTGTAACGTTCCAAAGAAAACTCAGCAATGTAGAAAAATAAAATATAGTTTATTAACGTCATTAGAACAGCAATGTTATTGACACAATGGTGAAGTACTTGTTTCTTGCTTACACAAAGTAGTGAGTATCAAAAATGAAAGTGTATATCCACAGGAATAATATATCCAATAGAATAAAATACAAACTTGTCTACTTAAAAACTAACTTGTCTACTTAAAAATACTTATCTAACTTGAAAACTTGTCAAGTTAAAAACTTATCTTGATAATCTCAAAGACGAAGTTCACCTAACACTATCTGTAAAATCCTCTCGCCTAATAAATCCTAAAAATCTGTAAAAGCCTTTCTATCGCCCACGTCTCTACTTTTTATACTATTTCTTCTTTTTTCCCGCCAATTTTCACACGATGCTTTCTTTTTTCACACGGTACAATTATTTATATTTGCACGCGCTTTCTCAGTTTTTCGACTTTTTCCACACGTCTCTCTCTCTCTCTCTCTCTCTCTCTCTCTCTCTCTCTCTCTCTCTAACAACGGAAAAAACTCAGATTAGCAACTCCCACTTTCACAAAATGTTCCATTTACTATTGCATTTACTATTGTTTTGTTCTGGGACAGCTTTACAATGCTTCTCTCAAAGCTGTGAACTTTTCATGATACTGTGTTTTGTGCACAAATGTCTTAACTGCTTTTAACGTTGTTATTCTCATTGTATGTGGTTTTTAACACGTTGTCGTGGAATATTCTAATCCACATATATAAATTAAAAGGTAAATATAAAGCCTAACAAATAAATCTAATAAAGAAAAGAGCAATGGTAAAAGAACAGTGCTGTCACAATGACAGTACTCGAAATCCCCTTTGTTTTATGCTTCGTCTGCAAATTGTAACGCTTTCACGTTGATAGTAAAAGCCTACTATATTATTACCCGCTTTCTTCAATGAAACGTGTGCTGTATTTCTTGGAAAAACATTGAGATACCAAGCTGATCAATGACCTAATTTAAATATTTCATTCATTCCATTTTATACACGGCGTAACTAAAGACAGATGGACTAAAGGATAGAGAGAAGGGAGAGGCATAAAGCCGAACACGTGCAACACAAAACACGCGTCGCGCGATACACAATTACTACTATCACGCGTGTAAGGCCACATGCACTAACTTTTTCAGACGGACAGTGATAAATTCACTACCCTTCCCAGAGTTAGGTTTTAAAAAACCTGGGAAACGCTTATTAGAAAAGATAACATTATATGGGTTTACGTTTGAAAACATTACAGTACCCAGACAGCACATCTTCGAAACAGGAGGTAGAAGAAATTGCATATTTTGAACGCAGCCACTTAGCTCTATTAAATATATATATTTGGGTTCCTTAGGGTTTGCTGACAAAGAATATGTACAACGTTATGCAAATAGTCTAGGAATTAACAAGTTATAGCCAAAATAAAATGATGGTGCTGTCAGACAACACCCAAAATCAGAATCGCTCAGTGGTAGATTTTTTTACACCACCATTGTACGGGAAATGGGCCACAAGTTACATTTGAACTGATTGGCTGGAATGATATGTAAGGCTAAACACGATTAGTCGGGCTATAAATACTATCTTTGGTTGTTAGGGGAGACGTAGGAAGTTAAAATTTTTTCAAACACTTGTCGAAACGTGGCTCCATTGGCCAGACTCGCTGATATACTCACTTAGGAGCGTTAGTTCGAGACCACTAGTCAAATAAGCTTGATAAAGCAACAGTGCGTTGAAGCCAGCTCATATTTTTGCTAAATAAAAGCCTGGAACATAAGCAGATGGGAATTTGTGCCAGTAGTTGTGCCAGAATTCATTGCCAATCAACGTATCTGTGTTTGTTTCCATGAATTGTGGTAAGCTTGAAACATTCAGTATCTTTTAATGAAAATTGAATGTGAATTGTTAATTTATGCCTGTATATATGTGTAGTTCAGTAGCAAACATGATGTAAAGCCTATAATGCTCCAGCCTGAACAGAAGGTGTCGGAGGAAAGTAAAACTGCATGGAATGGCCAAACAGTACACTGACACCTAGATTATTGATTAGACAGAAATAATGCTGGAAGTGCAGAGGCGTAGTAACCATTAAGGAGGTAAATACTGGTATAAAGTATTTCAGATGAAGCTGACAGTTGGCCTAACGCTCTGAACTCAATGTTTGTGATGTATTGTGCTCAGTGTAAAAAGAGAGTATAAATTAGTTATGAAGTAGAAGGTACATCCTTCTTGTTTTCAGGGACCGTGGTCTTGATGGTATTGAGCAGCACCTGGTCAGAGCTTTGCTGAATCCAGAGTCGGACAGCATACTCCTTGGTCCATTTAGCTATCAGTGAGGTGTCTCCAGAGCCCAGGGGAGAAATCGAGCAGAGAAGTCTTTTCCTGCCGCCATCACACAAGATAAGCTGATGTGGCCAGCTGAGCTCAAAATTATGTACCCCCAGCTTAAAATGACCTTGTAAAAAATAACATTAAGAGGGGAATTAAATTGTTTTAATATCAGGAACTGAGAACATCTCCAATACTAGTCCCAATAAAGACAAACTATTGAAGTCATGATGACAAATACCAACAGAGCTTGAACAAAACAAAACCAGTATTACCTCATATTACTACTACACAACTGACACACATAGGATACTTTTAATAATATATGTCATTACCATATTCATATTGATAAATTCTGTACATATAACTTGTAAGTAAAATTGATTGTGATTCCTGGTTCCCTTTGTATTTGAATCAGGACACATATTCATTCATAACAGCAATGAATACATATTGTTATTTGAAAAGTTATCAGTGACTCCTTTAAGATATCCTTTAGAGTGTTATATGTATGTGAGTGTCACAGTGTTGTCAAGTGTGGTGGAATAAATTAAATTGTTTATCTGTCTGTTGTTGTTATGACTTACACTTCATCATACACATACCCTAGACATACAACGTAGTCATCACACTATTCCAGAATAATTCTGACTGAGGTATACATATGTGGCAGCAAGCAAGGTTATATATAATACACTACTCTTATTAGATATATATACCTTCACAGCTGATCTCAGTCAGTACACTAAGTCCCCTATAAATATTTATAACATCTCACTTCACCACACACGTATTAATGGTAGTGTATGTCGAGCGGTTACACTATGTCTTCCTCATGTTCACTTATGTTTCCTGTTCTCTTCTCCGTGTCTTTTTCCGTCGTTGTTTCTCTTACTCTGAGAGAACTTGTAGCCAGGGAGAAACGAGTTAATGAAACTTATGCACGATTGTTGGACGTCTGGGTGACACAGTGGATAAAGTGCTCCCTTCTCGAAGCAAAAGGACGGGGTTCAAAACCAGATCAGGGCATGTTCAAGTCTATCCATGTGTAAAAATTGGTACATGATTCTGCTTTTGGGTTAGGGAAGGCAAAGGCAACAAGGAAGAGAACTGGTCACTCCAGATCTTAAAGCTGAGACTTAAAATACGTGAAATCTCCAACACTTCACTCCCATACGGCAGTATCCACCATGGGACTCCCTTTACCTTCAATCGAAGATTTTCTCAACTTTCTGTCTGTGAAGATGAGATGTCACAGAAAGGAATTCAAAGATTATTTTTATTAAAAGAATTATCTCTAAAACCTCGAGCAGATAACATCTGTGGGTTGAAGATGTCTGTCTCGACTTCTGCACTTTCTGCCTCTCTTTCTGATGGAAGTTCAAGAGTTGTTCACTGTCTCCGACTCTCGCTACCGGTTGATGTGACAGTTGAGAATTAATTCAGAAACCTCGTAATTTAAGACCTCTCAGTTACCAATCCTAGTGACGTCATATTTAACCATTAACGCCCAGATTGGATCAGCTCAGATCAAGTGCCATCTTCCCATCAAAGGTTGATAGCTATAGCTCTTTAGCGTCTTTTACTTCTTGTCTAAATGATACACACTGATAGACTCTTTCTTGTCTAAATGATACACACTGACAGACTCTTTCTTGTAAATCTCCAGATGTTATCTTTCCACTTACATCGCTGTCTTCCTCTTGGACGTTTGCCGTCAGCTCTTACTTCTATTAGGGTCTTCAGTAAAGTTTTATATCTTTTTTATTTGATCAAATTATTTCATGTCTAACTTTGATCTCGTTCATTATTTGTGTTTTTATCCCTATCTTTTCTAGGACCTCTTCCTTTGTTTTTGTTTTTGTTTTTTCTGTTTCCATGAAAAAGTCCCATTATTTCCATATATCCATATCTCGAGAATCTCAATTCTTTCTTCTAACCTTTTGTTCATTTCCCATTGTTCTATACCACATAATAATTAAGAGTATGTAGATAAAACATCCCTTTTTCATTGTGTGAGTTATTTGTTTGCATGTTAACATGTGTCTCGTGTTGCTGGTCTTTCCAATCCTCTTCATGATTTATGTTTCACATTTGCCATTTTCTGTTATTAATAGATATTTGATGAACACATCCTACGCTAGTAATATAACCATCCATATAATAAAATCTTTTGAGTAGAGCAATATAAATGGAGAAAAATACAATATAACCACTAAAATCTTATACATTGTTTGTGTAGGACTATGCAAACCAAGAAATAGAGCTATGCGAACCAAGAAACAGAGCTACGTGAACCAAGAAACAGAGCTACGTGAACCAAGAAACAGAGTTATGCGAACCAAGAAACAGAGCTAAGTGAACCAAGAAACAGAGCTAAGTGAACCAAGAAACAGAGCTACGTGAACCAAGAAACAGAGTTATGCGAACCAAGAAACAGTGCTACGTGAACCAAGAAACAGAGCTATGCGAACCAAGAAACAGATCTATGCGAACCAAGAAACAGAGCTAAGTGAACCAAGAAACAGAGCTATGCGAACCAAGAAACAGAGCTACGTGAACAAAGAAACAGAGCTATGCGAACCAAGAAACAGATCTATGCAAACCAAGAAACAGAGCTAAAGGAACCGAGAAACAGGGATATGCGAACGAAGAAACGGAGATATATGAACCAAGAAACAGAGCTATGCGAACCAAGAAACAGAGCTATGTGAACCAAGAAACAGAGCTATGCGAACCAAGAAACAGATCTATGCAAACCAAGAAACAGAGCTAAAGGAACCGAGAAACAGGGATATGCGAACGAAGAAACGGAGCTATATGAACCAAGAAACAGAGCTACGTGAACAAAGAAACAGAGCTACGTGAACCAAGAAACAGAGCTATGCGAACCAAGAAACAGAGCTAAGTGAACCAAGAAACAGAGCTATGCGAACCAAGAAACAGAGCTATGCGAACCAAGAAACAGGGATATGCGAACGAAGAAACGGAGCTATATGAACCAAGAAACAGAGCTATGCGAACCAAGAAACAGAGCTACGTGAACCAAGAAACAGAGCTATGCGAACCAAGAAACAGAGCTATGCGAACCAAGAAACAGGAGCTATATGAACCAAGAAACAGAGCTATGCGAACCAAGAAACAGAGCTATGTGAACCAAGAAACAGAGCTATGCGAACCAAGAAACAGAGCTATGCGAACCAAGAAACAGGGATATGCGAACCAAGAAACAGGGATATGCGAACGAAGAAACGGAGCTATGTGAACCAAGAAACAGCTATGCGAACCAAGAAACAGAGCTACGTGAACCAAGAAACAGAGCTATGCGAACCAAGAAACAGAGCTAAGTGAACCAAGAAATAGAGCTATATGAATGAAGAACAAATACAATAGAACCACCAAGATCGTATGCATTGTTTGTATAGACATGCGCGAAACACGAAACAGATACAATAAAATTACCACGACCATACACATCGCTAGTGTAGAGCAAAAGGAGCGAAGAAACAGCTACAAAATAATTATCAAGATGTCATCAATCCTGTGTGTAGAGCTATGTAAGCAAAGAAACAGATACATTAGAACCAACCAGATCTAGTACATCGTTAATGCAGAGAAATACTAACCAACAAACAGGTGCACTATAACCATCAAGATTGTATGCATCGTTTGTGTTGAGCAACATTAGTAAACAAACACATACAGTGTAGCAACATTAGTAAACAAACACATACAGTGTAGCAACATTAGTAAACAAACACATACAGTGTAGCAACATTAGTAAACAAACACATACAGTGTAGCAACATTAGTAAACAAACACATACAGTGTAGCAACATTAGTAAACAAACACATACAGTGTAGCAACATTAGTAAACAAACACATACAGTGTAGCAACATTAGTAAACAAACACACAGTGTAAACATCCTCTCCTATGACAAAAAGACACGAGGTCCTAGTGACATTTCTGCTGCCAAAAATGGCCTCTTGTTCTCCGGGAAACTGTAATTCTCTATCAGAAAATGGAGTCTGTCCACGGATGCGGATTTTAGCTTTAATGAATGTCCCGTGTCGTGGTTTCCCTTAAAGTGACCCAGATTTGTGTCTCCGGTCTGTGACGTCTTCTGAGCCTTGGGAATTAATGTCTAGGGTTGTTTGGTTCTGATAAGAAAGGGAGAAAAAAACATTAACTCCAATCTGCACCATCGGCTGCGCCATCCTTGACCTAAAAGCCAGTCACCTTCTCTTTCCCCGTGAGAGAAGCTGCTAAATCATTTTCGTAGACACCGCTGTCCTAGCATAAAAATAAACCGGGAGAGGCAAAAGTCATTGACCCTCTCAAACCATCTTGAGTGTGAAGAAATTCGAAGTAGATTATTCTTATTTTTTTTATTTTTATTTTTATTTTTTTTTTGCAGGATTCCCTAACATTACAAGTACACAATATCTACCTTCCCTAATAATTTTTGTTGCATGCTATTATTCCCTCCCTCCCTATTGTCAGAAATTTTCTTAATGTTTGTTATTGCTATTGTTGATCAGAATCGATATCATTGTATTCCAGAATCGATATCATTGTATTCCAGAATTGATTTCATTGTATTCCAGAATCGATATCATTGTATTCCAGAATCGATATCATTGTATTCCAGAATCGATATCATTGTATTCCAGAATCGATATCATTGTATTCCAGACAAAACAAGAGATGCTCAGTCTCCGTTAGCAAATATCGAAGAGTGAATGCAAACAGTTCCTGTTACACGCTGGTTGTATACACCGGGTGCATTCTCACATGTGTCCATCCCTCCTTGTCTTACGTTTGATGCTAAATTACAGCAATCTTAGCCTTGCTGATTCACCCACTGCACTGGCATTCTCTAAATGGCAATCATTAACTGTACTCAGTATATCTTCCTTATCCATATCCAATGCACCCACTACGGGTGCTCTTGAAGCTAGACTGTCAGCTCTTCCATTGCCGCGCACCCCTGCATGACATGATGAGTAGATCCACACTAATTCTAACTCCAGCAGATTCTTTTTATACGGATATTTAAAGGTCAAGGTACATCGACTGAAACCTAAAACATTAGACGATCTAAATACAGCAACAATACCAAATGACAGAACGCTAAAATTAGTTATTGGTAATTGTAAAGTTATTTATCATTAACAAAAGGTGCCCATGAGTGTTCAAACTTAAAGTCAGCGTTTAAAAAACAAAAAACACCACAAACTCTTTGACATAAATCTTTGTCAGTTCTTTGAATCTTGACTTATGGATGCCACTCATGGGCAATGAGAAAAGTGGTTGAAGTAACAAAAAGAGGCAAGGTCCACAACCAGACTACGCGTCATAGCCAGCCCCTGAAGCCACAAATGGGACAGTTCCAATTACGATGGTTTGGCTCGTCTGCAGAATGGGAGAAGATCAGCTGCCACGACAAATATTGAAAACGACCCAGAGTTGGATGTGAGGACAACATTAGACAATCTCTGAAGGACCGAGGACTAGATTAGAACCAGGCCAGGGGGAATACAGCCGATAGGATAGTATGGCGCTTTCTATAGCAAACCTCTACACCCCAACGTAGAAGAGGAACGACTAAGTAAGTAGTTATTATTGTTCTTTGAAACTCCTCTGTTGTTGCTGTATTGAGGTCCGTATTTCACTTACGCATACCATTACATAGTAGAACCACAGGTTTTAAGCAAAAAAAAAAAAAAAAAGGAAAGGGACTTATGGCTAGCCCTTTATAATAAATTTTAATTTTAAATACTAGATTTATCCAACTGTTGTATATGATATACTGGGCGGGGCACCAATGGACGCAACTCTACACTATGATGGTGATGGCCTAGTGAATGTTGTCAATAAGATCTCTGGAAATTGGCTCGTTAAGAAAGAAAGGGACCTATTCAATTTAAGAACAAGAAGGAGAAAAGGCGAATGCTCTCCACTACTTAATGTTTTCAAATAAATCATGGAAAGTGTTCTATTGCCCTACAACATTAGCTTCTTTCCTAAATCTCAATAAAGAAAAAGCCCCCAACCTTCTAAATGAAGGATTTTGCATATCTGTAAATATTTAACCCAGACAGCAGGAGATACTTTAAATAACTAGGTAATGATCAACACGACTATACAGTTTATTACTCAAATATATACACATATAGGGTTAGTAGAAAGTAAAAAAGATGATGGCGACGGATAATCCACACACAGATATAATGTAAAAATGTAGTTAATTAACTATGAGAGTGAAACTAGGTAAATAGTGAAATGATGATGTGATATATTAAGTGTTACCACGCTCATGACCATGCTACAAAGTTCATGAGTCTTTCAAATTTCCTCCACTGTATGTGTATGCACAGAAATGCACCGACTGGTCAATGTAGATATCTGTTACCCTGAGCTGATTATCTAGAAGACGAGTAATTATAGATGAAACTCTTGCAAATGAAGTAGCGAGAACGTGTATGATGTAATGCCCATCAACGCTTAGAAATCTCTATAGCGTCGACAAAATTTTGACATTTGTTTCAGGAAAATGTCTGCTGTCTGCTCTTGAAAAGGCCTTGACTATACTGGAGCTCTTCACGAAATGATCTTCTGGTATCAAGTGTGTTTCGTGCATTGAAGCTTTCTTTAATGAATTTAGTCGTGCAATACACGATTAGAGTAGATGCATTCATTTCATGCACTGACGCATTGATTAGTGAAATTAGTTCAGGCTATAAGCTTTCGTGTGGTTTAAACTTGATATATATATATATATATATATATAATATATATATATATATATATATATATATATATATATATATATATATATATATATATATATATATATATATATATATATATATATATATATATATATATATATATATATATATATATATATATATATATATATATATATATATATATATATATATATATATATATATATAGACGAATCAACTTGTGAGCACTTGATCTTGATATCTTGACGAATCACTTGTAATTATGTGATCTTGATATATAGACTCATCAACTTGTGAGTATGTGATCTTGTGATCTTGATTCAGAAAATACGCTTTTCATTGAGTTGGGCTTGATATATAGAAGAATCAACTTGTGCGAGCTTTAACTTGACTCAGAGGATAAGCTTGTGAGTGAGTTGAACTTGATATATATATATATATATATATATATATATATATATATATATATATATATATATATATATATATATATATATATATATATATATATATATATATATATATGCGAATCAACTTGTGAGCACTTGGTAAACAGATAACTAAAATGTTGCGTCACCGACGTGTATAAACGCGGGCGTGGAGATCTTCCTTGTAACTTAAGTAGTGTATGATGTCCTTTCGTGTGAATTCTTCTACCCTGACGTACGCTTTGCTAACTTCTTTCCGATTGAACGCCAAACATATAATGTGTAGAATCAAACTTCTGAAGGACTGAAGACACGAAGTGGCTTCATAAGTTTCACATCTAATATCAATAGTTGACTTTCTCTTTATAATTCATTATAGCTTCTTCGTTACTGATCACTTTAATTGTAGTTCTCATATTTTGATATATGACATGAGGTGCATATGATAAGTGTTAAATGTATTGACCATGAAAGTGATTTTATTAGCCCTTGATGAAAAAGGTCATGAAAAAACAGTTATTTGCACATTTAGCTATAAGAGAAAGCGCAAAAAGCAATCTTAAATAATGAAAAATAAAATAATGAATAATTTTGCTAAATGTCACAAACCTCGTTTTTCCCTTTCGTAAATTCCTTAAAAACACATTTGAACTTAAATTCCACTGGAAGGAAATATAATCCAATAATGGAAGAGGCTAGGTTCTGGGAAACTCACTTATTCTCCGCGGGTTTTGTAAAAACGTACTTACTTCTGACGAACGTGTCGTTATATCTCCTTATAGAAAAGATGTGATAAGTCGTGCCTGTGTCCTATAGCTCCTTCCTCTGATCCAGAAATCCGCCTTCCACACTGATATGTCTCATCCGAACGCGGCTTGCGAGACCTGTGCCCATCAATCGCTGAAAATGGGTGGGCTGTCGTAACAGACTTTTCGCCTGCTTGCTGAATGTCCGGTGATTGGTAGCTCAATAGAGAAACGGTGTACTCGTTGTCACAAAGTTATTTCTCTCTTTGGCGGCTTCGAGTTAAAGTCTGTAGCCTGTCTGACAAGCCGTATTGTGTTTCTTTGTCTTATGGCCCGCGAGCGGCTTTCCTTTAATCTATTCATTCAATGTATTGCCGCGTAGACAATATCTAAGCTTCTTAGCCGCTATCACAGTGTACAATCTGGTAACCAGCGCTCCTGTGCGACTGGCAGGTCCTTTGTTTACGAACCCCACAAGCTGGCCTGCCACTGTGCCCGACCGGATGATTTGGCACCGTGTGTTCTCGCTCTCTCTTTCCCTGATTGTGCTTGAATCGCATTCGCTTTATCACTGTAACTCTGCTTCACTCTTTATCTATGTAACTCTGTTTCACTCTTTATCACTGTAACTCTGCTTCACTCTTTATCACTGTAACTCTGCTTCACTCTTTATCACTGTAACTCTGCTTCACTCTTTATCTATGTAACTCTGCTTCACTCTTTATCTATATAACTCTACATTCTCTCACTCTTTGTCTCTCTCTCTCTCTCTCACTCACTCTCTCTCTCTCTCTCTGATTGTCCTTGAATCTCATTTTCTTTATCTCTGTAATTCTGCTCGACTCTTTAACTCTTTAACTTTTTTCTCTCTCTGTCTCTCTCTGTCTCTCTCTGTCTCTGTCTCTCTCTCTCTATGCATATCTGTGTCTCTATTTGACTAACATTCTCTAATTCTCCATAACTCAATTTGACTCATTACCTCTGTAACTCTGCAATCTCCATCTCTGTCTGTCTCTCTGTGTCTTTCTCTGTGTGTGTACACCTGGTTTTTTTTATTTTTTTTTTCTCATTTCCATAATCTCTGTAACTTTGTTTGACTATATCTCCGTAACTGCACTTGTCTTTTTTTTCTCTCTCTCTCTCTCTCTCTCTCTCTCTCTCTCTCTCTCTCTCTCTAATTCTCTCTCTCTCTCTCTCTCTCAAAAATTACAAAATTCAGAGAAAACAACACTTCAGATCTATATTGGTACCTCACCAATTGAAAACGTTAATGAACATAAAACTCTAGGAATAGTCGTTGACCAGCATCTAAATTGGAACTCACATGTTCATGCACTGACCAAGCAAACGGCGAAGAAAGTTTACCAGTTAGCTAAAATCAAACATTTCCTAGATGAAGATGCACGTAAATTGTTCTACATATCTCACATACAAACAAACCGTGACTATTGCTCCACAATCTGGGATGGTTGTTCTATATCCAACACAAAAAGACTCCATTCACTACAAAAGCGTGCAGTGCGTCTAGTTTCTGACAACTGCCAAGCACAGTGTGTTGATCTATATAAAGATCTCAAAATACTGCCTCTAAGAAAGCGCTTTATGTTCAACAAAGCTAAATTTGTTCACAAAATCCTGTCACAGAATGCTCCAACATATCTGTGGCCAATGTTCAAATACAGTGAAAGACGCAGTCAACGCCATAACAAAATACAAGTGCCCAAGCCTATGCTTGACTTATTCAAGAAAAGCTTAGCTTACTCTGCTGCTCATCTCTGGAACTATCTTCCACATTATCTGAAAGATAACAACCTCAGTCCCTATTCATACAATCGTAAACATTTCGAATACTTTATGAGTTATGAGTTCTGATTATCTGCCCCCCTAAATGTGATTATTTTTCCGAACAAATGATGTAATATCGAATGTAGGTTTAATGATGATGTTAGCGCTTTTCAACATATTTTGTTTCATGGTGATACTTAGTTTGTATTTTTCAACATACTTTATTTCATGTTTATAATTAGGTACTGTGAATGTGAGTATGCTATTATTTTACCTTTATAACGTTGAATTCCTTGAATTGATGGGTAAAATGTATGTGAGAATAAATGAAATCAGTATAAAAGACGAGAGAAAGGAAGGGCAGAATGTCAGACGGGCCTGCGTGCCCAATTCTCAACCCTTTGAAAATAAAGTTCGTTCGTTCGTTCGTTCGTTCGTTCTCTCTCTCTGTGTATATATGTGTATCCATTTATTCTCATTCTCTATATATTTATAACTCTACTTGCCTACTTATCCCCGTAGCTCTACTTGCCTACTTATCCCCGTAGCTCATTCCGAAAGAAAACAAAGATATCAGTTAAATGTTGGAGTGAGCTGACTTCTGCCAGATCCAGCAGCCGATCTCCAAGTACTGGTTTTACAGACATATATTTCGATCTCATATCCAAAGAAAACGGTGTGTGCTCTTTAGAAGTCAGTAGAAACACTGCCCCATGTCCTGATGGTGTACAGTATCACGATATAAAATAGCACGATGACACGGACATTAAGAATGTGGTGAGTGATTTCAACACCAGCATAATGAATTCTGAGGTGCCGGAAGACTGGCCACTTCCTAAACCTGGTAAAGACCCCACACTTCTCATCAACTATAGAATTATTGCAATGCTGAATGTCTACGGTAAACTACTAGAAAAGATAGTAGCACTGAAAATAATGATACACCTTGAGAATGCACAGATCCTACCTGATACTCTCGGAAGTTAATGGCCCACGAAAGTAACATGGGGTAACGCTGGAACTTTTGCTTATGATGTGTACGAGGGGTTTCAGAGTAAATGAGAAACGGTTGCTGTAGAAATTAACCTAGAGGATGTTTATAACATTGTGACCTTTGCAACATAAATGAACTGTGTAATGGCTTGCGGTGTTAACACTTTGCTAACAAGATGGATAGCAGCTGCCTAACTGAGAGATCAGTGGCATTTCGCTTGGGAACATGGACATCATACATACTGCCAATTTGCCCGGGCCTACCCCAGGGCTCTCTACTATCACCGGTGCTGTTTAATACGATATACAAAGCAAACGTAGCCACCATTCAGCCAACTGGGGACGAACACTGACTTTATCTGATGACATACTCATTTACAGAACTGGCTCTGACCGACTGGAAATGGTTAATAGCATACATGGGACACTACAGGAGGTGTTTAAATAGTGCGAGGAAACTGGCTCCAAAGTCAATTCCAACAGGGCCTTCGTGATGTGGTGTTCCTTGAAGAACTCCATAGTAAAAACAGATCTTCCAGATATGTCAATGGACAGAGGATTAAACGGTACTGTCAAGGGTTGCCTCCTCTTTGCTCTGCGGTGATGGTCCAACAATATCCAAAACCCAGAGAATCTAATGTGGGTCTTCAAATGTGTCTCCCGCACAAGATTACTCTTGGCAGAGATGTAGATACAAGCATCAGTAATGATAACCACTAGCACAGAAGAGAAAACCAATGGTGGTGAAGATGACATAAAGATAGAAGAACTGAAGGTAGCACTGGAGAAAATCAAGATGGGCAAAGCAGCAGGGCATGATGGTATAACACCAGAAATTGTTAAGTACATGGGAGGATCAGGTGACCTATTACTCTTAAGGGTCCTACAGGCAGCGTGGTGCAACAACACCATACCAAAGGATTGGGAGATTGCCATCATAACACCAATTTTCAAAAATGGTGACAATCGACAATGTGAAAACCATAGCGGCATATCCCTTCTCAGTCTCTGGTAAAATGTACTCTAGAATCCTAGAGCAGTGACTCCGATGCTTAGCTGAGCCACAATTGGATGAGGTCCAGTGCGGATTCCAAGCAAACCGAAGTACTCAAGACCTAATCTTCACACTCAGACAGCTGAGTGAAAAGGCCTTTGAGTATAAGAGTGAAATCCATCATTTTTTCATAGATCTGGAAAAGGCGCTTGACAGGGTCCCCTGGAGCAAAATTTGGGATTGTTTGGCAAGGAAGAACATTCCAGCACCTCTGTTTCATGCTATACAGAGCTTCTACAAGTCTTGCAGAAATTATGTGAGGACCGCAAACCATAAGTCAGACGAGTTCAGGACCACCACTGGTGTAAGACAAGGTGATATCCTGTCACCTTATCTTTTCATAATCCTCGTGGACGATGTCATCAAGGCATGTAAGGAGAGAACAAGAAAGTATTCAGTGGGGTACTGGAAGATGATACAGGTCTGTATTTTACAGCTGGCATTTGCTGATGATGTTGTCCTGATTGCTAAATCAGAGGCATATCTCCAATCAAACCGGCAAGTCTGGAAGAAAGAGCTGGAGAAGAGAGGGATGGTCATAAGCAGCCCTAAAACAAAATCCACGGTGATATCACGAGAAGAAAGAAGGCTTCAGATTAAGCTGGGAGAATAGGTCCTGGAGCAGGTCGACCACTTTAAATACCTCGGAGCTGTTATAGACCGGAGAGGAGGCATCAAAGAAGAGTTGGCCACTCCAAAAGCAGCAGCTGGGAGACTTTTTCAGGCCATAAATCGAGGATTCCTCGGCAAGAGAGAGGTTGGTAAGAAAATGAAGATGGCTGTATACCGCTCCCCCAATGTCCTAGTCTTGACGTATGGATGCGAGTCATGGGCAATGACTGCAACCCACAAAAGCCAGAGTCAAACCTCAGAAATGAGGCATCTGAGAAAGGTGGTTGAAGTAATAAGAAGAGACATGGTCCGCAACCAGACGATACGTCTGTCGTGAAACATTCTAAATCCACATATATAAATTAAAAGGTAAATGTAAAGCCTAACACATATATTCAATAAAAGGGAAAGAAGAATGGTAAAGAACAGTGCTGTCACAATGACTGTATTCGAGATCCCCCTTTTTCTGCTTCGTCTGCATATTCTCACGCTTGCACGTTTACTAGTAAAGCCTACAGCAGCATACACGCGTTTCCACAAAACAATAAAACGTGTACTGCATTTCTAAGAAAACCTTGAGATACGCAAGCTGATTAATGACCTAGATTAATACACTGCGTAATGAAAAGACAGATGGAATTAGGATAGAAAGAGGGAGGGCTGAAAGCAGGAACGCCGGCAACACTAACTCGCGTCTCGCGATATACAATTAATGCCACCCCCAACGCGAAAGGCATGAAGCACTAGCTTTTTTTCAAATAGACAGTGATAAAAAACACTACCAATACACGGTAAGGTTTTAAAAAACCTGGTAAATGCTTATTGGGAAACATGACATTCTACTGTTTTATGTCTAAACTCCTGACATTAGCCTGACAGTACAGCAGACACCCTAAAGTTTGGAAGTGAGGAGGTGGTAACAGCACGACTATCCTAGAAGAAAATTCATATTTTGAACGCAGCCCCTTAGCCCCATTAAATTTATATATTTGGGTTTCTTAGGACTTGCTGACAAAGAATATGTTAAGTGTTACGCAAATAGTCTAGGAATTAACAAATTATAGCCAAAAGAAAATAGTGAGGGTGTCAGACAACACCAAATAATAATCGCACAGTGGCATGTTTTGAAACCACTATTTTACGGGAAATGGGCCACCATGTAAAATCCTATTTGATTGGATAGAAGTAAATGTAAGGTTAACACGATTAGTCGGACTACAACTACTAATTTTGGTTGTTAGGGGAAACGTGAGAAGGGTAAAATTTTTTGAAAAGCTGTGTAAAAATGGCCCGATTGGTTAGACCCGCCAATATAGTCAATTAGGAGCGTCAGTTCAGTGCCACATTTTAAAATAAACTTACTAAGAAACAGTGCGTTGAGATCCAGATCATATTTTTCTAAATAAAAGTCTGGGACAGAGGCAGATCCGAATTTGTGCCATATTCATCGCCAGTCAACGTATTTGTGTATTATTTCCATGAATTGTGGTAAGCTTGACATATTTGATATCTTTTTAATGAAAATTAAATGTAAATTGATAATTTATGTCTGTATATGTGTGTGGTTCAGTAGAAAACATGAGGCAAAGCCTAGATAAGGCTCCAACCTGAACAGAACGTGTCGGAGAAAAGAAAACTGCATGGAATTGCCAAATAGTACACTGACACCTATCTTATTGACTAGAAAGAACTAATGCTGGAATTGCAGAGGCGTAGTAACCATTAGGGAGGAGTATACTGGTGTAAATTGTTTCAGATGAAGCTAGCAGTTGGCCTACCGCTCTGAACTCAGTGTTTGTTATGTATTGTGTTCAGTGTGGAAATAGATTATAAATTAGTTCTGAAGTAGGAGGTACAACCTTCTTGTTTCAGGGACCGTGGTCCTAAGTTATTGAAGCAGCACCTGGTCTGAGTTTTGCTGAATCCAGAGGCTGACAGCATACACCTTGGTCCAGATAGCGACCAGTGAGGTGTCTCCAGAACACAGTGAAGCAATCGAGCAGAGGAGTCTTTTCCTGCCACCATCTCGAAAGATAAGCTTCTGTGGCCAGAGCAGCTCAACATTATGTGCCCCCCCCCCCCCCCCCCCCCCCCCCTAAAAGTGACATTATATTAAACTCAGAGGGACAATAAATTGGTTCAAATGACAGGAACTGTGAACTTTTCCCAATACTATTTCCACGATAATCAAACACGTGAAGTCATGATGACAAACAACAATCTAGCTTGAAAAACAAAACCAGTATTACCTCATAGTACTACTTCACAACTTACAGACATAGGAAAATACTAATAAATTCTGTCAATACAAAGATCATATTTATAAATTGTGATTACATTTGATTGTGATTCCTGGTTCACTGTGTAGTTGAATCAGGATATCTATTGTTGAAAGTAATTATTACATATATATTTGAAACTTTACACTTGACTCATTTAAGATAGTCTTATAGAGTGGTATATGTGTGTGAGTGTCACAGTGTTGTAAAGTGTTGTGGAATAAATTAAATTGTTTATCTGTCTGTTGTTGTTGTGACTTACACTTCATCATTTTCATAACCCTAGACATTCAACGTAGTCATCACAATATTCCAGAATAATTCTGACTGAGGTATAAATGTGGTAGCAAGTAAGGTCATCTGTAATACACCACACTTATTAGATACAGATACCTTCACAGCTGATCTCAGTCAGTACACTAAGTCGCCTATAAATATTAATATCATCCCACTTTACCACATATATTGGGGTCCTGTCCGGGATTTTTAATCTTTCCCTATTATAAATATTGGGGGTAATTCGCTTGTCGATAGAAATTCTAATCCACATATATAAATTAAAAAGAAAAGGTAAAGCCTAACAAATAACTTCAATAAAAGGAAAGAAGAATGGTAAAGAACTGTGCTGTCACAATGACTGTACTCGAAATCCCCCTTGTTTTCTACTTCGTCTACAAATTGTAACGTTTCACGTTGATAGTAAAAGCCTACTGCTTCAATACCCGCTTTCTACGATAAAATGTGTACTCCATTTCTAAGAAAAACCTTGAGATACGCAGCTAACCTAGATTTAAAATTCCATTCATGTCATTTTATACACTACGTTACCAAAAACGAACAGACAGATGGACTAAGGATAGAAAGAAAGGGAGGGGCTGAAAGCAGGAACGCATGCAACACTAAACACGCGTCTCGCTATACAATTACTACCATCACGCGTGTAAGGCCACAAGCACTAACTTTTTTTCAAATCGACAGTGATAAAAAACACTACCCATCCGAGAGTTAGTTTTTAAAAACTTACAAAACGCTTATTAGGAAACATGACATTATACTGGTTTACGTTTGAAAACATTACAGTACCCAGACACCACATCGTATTCGAAGTAAACAGGAGGTAGAAGAAAATGCATATTTTGAACGCAGCCACTTAGCTCCTTTAAATTTGTATATTTGGGTTCCTTAGGACTTGCTGACAAAGAATATGTTAAACGTTACGCAAATAGTCTAGGAATTACCAAATTATAGCCAAAATAAAATAGTGAGGGATGTCAGACAACACCAAAATCAGAATCGCTCAGTGGCAGATTTTCACACCACCATTGTACGGGAAATGGGTCTCCATGTTAAATCCGATTTGATTGGAGCGCAAGAAATGTAAGGCTAAACACGATTAGTCGGGCTATAAATACTATCTTTTGTTGTCAGGGGAAACGGGAGTAGGAGTACTTTTTTCAAACGATTGGGTAAACATGGCACGATTGGTTAGACCCGCGAATATAGTCAATCAGAGGCGTCAGGTCACCACCACATGTTCAAATAAACTTACTACAGAACCAGTGCGTTGAGCGCCAGTGCATATTTTTCTAAATAAAAGCCTGGGACATCGGCAGATCGAAATAGTGTTATATTCAGTGCCAGTCAACGTAACTGTGTATTATTCCATGAATTGTGGTAAGCTTGATATATTCAATATCTTTTTAATGAAAATTGAATGTAAATTGATAATTTATGTCTGTATATATGTGTGGTTCAGTAGCGAACATGAGGCAAGGCCTATATAGTGCTCCAACCTGAACAGAAGGTGTCGGAGGAAAGTAAAACTGCATGGAATTGCCAAACAGTACACTGACACCTAGCTTATTGACTAGAAAGAAATAATGCTGGAATTGCAGAGGCGTAGTAACCATTAGGGAGGAATATACAGGTGTAAATTATTTTAGATGAAGCTGACAGTTGGCCTACCGCTCTGAACTCAGTGTTTGTTATGTAATGTGTTCAGTCTGTAAATATACTATAAATTAGTTATGAAGTAGGAGGTACAACCTTCTTGTTTCAGGGACCGTGGTCCAAAAGTTATTGAGCAGCACCTGGTCTGAGCTTTGCTGAACCTAGAGGCTGACAGCATACTCCTGGGTCCAGATAGTGACCAGTGAGGTGTCTCCAGAACACAGGGAGGCTATCGTCTGTAAAGCTCTACTATCAATCACTGTAACATGTTGTTTGTGGTGTCACTACTGTATATGTCCATTGTAGTGTACAGAGTTGTTGAGATCAGGCATGCTCCAGTCTACCCAGCTGTAAATGGGTAACTCACCCTAGTCCTGAGTTAGGGAAGGCAAAGGCAGCTGTAAGCAGTAGTCTCCCTCTAAGGCTCCAGGGGAAGCAGGCCCTAAACTTGGTCAATTCAACCGACGCAGGATGGTGTATATATGGAGTAGAAGTGTAGAGTGTGATTAACGCGAATGGTGTACTGTTCGTGTTCTGACCAATCTAATCACTCATACACTTGTGTCTACAAGGCACCAATGCAGACTGCTGGAATCTTTGTTTACACAGTTTATTTAGACGCACACACTGGGATATAACGAGTAAATCATGGGTACAGGTTGACACATCAATTTGCAGGCATACATAGTAGATCCCAAGTCATGACACATTCATAAATAATGGGTAGTACATCAATAGCTTCCAATGTCATGATACATAATGGCCGCATCCCCTATCTGACTAAGCGCGTCAGTGAAGGCGGATCGGTAAGTAACTAAAGTTGCTATATGTTCACAGATTATATCATATTATGAAACCATGAAAGGGGTTTCTATCAAAATTGAGATCTCCTTGCCACTGTCCGAATAGTAAGATACATGCCCCGTTCTTTGGACAGTGATTCAAAAATACGATGACAGGAATGTAACATGGCCGCCTTCCTGAGTTGTCGCTCACTCGCTCACAGGAGGGTATATCTAAGCCAAAGTTAATTTGAAATGTATAAGAATAATTTCTTAAAGTTCCTCCAAACAGTTCTACAGTAATCCAGTTACTTCACGTAGACCTAACTGCTATATGGAAGCCCGTCATCTTCGTCGATACAACCATGACCCTAGCGTTGCGAAGCACAAAATTCCAGCTAGGTCTAACCGACATGAGATCATCAAAAATAGGGTCTGGAATTACCTGGAGTCCGAATCATACATGGTACCGTACATTAGGAGAGTCTCTAACACAAGCTCTAGTAGAGACACAATCTCCTATAGAAGAAAAACCACTTCATAAATCATTTTTCCTAAAGAATATACCAGCCCTTGAAAATGCGTACCCGCCATTGTAACGGTACATCGGAACTCATCACGACTCGTCAAGACAACTCCTACTTCCGCTAGAGCGGCATAACAAGAATATAGTCCTGCCTATCCATCAAAAATATACAATATAGGACTGATTCTACTTGTACTAATAATATGTAATACATATGAATTCAGGCCATAAACATAATAAGCAAATTAATATATTTTCTGGCCCTAACAAATAAGTACGGACATGGGTGTCATATCCATGCGCCGAATCAATATCAAGAACGATTACTCCTATAATCAAAAGAGCAAATCAATCATGAATTATCTCGCTTTACCATAGACAGCATTTTCATACACAAATGAATGAATGTCTATATCTTTTCCATATCAAATAGCCATATCGATTTTTGTAATATGTGCGTCAAAATAAATCCTGTACATATAAATTGTAATTAAAATTGATTGTGATTCCTGGTTCACTTTGTAGTTGAATCAGGACATATATATTAATGAAAGTACTTAATACATATTGATATTTGAAAATTTACCAGTGACTCATTTAAGATAGTCTTATAGAATGTTACATGTGTGTGAGTGTCACAGTGTTGTCAAGTGTGGTGGAATAAATTAAATTGTTTATCTGTCTGTTGTTGTTGTGACTTACACTTCATCATATACATACCCTAGACATTTAACGTAGTCATCACAATATTCCCGAATAATTCTGACTGAGGCATAATGTGGTAGCAAGTAAGGTTATCTGTAAAACACTACACCTATTAGATACAGATACCTTCACAGCTGATCTCAGTCAGTACACTAAGTCCCCTATAAAAATTTATAACATCCCACTTTACCACATATATTGGGGGCTCGTCCCAGGGATATTGAACTTTCTCCTGTTATAGATATTGGGAATAATAAGAATTAAAATGTATCCTTGGGTGGAAATAAATAAGGTTGAGCTCTCAGTGCCTGTGGTTGTCATTAGATAAATATTGATAGATTGAATTGTTACATTTGCATGTTAGACAATGGCCGACCTGGCAAAATTTCGATCTGCTGCTGTACAGACTGCGAAAGAGTTAGGAATGGACGGGCAAATTATGATTGCTTATGTCACTGCTGAATGTGACAAATATATTGAACGGGAAGAAAGAAGATTAGAAAAAGAGGCCGAAAGAAAGTTAGAGGCTGAAAAGGAAATTAAGAGGTTGCAGATTGAGGCTGAGGCTAAGAGGTTGCAGATTGAGGCTGACAAAGAGGCTAAAGCATTGGAAGCCGAGGAAAGAAGACAGGCTGCAGAAAGAGAAGAGAAGAAATTGGCTGCAGAAAGGGAAGCCGAGGAAAGAAGATTGACTGCAGAGAGGGAAGCAGAAAAGGAGGAGAAGAGATTACAAAGGGAACATGAGTTACGACTAAGGGAGTTTGAGTTTCAAGGCCATGCTCCTGAAAATGGTGCCAGTCCCTTTGCCTCTGATGCCACTGCTAGTCAGAGAGCCTCAACCTCAGCTATGAACTTTCATTTAGATCATTTTGTTGAGAAAGACGATGATATTGAGAGCTATCTAAATAGATATGAACTATTAGCTACCACATATGGGTTAGAGAGAGAAAGGTGGAGCTTAAAGTTATCTCAAGGTCTTCGTGGGCAGCTTATGAAGTTTTTGCCAAAATGAGCAGAGGTGATCAGGAAAATTATGACATGCTAAAGCAGGCTCTTTTGTTAAGATATGAAAAGAACGCAGAATTTTATAGGAAAAAATTTAGGAATGCTAAACTACTGTCAGGTGAAACCTATCACCAGTTCTCTGCACGAATAGAGACATACTTGGAGAAATGGACTTCTCTGGGGAAAACCCAAGATCTTAAGGAAATGATCCTTATAGAACAATTAAGAGAGTCCATGGCTCCAGACATGAGAAAGTTTCTCATTTGCTGAAAGGTATCAAGCGGCTCAAGCAGAAGTATCAGGTAATAAAAAGAAACAGGTGGAAAATTTTAGGGCACCACAGAACTTTAAGATGTCAAACCTGCGGACCTACAGTAAGATGTCATCTGTAATGATGTCACCATAAGGTGTTTATACCATGACACTTCCCGTCGCCCGGATAAAGGTGAAAACGCGATATGTGGAAGGAATCATAAAAGCAGCAGTGATAAATGAGCCAATCTACCCTCTGATATTGGGGTGTAGATATGTCTTCTTGGGGAATCCCAAGAGACCTGTGATATTGGCAACAGTGCAAACCAGATCACAGTCTAAAAAGGAGGAGGATAATCCAATAAATACTCTTCCAGATGAGATGAGGAAGGCACAGGCGGAGGACAAGACACTTAAGCCGTGTTTCAAGAAGTTGCCCAAATCTCATACACCTCCAGGCAAGGGAGAATTTTATATGAAGAACAAACTGATTTATAGGAAGGCTGGATCTGAATCCAATGGTCACGGACAGCTGGTCCTTCCCACTTCATATAGGACTAAAGTGTTGGAACTAGGGCATGCGATTCCCTTCAGTGGTCATATGGGGATCAGCGCAACAGGACAGCGAATAGCTTGTCACTATTTCTGGCCAGGAATAACTGAAGATATCAAACGATATGTAAAATCCTGTCCAGAGTGCCAACGAGTAGCACCTAAGCATTGGACTGCACCAGCAACTCTGGGGGAAATGCCCATAGTGGGAACACCCTTTGAGAGAGTTGCCGTGGATCTGGTGGGACCTCTCACTCGAACTAAGAGAAGGAACAGCTATATTCTGACTCTGGTGGACACTTGTTCTATGTGGGGAGAGGCGGTAGCCCTGTCATCGATTGATTCTAAGCATGTGGCAGAGGCATTACTCACAATTTTCACAAGGTTAGGCTTTCCCAATCAAATCTTGACTGATAATGGCTCTCAGTTCAAGGGGAAACTAACAGAAGAAGTTTTCAGGATCTTCCAGGCCAAACACTTTCATTGTAGTGTGTACCATCCCCAAGGGAACGGCCAAGTGGAAAGATTTAATGGCACACGAAAAACCAGATACATGGGACCAGTACCTGCACGCCGCCCTCTTTGCTTATCGGGAGGTACCCCATAGTTCAACCGGAATGGCCCCGGCAACATTATTATTTGGAAGGCCAATAAAAGGTCCACTTGAAGCGCTGTTAAGAACGTGGACTGATGAAAAGGCAGAGGAAAATATTACATCCTCATACCAATATGAGAATGAGCTGACCACTCGTTTAAAAACTGGCTGGAAACTTGCCAATGAAAATTTGAGACAAGCCAGGAAGAAACATGCTGCCTATTTCAACAGGAAGGCTAAAGACAGAGATTTGGCTGTGGGAGAGAAGGTACTGCTTCTTCTACCCGGTAGTCAAAATAAGTTACAAATTGGATGGCAAGGTCCATATACAGTTCTAGAGAAGGTGTCTAGAACAAATTATAAGATAGATAAGAAGGGGAAAGAAAAAATCTATCATGTGAATCTCCTCAAGAAATATTTGGAAAGAGAACATCAGGAAGAGACACACTTGTTGACCTTGTCCATTGCAATGGAGATGAAAAAGGAACCACTTTCATCATTTGAATATCCATTACACCCCTGTGAGACAGCGGCACAGGTGAAAATCAGTACACATTTAACGAAAACTCAGAAAGAGAGAGTGCAACAGGTTCTAGATAATCATACAGAGGTGTTAACAGACCGACCGGGGCATACGAACTTATTGGAATATGATATGAAACTGATAGACCCCACACCTGTCTGTATGAAACCCTATTCGATTCCTTTTGCTAAGGAGAAAGTTTTGAAGGAAGAGATAGACTATTTGTTGAAGGAAGGAATTATTTCACACAGTGAATCTTCGTATAGTTCCAGTGTGGTGCTCTTAAGGAAACCCTCTGGAGAACATAGACTCTGTATAGATTACAGGAGACTGAATGCTATCACAGAAGGACAGGTGGACCCATTGCCGGATACAATTCAGTTGTTTGCCCGGCTAAATAAAGCTAAATATTTCTCAAAAGTGGATCTGAGTAAAGGATACTATCAGATTCCAGTAAAGCCTGAGGTTAGACCATACCTAGCGTTTAGTACCTCAGAGGGACACTATGAGTTTAACAGATTGCCATTTGGATTGAAGAATGCGCCTAGTGTCTTCTCTAGAATGATGAGAAAATTGTTAGATCCCCTAAATAATCCATGCATTACAAATTTCATGGATGATATCCTTATAGCAACAGAAACATTTAAGGAACACATTGACTCTCTGAACATGCTGTTTAATCGACTTAGAGAAACGAATTTAACAGCCCGACCAACCAAATGTTGCGTTGGATGTAAAGAATTAGAATTCTTGGGACACACAGTTCATCAGGGAAACATGACCCCTGACCCCAAGAATTTAGAGAAACTAAAGAAATCCCCGAGACCACAAACCAAGAAAGACGTGAGATCCTTTGTCTCATTATGTGGTTTCTACCAAAAGTATATCAAAAACTTTAATTCCATATGTGCACCGTTAACTGATTTGACACGTAAAGGAAATCCAGATCGAATTACATGGACACCACAATGTGAATTGGCTTACCAGGAATTGAAGGAAAAGCTCACAAGCAAACCTATTTTGAAATTACCTGACTTAAGTCAAGAATTCATTGTAAGAACGGATGCCAGTAATATCGGGTTAGGTGCGACCCTGTTACAGAAATCAGATGCATTGGATGGGGAATTAAGCCCAGTGGCATATGCTAGCAGAAAGTTGAATAAAGCTGAAACCAATTACTCAACTAGCGAAAAAGAATGTCTTGCAGTAATATGGGCGATAAAGAAATTCAATATTTATCTGTATGGGAAGGCATTAAAGTTGCAAACGGATCACAAACCCTTGTCGTTTCTAGCGCAGGCTAGGCATGAAAATTCTAGGTTACTCAGATGGTCCTTACTGATGCAGCCATTTGAGTTTAGCATAGAGTATATATCTGGTAAGACAAATCTGGGAGCGGATTTTTTAAGCCGCCATCCGTGTGATGAGAATCACCGTAAGCCCCAGAAATAATACTAAATTTCTCTATGTGTATATAGAATTATAGACTGACATATAACGTCTGTTTTAAGAGGGGAGAATTTGTCGTGAAACATTCTAAATCCACATATATAAATTAAAAGGTAAATGTAAAGCCTAACACATATATTCAATAAAAGGGAAAGAAGAATGGTAAAGAACAGTGCTGTCACAATGACTGTACTCGAGATCCCCCTTTTTCTGCTTCGTCTGCATATTCTCACGCTTGCACGTTTACTAGTAAAGCCTACAGCAGCATACACGCGTTTCCACAAAACAATAAAACGTGTACTGCATTTCTAAGAAAACCTTGAGATACGCAAGCTGATTAATGACCTAGATTAATACACTGCGTAATGAAAAGACAGATGGAATTAGGATAGAAAGAGGGAGGGCTGAAAGCAGGAACGCTGGCAACACTAACACGCGTCTCGCGATATACAATTAATGCCACCCCCAACGCGAAAGGCATGAAGCACTAGCTTTTTTTTCAAATAGACAGTGATAAAAAACACTACCAATACACGGTAAGGTTTTAAAAAGCCTGGTAAATGCTTATTGGGAATCATGACATTCTACTGTTTTATGTCTAAACTCCTGACATTAGCCTGACAGTACAGCAGACACCCTAAAGTTTGGAAGTGAGGAGGTGGTAACAGCACGACTATCCTAGAAGAAAATGCATATTTTGAACGCAGCCCCTTAGCCCCATTAAATTTATATATTTGGGTTTCTTAGGACTTGCTGACAAAGAATATGTTAAGTGTTACGCAAATTGTCTAGGAATTAACAAATTATAGCCAAAAGAAAATAGTGAGGGTGTCAGACAACACCAAATAATAATCGCACAGTGGCATGTTTTGAAACCACTATTTTACGGGAAATGGGCCACCATGTAAAATCCTATTTGATTGGATAGAAGTAAATGTAAGGCTAAACACGATTAGTCGGACTACAACTACTAATTTTGGTTGTTAGGGGAAACGTGAGAAGGGTAAAAATTTTTGAAAAGCTGTGTAAACATGGCCCGATTGGTTAGACCCTCCAATATAGTCAATTAGGTGCGTCAGTTCAGTGCCACATTTTAAAATAAACTTACTAAGAAACAGTGCGTTGAGATCCAGATCATATTTTTCTAAATAAAAGTCTGGGACAGAGGCAGATCCGAATTTGTGCCATATTCATCGCCAGTCAACGTATTTGTGTATTATTTCCATGAATTATGGTACGCTTGACATATTTGATATCTTTTTAATGAAAATTGAATGTAAATTGATAATTTATGTCTGTATATGTGTGTGGTTCAGTAGAAAACATGAGGCAAAGCCTATATACGGCTCCAACCTGAACAGAACGTGTCGGAGAAAAGAAAACTGCATGGAATTGCCAAATAGTACACTGACACCTATCTTATTGACTAGAAAGAACTAATGCTGGAATTGCAGAGGCGTAGTAACCATTAGGGAGGAGTATACTGGTGTAAATTGTTTCAGATGAAGCTAGCAGTTGGCCTACCGCTCTGAACTCAGTGTTTGTTATGTATTGTGTTCAGTGTGGAAATAGATTATAAATTAGTTCTGAAGTAGGAGGTACAACCTTCTTGTTTCAGGGACCGTGGTCCTAAGTTATTGAAGCAGCACCTGGTCTGAGTTTTGCTGAATCCAGAGGCTGACAGCATACTCCTTGGTCCAGATAGCGACCAGTGAGGTGTCTCCAGAACACAGTGAAGCAATCGAGCAGAGGAGTCTTTTCCTGCCACCATCTCGAAAGATAAGCTTCTGTGGCCAGAGCAGCTCAACATTATGTCCCCCCCCCCCCCTCTAAAAGTGACATTATATTAAACTCAGAGGGACAATAAATTGGTTCAAATGACAGGAACTGTGAACTTTTCCCAATACTATTTCCACGATAATCAAACACGTGAAGTCATGATGACAAACAACAATCTAGCTTGAAAAACAAAACCAGTATTACCTCATAGTACTACTTCACAACTTACAGACATAAGAAAATACTAATAAATTCTGTCAATACAAAGATCATATTTATAAATTGTGATTACATTTGATTGTGATTCCTGGTTCACTGTGTAGTTGAATCAGGATATCTATTGTTGAAAGTAATTATTACATATATATTTGAAACTTTACACTTGACTCATTTAAGATAGTCTTATAGAGTGTTATATGTGTGTGAGTGTCACAGTGTTGTAAAGTGTTGTGGAATAAATTAAATTGTTTATCTGTCTGTTGTTGTTGTGACTTACACTTCATCATTTTCATAACCCTAGACATTCAACGTAGTCATCACAATATTCCAGAATAATTCTGACTGAGGTATAAATGTGGTAGCAAGTAAGGTCATCTGTAATACACCACACTTATTAGATACAGATACCTTCACAGCTGATCTCAGTCAGTACACTAAGTCCCCTATAAATATTAATATCATCCCACTTTACCACAACGTCAAGGCCTAAAATCCCCCCACCCCCTTTGCAGACCCAAGTAGAACAGTCCCAACTAAGATGGTTTGGCCATGTCTACCAGGACAAGCATGGGAAACTAAGAGCCAGGGATCCAGACCTCCAGGACGACCCAGAGTCCGCTGGAAGGACAACAGTAGACAATCTTTAAAGGACCGAGGACTAGAATGGAACCAGGCCAGGAGGAAGACAGCCGATAGGATAGTCTAGCGCTCTCCCTTCCAAACCTCTAATCTCACGGTAGAAGGGGAACGACCAAATAAGTAAGTAATATATGTAGATAGAAGGATGATGATGCTTCTACCTTGAGGGAGTGTCACGAGATATTTCAGAAGTCAAGAACAATGCTGAGTGTGTTTTAACAATGTTAACTTTTTATCTGCCCGACAATCTTTTGTGAAGAGGTATTATAAAATTTAATTTAGCTCGTACAAGCCCCCAACTTAATTAAATGTGAAATTGTTATTATTATTTGGCTCTATATATGTAAATATAGATATATTAAAGATGCTGATTCATCCGTGTGACTTTCTCTCTGTAATAACTAAATCAACTATGAATTTGTAATTTTTTTTTTAAATTAATGATCAGTTACTTTGGAACAAATGTAAATAAATATGAACTAGTGATTACTAAAAATTAGGTTTCGTCATTGAAACTGATATCGGCTTTAGGAAGCTTAGTTGTGAAATATAGATCAATACGTTCTGACTTGTTGGCTTGCTAAAAACGCCACTTAGCTTCCAAACTGCTGAAGTGTTGATGCTGCTGTTTCTGTCAATTCGTCTCTGTGGCGAGGGCACTTTTCCTGGTCAAAGCAGGTATCTTCACAACCTGTTGAATGTAGGTTTCAAGTGTCGATTGCAAGCTTTGAACCACAGAACAGCAGTACAGTTGGTATCGTAGAATCGTACCTCAATTGGTCTCGTAAACTCGTACAACAAACTATAGAGGGAATAAAAGAACAAATTCTGCTGCTAAGTCTTTGTTTTCCTGATATTAACCAGGCGCCTTTCCCGCTGTCCGTCAACCGAATCTTTTCTCTGAATTTTTACTCTTGTTACGAGTGGTGAAAAGAGTGTGTCTGCGACAAGACAAGTCTCAGTGAAGACTGAGAAGGTAGATGTGAACTGAATGTAGAATGTGAATGGAGTAAAATGTAGCTGTCGTGCGTATAGTTATGATGAGGTCTATCACCTCCTGCCGCTCAGTGACAATGTATCAATGTTACGCCTCACCCCGCCTCTCTTCTATTGTAACGTTATACAATGAGTAAGGACTGCGAAAACATCAAGTGACCACACATTCAAAAAAGAACAGGTAGGAGTAGGAAGAACATTCTGATCCGCTAATATTTATATAATTTTATTAAATATATATAAAAAGAAGTAAAGATTATACCTGAACGAAGTCATGCAAACCTAATTACAACAATATCACGCAAAGAAACAAAAATGCACGTCTGGTTAACACTCCAGAGTGACAGACAAATGGAAATGACAAAACACAGCAAAATTAGCAGAAACCCCTCTATCACACACTGCTCCCATCGAAAGCCCCAGTTCCGGGTGGAATGACCTTAATGTGGCCAAGTAGTAGATACAGAGTGGTAAGTAAATTGTCTTTCTGACAACCCAAAACACATACACAGACCCAAACCTACAGCTAAATAACCCCTACCTCAAGTGTCAATGACCCTGAGCCTCTGGGTCCTTTTTCTTCTTGTGATAGGTTATCCTTACAATGGAGGACTATTCTCTCCTTTTTCTCTTCTCCGCCGAGCTGTGAAAATGACAGGTAAATCCACATAATGCAGGCTTCAGTGGGAAATACTATCCACAGGTAACACAGATGTTAAAGTCACCCGTATCCAAAGGGTTAAGCGGGGCTGAAAATCAGTTGTGAAGGCAACTTGCCTTACTATAACCAGTGATGCTCGCCAGTCAAAATGCGGTTGGCGTGTTCTGGGACGGGTCAGAGCTGACGCGCCTTCCCGAAGATAGGTGAACTTGGAATTTTTCTCGGCTCTCTTTCATTTGGATGCAGCTGCATCAAAGTACCGACACTGGGTACTATAGAAATATTTACTCCAAGTTGAAGCCCTGAGCAGCGAATTGGTAGCAAATTGTGAGATAGTCAGCAATTTAATGGTCGCTGTAACAAATCCAGCTATCGCCACTTTTGGTTGTACAGTAATCAAATGCAGAAATGCAGTAGTAAATCAGGAACAACTCAGGAAAGACGAAATCAAGCGGTGACTTAATAAGTCTCCCAGTTTTTTTTTAAATCCTGGAAGCTTATAAGAGCTTCACGATATGTAAAGAATTTCCTCTACCACACAATGTAGCTGGTCGGCAGCACAGTTGGACAGTGTCCCACTCTACAGTCAGAGTACCCCAGGTGACTGTTGCGTTCCGTTCTGTAACTTAATGATTGAAATTTATGATAGCGTTGGACAAGTAACATCTAGGGTGAAAGCAATTCAAAAGTCCAAAGGAAAACGACAACAGTATCTTGTGAAGTAAATGCAGCTCACTCTTGTTGACATTTCTTATAATATAATCACATTTCCTACAACAAGCAGCTCCACATATTGATAACGATTCATGATTATAATCTGCAAATCAGCCAACTCTATTGGGCCATAATTCTAAGTACGTTACACTGTAACAATAATGGTGCATTCAACACCTTTCCGTAAAGTCCGTCAAGTTGAGGTCCGCGACATAATTATATGATTTCACAATATTCTCAGAATACTCATCTACATTATACGAATCTCCTGGCATCGATAGGTGCAGACACTTTCTTTATACACATGCATGACGATGGACATAGCGGCCTCAAAAGGACACACATAAAACGCAGCCTGACTGGCTGGAGACACTGCCAAAAGTCAACTGCCGTTGCTCTGCACGCGCGTCTACGTAATTATTTTATTTGACGTCATTTTAATCTAACAACGTTCTATTTCAGCACCGCGATGTTTCAAAATCATTAACGCATTGCGGTGCGCATAAAGAGGCAACAGTGACAATAAGCAGTTGAAAATGTGAGTCGCCTAATTTATAGTAGACTTAAGCCTGCAGGTGGTCGCACACGTGCATAAAAGAGACGTAAGATCGAGTAAGGACGAGGGAACGTTTACTCCAGTGCGTCCCCCGGATAAAAGAGATGGCGTAATAAGAACGATCACGGAGCCGCGCTGGTTTAATGGTTATCACAGTGCGCTGGCGATCGGGTGATCAGGTTCGAGCCCTGGCGAAGACATTTGAAGCAGTGTAGTCGACCGGGACTTGGACTGGATTAATTCGAGCCCTGGCGAAGACATTTGAAGGGGTGTCGTCGACCAGGGAATGGAATAACCTGAACGGCTCCTCAGCCGACCCAGCTCTAATGGGTATCTCCGAAATCGGCGAGTATCTGCCCGAATGTCGAGAGGACACCTGTCATTGTGCAGGGAAAAAAAGGATTCTCACGTAAAATCAGCCTCAGGTTAGACATATTAACAGGAGATTTCGCCTCGAGTAATAGCAGGCATACGATAAAAAAAGAACGACCACAGACAGACGACCCGCTTCCTCGTTCGGTCACTTAAAAGTAAAAACGTTACTTCCCTGAGTTTCCTGGCTGCTCTTATAATCAAAGCCTTATGAGAATTTCTGACGACCAGAATTAAGGGCAAAATCGATTTAGCCGCCTCGGGGGAAGGAATTTTAGTCTGTCCGACGTAAGACTGACAGGCTAAGCTCACAAATGACGCTTGTAGGAGCAATTTAAGGGAAGAAATAGGTGGGGGAAAAGTCAAGAATTAGATACGAGGCGGTCCTAACCTACCAAGTGCCAGAACTTTCTTATTCACGCACGACCACTCTCCCTGAACGAATATCATTTAACTCAAGAGATATGATGAAAATGATTATTCTTTCTTTTAGTTAAATTACTGGGAAAATTTCTACTGGACAGCGGCAAGTGGCTTGTATCCGGTTGGACATGTTTAAATATACATACACTTATTACAAATTATAGTAAATATATAAAAACATATGATGGCATCATCTTCTACTCCCTTCTCCACTTGGAGTCTGGGGTTAGCTCTGCTTTTGGTTCCCTGAGAGAACTAGAACAAAGCAATCGCCAGCGCTTTGCTGTGGTGGTTCATAACTATACCATTTTCACATGCTGAGGTTGCAAGCCTCGTAAGGACATGTATAACCTTAGCAAGTTCAAACATGTCAAATTCAAAGTATAACATATATAACAACTTATCCCAAACTAGTTGTTGACTCTAGACTTCTTGCTCAGTAGAACAGTCTTGGCAACTTGATAAAGCTGCATCGAACACGCGTCTGGGGTTTATTTCTATTGTATAATCCCTCTGTGACTTTGTGAGTAGCTCCTGTAGGTGTCCGGTTTCCATATTAAAAGGTGGAGTTTCCTTACTGTATTATTCAAAAGGTGCTCCAATATTTGTTTTCCGTTTCTATAAGTTCAGAATCCTAACTTCTACTCTTTTATGGCTTCAGTCCGAGCTGTCTGCTTTGACGATTTTAGAATGCAGAGTTGTATGTCTAAAATGTTCTACGTTATATTGCAGTTTTCCTGCCCAAACACATACCTAGCGTTTCCTACAAAACTTCCAATCTACGTGAATGTATATTAGTCTCTAAACTGCTAAGCCAATAGCATTCGAAAGCGCATGTTATGATAACTTTTCTCATGGACTTTTCCGCATGACTCACGCGTTTGTAAAATTCAAACGGTCACTCTCCGTATATGGAATTGGTATTTCCGTCAATTCTCTGTAACGATTACCACTACGACTTCTTACATCTATCTTGCTCATAACAAGCTTGTCCTAATGTTTATTCAGGCGTATCTGTAATATGCCACCAGATCGATAATTGACCGGCACTCCCTATGTAAACAATCACTGGGCGTCATTACTCGTGTATGTCTTGTCGCCACTCTGAGTTTACCTGTAACTCATCTCTGTGAGGATAGGCAGACAAATATGACACGTATGAATGGAAGAAGTGTGAACATTGACACGAAAATACAACATACTGTCGGAGGTAGGGAAACAGAACGTGCCAACAATCGAATGGCGCACATAATTTGTACTCACAATAAAGGTAGATCAATACTGCCGGAGAGGAAAAGAGAGCGAACAAAATTATGCGACAGGTACGAAAAGCTGAAATACCTTGGAGTTACATTCGATCGCCGGCTATTGTATAAGTGCCGTGTTGAGCACATCATACAGAAATGCAGGAGAGGTCTGGCAGCCCTGAAAATAATGCCCGCGGCGCGTCTGGAGCAGAGATTATTATTTATTTTTTATCATCAGCTAGTCATATCGGTCATTGAGTATGGGCTGGGAATACTCAAGATGTCAGTAACACTAGAATGCATTCAAAATGAAGGGATGTGTATGGTCTTGGGTGAACGGGGGATACCCCCATTGTGACAATTGGGTACATGCTTGGAGTGCTGTCGGTTAGATCCAGTTATGCTATGGCCTCGGCAAAAGCCTAAATGCGAGTAATCAAAGAAAAACGGAACCCCTTGCATGGAAAAATAGCTGACATTAATGGAGAAAGAATAAAGAGATGGATGTCATGGATGGCGCAGGCAGAGACAACGATCAAGCAGGTGTTTACAGTTGAAAACATATTCAAAGGGAAAAGTGGAGTATGTCAGATGAGAACTGGATTAACTACCAACAAGTCATCATCAGCCTTGGCGGAGAGAGTAAAACTCGAGGCAATGGGAAAGCGGTACTGGAAATGAATCAACTGATACACGATCATGCCAGGGATAATGATGCCATTGTGTATACAGATGGGTCTGTGATCCGTGGTGAGAAATGAACTTGGGGCTTCTCTGCTAGGGCAAAGGGCAGAATCGTGGGGCTTACAAGATAACAAATTTCAGCATGAGAATGGAGGTAGAGGCAACTACTACAGCCTTAAGGTGGCTAACTAAAACTTCAGTTACAAAGGCAGTCATTGTGTCAGACTCTCAGTCCATGCTTCGAAAGGTACAAAATGGTTGGCTATGGCATGAATGGAAAACATTCATAGAAGCTTCGAATCTGCAGGAGCTGGTGTGGATCTACTGTCCTGGTCATGCAGAGGTATGTGGTAATGAGAGAGCTGACAGACTAGCATCAAGAGCACCCACAGTGGGGACACTGGATATAGATATGGGAGCGATATTGAGAACAATTATTGATCGCCTGTTAGAGAATAACACTGCAATAGATGAATCATCAAGGTTAAGACTGGGAATTTGGCATCAAACGTAAGGCTAGCAGATATGGACGTATGAGAGGATGCATCCGACGCGTATACAACCGGCGAGCTTCAGGAAAAGTAAGCATTCACACTCTTCGACATACACTGCGGGAGACTGAGCACCTATGGGTTTGACCAAGGAGCAATGATGCTGATTCTGTGTAACAATAACAATAAAAAGAAACAAGGGAGGCAGTCGGTTATACAGGGTAACGAACTTTCATGGCTGAACAAATTCATCTTCTAGGATATTTGATAGTTCTTTATATTAAATTAATATTATTTCAAATGCATACAATAAATTTACACAAGGTGATTTTAAAAATTGAAACAATTTCAACGTACAAAATATTTTTACTGAATCTATGTTGTTTTAATTTCTTATCATCACTTTATTTCCAGTTTTACTTTTTATGTTGGAAAAGAAAATAACCCATGAACAGATTTCTCGTCTGGTAAGACTAAGACCAAACCAAAATATAAAAGAAACGTCTCAAAACATCCATTCCGGCAAGTCTCGCAGCAATCCTTTCACGATTACCGAGCAACGATTGTCAATAACGCCTGGGATTAAAAGTTCCATTAAGTATAAACCAGCCACTTACGCCAGGACGCTCTTGTTTATCTCGAACTGAGTGCGTTTTGACGCCACCTTGGTTGACGCAGGAGGCAATCAGTAAGAGTGTATATTAATAGTTTCCATGGAGATGAGTAATTGTCTGAAACAATCTACATTTATTACTTATTACTCGGCGCTATTTATGATGCCATTATCGTGATATTGTTGTTTCGTTGCGTTTTTTTTTTTTTTTAAGTTGATAATCATCGCTTTTGGTTTGCGTTTTCTATTCTTGCAATTTATGGCTTCCTATAATGTCAAATGAAAATAAGAATCTTCTACTCAAACGACAACACAGTTATAGGTAAATTTAGTTTCCTAGCAGGTACTGTACTGTCGTAAGGGAGTAAAGTGTTAGAGATTTCACCATATAAGGTCCAGCTGTATATTGTAAGATAATCCGTTCCCTTCCTCGCTACCTTTGCCTTCCCTAAGTCAACAGCAGATTCAGATACCAATTTACAGCTGGGTAGACTGGACCGTGCCGCTAATATGTTTTGAACCCGAAATTGGTAACTTTGCAGCGAGAGGCAAATGGTCTAACGGATCCTCAGGCAAAAAAAAGTGTGGGATCTGAAGAATGAACAACAAGAAAAAACGACATGATGGAAATGTCAGTCTTTCAAAATTGATGCTTGTATAGAACTGAAGTGGTATGACAAGATCACTTACGAAGAATTGATGACAAGAACCCGATAAGTGCCAGTGGAGCAAGAGATGACAAGAACCCGATAAGTGCCAGTGAAGCAAGAGATGACAAGAACCAGACAAGTGCCTGTGGAACAAGAGATAACAAGAACCCGATAAGTGCCAGTGGAACAAGAGATAACAAGAACCCGATAAGTGTCAGTGAAGCAAGAGATGACAAGAACCAGACAAGTGCCTGTGGAACAAGAGATAACAAGAACCCGATAAGTGCCAGTGGAACAAGAGATAACAAGAACCCGATAAGTGTCAGTGAAGCAAGAGATGACAAGAACCAGACAAGTGCCTGTGGAACAAGAGATGACAAGAACCAGACAAGTGCCTGTGGAACAAGAGATAACAAGAACCAGACAAGTGCCTGTGGAACAAGAGATGACAAGAACCAGACAAGTGCCTGTGGAACAAGAGATAACAAGAACCAGACAAGTGCCAGTGGAACAAGAGATAACAAGAACCAGACAAGTGCCAGTGGAACAAGAGATGACAAGAACCAGACAAGTGCCATTGAAGTAAGAGATGACAAGAACCCGATAAGTGCCAGTGAAGCAATAGAAGAAGACGGAACAACACAAGGAGAAGAGAACTGGAGACAGACATGACATGGATTAAGAAGACATGGACAGACTTTGAACGGATGGCACAGGCCAGGAAAGCTTGGCATAAGTTTGTGGAAGGTCTATATTCCTTAGAGAGCTTAAGTGTCATGAAAGAAATAATGTCAGACTTCCTGTGTGGTTTGGGAAAGTCTCCGTGAAGACGAAAGAGCAGAACCACCCCTTAAGGTTTCTTAACTTTTTTTTGTGCCACTGACCTCTTTGAACGTCCGGTGAAGGCTTACGGACCACTTCTTAGAAAAAACATATATAAACGCATAACTTAAAACAATAAAAATTGTTGGGTTTAAGTGCACGGACTCCCTAGAATTTATTCACAGATCCCTGGACTACAGGTTATGACGTCCTGATCTAGCAGAACCGTGGTGCACATGTAACCGGGACAATAGCGAAATTTCCCTAGGCTGGGGTCGGTATATTAACTCATTGTGAAGGAAAATGCGCAACGTTTTGTTCATATTTCAATCTGGTCCACGCCATTTCACCGACTATTCTGTATTAATTCAAGCCATTAAATGATTAGAGGCATTATCGATTAGTTCGATTGTTAGATTTTTTGATCCGTATACAATTTAATTTATTCGCTGAAAGATATGTTTCTTGTATGTATAAATTGAGTTTCTCCATCAATGTATATTTTAAGTCTTCGTTCGCTTGAAATATATTGTCTATATCTGCAATGTTGTTTCTTGTATAAACTTCACTGTCTTTTGTAGTTCATACAGAGGTCCGTATAGTTTTGCTTCCAGTGTTGTTTCTCTGGGCCAGTGGGTTTGCCTCAATATATCATATTCGGGGCAATCTTGAAGTACGTGCTCCGCAGTCTGGGCTGCCTGTCCACATGTACACATGGCTGAATTGCCAATCTTGAATTTTGTATACATGTGGCTGCGGAGTCGGTTGTGTCCTGTTCTGAGGCGCAGAATGACAATTTGTTCTGATCTGTTCATAGCTTGGTAGCCATCCTGTGTTGGTGTTGGTGGCTTTCTGATTGATTTGATCATCTTTTTCTTCTGATGGTACGTAACTGGTACATCAGGTTGCTCGTCTGCAGCACCTTCTTTAGCCAGTCAGTCTGCTCTCTCGTTTCCTGGTATTCCACAATGAGACGGTATCTATTGCATGGCTACCCTGCGCTGGTTGCACAGTTCAGGAAGTAGGGCTTGTATACCTGGCAATTTTCTGGACTGAAGTGATTGGAGTGCTGATTGTCGTACGGATAGGATTGAGAGTTATTTTTGGCCCGTCTGAGTAGAGTGGAGGTTGATAAGTACGTGAGAAAGAAAGGTGTGAGAAATAGATTTTCACAGGTGATAGTTTAAGGAGAAGATATGTCTATGGAATGAGTAAAGTTATCTATTCCATCCTATCTATACGACTTTAATTTAGTACAAGACAATCTTTCCCTCCCTATACATAGAAATATAAGTTTAACTACACACACACACACACACAGCTATGTGACAACAAACGTGAAAAACTACGGTTAATTGGGTATGGGTCTGACCAACACACAACGTAAGTTTTCTTTGTTGTTTATTATCATTAAACTTGACAAAATCAAATATCTAAAGAAAGATCAAATAAAATCAGATTTACGTACATAGGAAAATAACAGAATAAATGTGGAAAAAAGAACCCAAAACGTTAATAACCAAAAGGTCAAAGGTTAGCACTATGTTACAGAATAGACAGTAAGATAAACGAAGTTCCTAATAAATGCTACTCAGTAAGTTAAACAATTTTAAAGCAAAATCAAGGATGATAACACTCCTGTAACAAAAAAAGTATTCACTCTCTCTGGCATACGTGGCCACTCACTCACTCCTTATCTACTCTTGGTGATCCCTTGGGAATACAATTATCCTGAATATAAAATTGCCAGTGTTTTATCTTCCACATTGGCCCCAGTCCATCCCCTAATAACTAATATTAATAAGGTGGACGCCTTATTTTGGTGGTTTATTCCTGGATGGACAAATGTCACTTCGAATAGTTAGTGTAGAAAAACCGAGATCTTGGAGTTCACAGTAAACAGAGGAAAATACTTCCAGTATTGGGAAACATCAGGTTGCTAAAACTGTTGCAATTTATAAATGATGGTAGATCCTATCGGCTGGCTCTGTGGTGAGTGCCGATTTTGAAACATCGTAACTCTTCTGGATAAAATCCACTTGGATACGACTGTCAAAAGTCAGGAGTAATGTTATTTGTTTTACACCCCAGTGGACTGATAAAATTGAACAAATATTTCTGGGTTTTTATAAGTCCAGTTAAATTTACTAGTTAAATGTTTATTTGTCTCTTTGGCCAATCCTGTTCACAAATGAACTTGGGGACACGTAAGCCAAGAAAAAGACAACATTAATCAATCAGTAAATGAAGAAAAAGACCGCTGGTCGCCCTTGATCAGGTCTGCTTAGGAATACAGAAATATTTATGAAAAAAAATGCTAAAATGCCAAATTAACGTTTTGTAGCAGCGTGGGTGTTTCTTTTATTATCTATTTTAACTAGGTGACTGAGGCAGGCCTAGTTATCTATCATTCACTTTCTTTTTTATCTTTCCTCCAAGTGAGACTATTTCTCCTACTGGCCCCCTTGTTCCGCCAGAGATGGTGATTCCTGGATGATATAAGGTTCGTCTTTTGTTCAACCCAGACCACGTTCTTCCCTCCTTGGTGGTGAGCAGCGACTGATGCGTATAGGGTGTTCTATTATTTCTATCTCTCCTATTACTCACTTCTAAATACTCTCCATACAAGGTATGTACACAGACGGGAACAAGACGATCTCTTATCCACTCCGTCAGTCCTGATTAAATTTAAAAGGCACACGATGTCTTTAGCCTATTCCTATCCGGTCAGCTTGCGCTAGCGTGGTGTGTCTAGGTCGGGTAAAGGTATGCGCCCTCCACGCCTCTGGCTCGCGTTAACGATCAGCGTACAATGTCTATTAGTATTAAATTATCCATACGCGCACTTACAAAATATCGTCTGTCGTTAATAGCTATTAAATTGTCGGCGTCTGTTTGTTTAGTTGTATGATATAAACTAGCGAAAGGTTTCATTTAAATTTGGGTTAAGTGAGAAAACCTCACGAGGCAAATGTCTAATAGTCACTTATAATAACTACACAAAATTAAATAAACGTGAATTCTTTTCTGTCACTTATCAGTCGCGCCTAGTGCTTAATCAGTCAACTAGAACCGTCTCTTCTTGTGTTAGAAAGCGGGTGATGGAAATTACATTATAACTGCACATCTGGTATAAAATAGCTGCGCGTTATTTTATTTCACTAGTTTTAAAGCTAGAAAATCACAGTGAATTATAATGGTAAACTTAACACATTAAATCACGTAAATGCTAATTTCTATTACCAAAAATCAGGAATGAAACAATCCCCACGAAATGCTATTAACACATCTTCCACAATGGTTCTAGAAAACGTGCTTAGACTATCGAAAATTCTGAGCAACAACTGAAAGCGGGTTTCGGAAACCACAATATATATATTTATTTATTTATTTATTTATTTATTTATTTATTTATTTATATATAATCGACATCAGAGACTTAAAACCGTGCAACGGGTTCCACGGAGATTTTCCCCGCTTCTGAAGATCAAAGCGTTAACTTCCCTCTGTGCACGAACTTCAAAGGGTAGTCGGGGAAATAATTTTGCCCGTGCGACTACTTCGAAAAGGTCCGGTGTTTTCCCACGTGCAATCTGTCCGATATCCGATGATTGACAGATCAACTCGCGTGAGAAACTTGATAAACAAACATGATTCGCTCCCTGTTATGACTGGCAGGTCGAGAAAGTTGGTAAACAACTTCGTTTGTTTATGTTCAAGGAAAAGATGCGTGGATTAAAAGGTGAGTAAGACAGGCAGAAAATTGCATGGTTTTGCTAGCAAATCATAGAACGTTAACGAGGTCACGAAAGACTGTCAGATACTGTAGGCTACATTTCCATTATACGTCACACTGATCTTGCATCATTATATTTAAGTAATATCCCACGCAAACGACGAATGGCAGAATCGATAGAGCGTTGCCTCTCAAGTTTGAGTTACCGAATTCAAAACCTCTTAGAGTCAAGCTCCAGTCTACTTACCTGACTCCGCTCTTGATTAGGAAAGGCAAAGGCAGCGAGGAAGAGAACCAGTCATACCACATTATAAAGTGAGACCTAGTATAGTAGAGTCTAACATATCACTCCCCTACGGCAGTACCTGCAATGGGAACATCGTTTTTCTTCCCTCTTTAACTGTCATAGTTGCAGCACTTTACTCTTGAAGATCTCCCATTACGTAGTCTCAGTTGTAGCAGTCGTGGTGAATTTGTTCACTTCAAAGATGTATGAATTTGCTTTTATGTCACGGACTTGTTCACTTTTCAATTACGTGATTCCCTGTTAGAAATTGTGTCACAGTGTTATTTCGCAGTGCATCTTAGGTATTGTGCTCGGCGAAAAGTCAGCCGGGCGAGGCCGGGGCTAGCCGAACTGGTGGGTCATGTGACTACCGGAAGTCAGCAAATAAGGCGCAAATTTCGAGAGTCAGATACTAGCCATCGTCCTGGTAGGACGCAGATTTCCCTTTTGCCAGCGAGATTGCTGTGTGGATCATGTTATGGACTATTAATTGAGTGCTTGCCATATTTCGGTCCTGGTGGATAAGTACGTTGTAATGCTAGAGCAGTGTATTGTCTAGTTCGTATTATCTACAGGCCGTAGATTAAGAAGTTGTCAATGATTTCTGAGTGTGTCATTTCCATAGTTTTGCCGCTCAGGTGAGCGATATTCATTGCAGTATTTTTTTCAGTGTGAGTCGTACTGTCGTGTATGATGCTGATAGATTAAGCTGCTAAGGCAAGTTTTACAGTGGCATTTCATTATTGTATACTACTCGTCAAAAGTCAAGGGCCACCCTATTATTTTCAATACACTTTTATATAAGCGCATAGAATGATTAAATGAAGGAAGTTTTTAGTAAAAATGGATGCAATATCTTCCTCAGACAGTCCTCTATGCACGTTAAGCATAAAAACAACTCACCGACAACCATGGTGATCACGTGCAATTTGGTTTGCTGACCATAAATTCACATTTTTAATCTGTTTTTTCAAACTTCCGTACAACCAAACAGGTGAAGTAATCGTGATGATTGACATTCCAGGTGCAATGGCGACTTTTCGTGAACAGAGTTTACTCTTAATTTGTTTTACAATCAGCAGACTTAGGGTAGTTTCATCACTTGCAAAAACCATGCCACCGAGAAGAAGTCTTGACACCTTACAAAGAATGAGGGCTATAGCGTGGGTTGAAAGTGGTTTATCTGTCCGTGAAGTTGCTAGATGGCTTGCAGTGTCACACTCTACTATCCAAAGAATTTTGGAGAGATTTCAGGCCACAGGAAGTGTGGAGGATCGCCACTGGCCAGGTCGCCCTAGATGCACCAATAGACATGATGACCGGTACCTCTTGTTGTCAGCCCTGCGCCATCGAACAGTGACTTGTTCCACTCTAAGATGTCAGCTGAGACAAACTGTAAACGTTAATGTCAGTCAAAGCACCATTCGCATACGTTTACATGAATTTGGACTGGCTGCTCGACGTCCTGCAGTCAGAATCCCTCTTACTCCTGCTCACCGCAGAGCCCGTGTAGCTTGGTGTCGCGAGCACATCCGATGGACAAGGCAACAATGGAGTCAAGTTCTCTTCACTGATGAATCTCGCTTCACTGTGTCATTCAATGATGGCAGGATTCAAGTTTGGAGACGACCAGGAGAGCGATTTACTGATGACACAATTCGAGAGGTGGATCGTTATGGTAGGGGTTCTGTCATGGCGTGGGGAGGCTTCTATAGACACGGCAGGACCCCACTCTACATCATCCAAGGCAACTTGACCGGCCCAAGATACCAGAACGAAATCTTGAGACTAATTGTTCAGCCTGCTCTGGAGGCCATAGGTGGTAATGCCATCCTCCAAGATGATAACGCTCGACCCCATCGAGCTCGTGTGGTGAATGAGTTTATTCAGCAACATGGGATCATCAGGATGGCGTGGCCAGCTCATTCACCTGACCTTTCTCCGATTGAGCACCTCTGGGATGTCCTTGGTCGAAGATTGTCAACAAATCACCCCCTGCCAATGGATGTTGCACAGCTGACTGCATTTCTGCTTCATGAATGGCAAGCTGTTCCTCGGGATACTCTTCGGACCCTTGTGGACTCGATGCGTCTACGCTGTCTTGAATGCCTTGCTGCAAACGGTGGTCATACCCGATTTTGAAATGTCTATTTGTCCAATATCTATTGTGTGACTTTTGAAAAGGTGGGTGACACACTTCACATCGTCATTGCGTTTGAATGTGTGTTTCCATTTCTTTACGTGACATGTCAATTTGGTATTCAATAAATGCCGTTTTGACTGATACCAATTACGTTTATATCAGATTTGTTTTATGGTTTCAACCAAGGTTTTTCTAAGTGGCCCTTGACTTTTGACGAGTAGTATATTTGGTGCGTGTATTGGCCGTGTGAGGCCTTATTGTATTGTGCATAGTATTAAAGGGAAGGTGTTCATTTCTTATTGGCATCATTGTTGTGTGGTGATACTCTTGGGAGAACGAGCCATTATTTATTATTATAAATCCACACTGCAGTGGTGTAACCACAATAAATGGTTCTTGACAAATTGGTATGGCATACGTTCGTATATTTAAAAAAAAAGATTGGTTGATTCAGATCCAGATATACGTTAGTGTACCTCATTGATTCGCCATCAGTAATAACTGCCCTAAGCAACCATAAAAACAACGAACCAGACAGCTTGTCAGAAGTATTCATGGCAACCAGAAATAAACTCAACGATGTGAAAGTAAAGTGGATTCAAGCCAGCTGTAAGACCATATGGAAATATGAAGGCAGATATACTTGCCAAATAACGGGACGACTAAATTCAGACAGCTGTAAGACCATATGGAAATATGAAGGCAGATAGTCTTGCCAAATAACAGGACGGCTAAATTCAGACTGCTGTAAGACCATATGGAAATATGAAGGCAGATAGACTTGCCAAATAACGGGACGGCTAAACTCAGACAACTGTAAGACCATATGGAAAGATGAAGGCAGATAGACTTGCCAAATAACGGGACGGCTAAAGTCAGACAGCTGTAAGACCATATGAAAATATGAAAGCAGATAGACTTGCCAAATAAGGGGACGGCTAAATTCAGATAGCTAAGACCATATGGAAATATGAAGGCAGATAGACTTGCCAAATAAGTGGACGGCTAAATTCAGACAGCTGTAAGACCATATGGAAATATGAAGGCAGATAGACTTGCCAAATAACGGGACAACTAAATTCAGACAGCTGTAAGACCATATGGAAATATGAAGGCAGATAGACTTGCCAAATAACGGGACAACTAAATTCAGACAGCTGTAAGACCATATGGAAATATGAAGGCAGATAGACTTGCCAAATTACGGGACGACTAAATTCAGACAGCTGTAAGACCATATGGAAATATGAAGGCAGATAGACTTGCCAAATAACGGGACGGCTAAATTCAGACAGCTGTAAGACATATGGAAATATGAAGGCAGATAGACTTGTTAAATAAGGGGACGGCTAAATTCAGACAGCTGTAAGACCATATGGAAATATGAAAGCAGATAGACTTGCCAAAAAACGGGATGGCTAAAGTCAGACAGCTGTAAGACCATATGGAAATATGAAGGCAGATAGACTTGCCAAATAACGGGACGGCTAAAGTCAGACAGCTGTAAGACCATATGGAAATATGAAGGCAGATAGACTTGCCAAATAATGGGACGGCTAAATTCAGACAGCTGTAAGACCATATAGAAATATGAAGGCAGATAGACTTGCCAAATAATGGGACGGCTAAATTCAGACAGCTGTAAGACCATATGGAAATATGAAGGCAGATAGACTTGCCAAATAACGGGACGGCTAAGTTCAGACAGCTGTAAGACCATATGGAAATATGAAGGCAGATAGACTTGCCAAATAACGGGACGGCTAAGTTCAGACAGCTGTAAGACCATATGGAAATATGAAGGCAGATAGACTTGCCAAATAACGGGACGGCTAAATTCAGACAGCTGTAAGACCATATGGAAATATGAAGGCAGATAGACTTGCCAAATAATGGGATGGCTAAATTCAGACAGCTGTAAGACCATATGGAAATATGAAGGCAGATAGACTTGCCAAATAACGAGACGGCTAAATTCAGACGGCTGAAAGACCATATGGAAATATGAAGGCAGATAGACTTGCCAAATAACGGGACGGCTAAAGTCAGACAGCTGTAAGACCATATGGAAATATGAAGGCAGATAGACTTGCCAAATAAGGGGACGGTTAAACTCAGACAGCTGTAAGACCATATGGAAATATGAAGGCAGATAGACTTGCCAAATAAGGAGACGGTTAAACTCAGACAGCTGTAAGACCATATGGAAATATGAAGGCAGATAAACTTGCCAAATAAGGGGACGGTTAAACTCAGACAGCTGTAAGACCATATGGAAATATGAAGGCAGATAGACTTGCCAAATAAGGGGACGGCTAAATTCAGACAGCTGTAAGACCATATGGAAATATGAAGGCAGATAGACTTGCCAAATAAGGGGACGGTTAAACTCAGACAGCTGTAAGACCATATGGAAATATGAAGGCAGATAGACTTGCCAAATAAGGGGACGGCTAAAGTCAGACAGCTGTAAGACCATTTGGAAATATGAAGGCAGATAGACTTGCCAAATAACGGGACGGCTAAAGTCAGACAGCCCCGCCCCTTGTAGTCCCCGGGGGTCTCTGAAGATACATAGACAGAATAGGACTACTGCACCCTCATGCATGTCGTACATGGCAACTAATAGGAGTCTGTGCATGAGGTTGACAACCTCAGCATGTAAAAATAGTTGCCTCAAAAAGCCTGCTGCAAGTTCACGTGACTGTTGGATGCAGCCTTCCTGAACAGTGACCAGCTGCAGCGGTGGTTCCGTGCTCTGTAAGGAGCCCAAAATGATGATGATAAGAACAAGACATTATATGAAGAGATAAAAGCAATAATCAAAAACAGACTGAGAACAAGACATTATATGAAGAGATAAAAGCAATAATTACAAACAAGACATTATATGAAGAGATAAAAGCGGTACTAAAAAACAGCTTGAGAACAAGACATTATATGAAAAGATAACAGCAATAATTAAAAACAGCTTGAGAACAAGACATTATATGAAGAGATAACAGCAATAATTACAAACAGACTGAGAACAAGACATTATATGAATAGATAAAAGCAATAATTACAAACAGACTGAGAACAAGACATTATATGAATAGATAAAAGCAATAATTACAAACAGACTGAGAACAAGACATTATATGAAGAGATAACAGCAATAATTACAAACAGACTGAGAACAAGACATTATATGAAGAGATAACAGCAATAATTACAAACAGACTGAGAACAAGACATTATATGAAGAGATAAAAGCAATAATTACAAACAGACTGAGAACAAGACATTATATGAAGAGATAACAGCAATAATTACAAACAGACTGAGAACAAGCAAATAATTACAAACAGACTGAGAACAAGACACTATATGAAGAGATAACAGCAATAATTACAAACAGACTGAGAACAAGACATTATATGAAGAGATAACAGCAATAATTACAAACAGACTGAGAACAAGACATTATATGAAGAGATAACAGCAATAATTACAAACAGACTGAGAACAAGACATTATATGAAGATATAACAGCAATAATTACAAACAGACTGAAAACAAGACATTATATGAAGAGATAAAAGCAATAACTACAAACAGACTGAGAACAAGACATTATATGAAGAGATGAAAGCAATAATTACAAACAGACTGAGAACAAGACATTATATGAAGAGATGAAAGCAATAATTACAAACAGACTGAAAACAAGACATTATATGAAGAGATAAAAGCAATAATTACAAACAGACTGAGAACAAGACATTATATGAAGAGATGAAAGCAATAATTACAAACAGACTGAGAACAAGACATTATATGAAGAGATAAAAGCAATAGTTACAAACAGACTAGGAACAAGACATTATATGAAGAGATAAAAGCAATAATTACAAACAGACTGAGAACAAGACATTAAATGAAGAGATAAAATCAGTAATCAAAAACAGACTGAGAACAAGACATTATATGAAGAGATAAAATCAGTAATCAAAAACAGACTGAGAACAAGACATTATATGAAGAGATAAAATCAGTAAACGAAAACAGACTGAGAACAAGACATTATATGAAGAGATAAAAGCGGTACTAAAAAACAGCTTGAGAACAAGACATTATATGAAGAGATGAAAGCAATAATTACAAACAGACTGAGAACAAGACATTATATGAAGAGATAAAAGCGGTAATTAAAAACAGCTTGAGAACAAGACATTATATGAATAAATAAAAGCGGTAATTAAAAACAGCTTGAGAACAAGACATTATATGAAGCGATAAAAGCAATAATTACAAACAGACTGAGAACAAGACGTTATATCCAATACCATAATTCCCGCCGTAAATACGTCGTCGGTCGGTCGGCCACATCATGCACACCGTCATTTGCGCACTTTTCTATTTTCGAGAGAGTACATTAACTTTGAACCACAGCTAAGGGGTGCAACTGTGGTTGAAAGTTAGACAATAATTGTATTGTTTCTCCTATATGTACTCTCCCGAAAATAAAAAAGTGCGCAAATGACGGTGTGCATGAACAGTTTGATTATGGAAAGTCAAGATTTTAAAAGATGCATAAACAGTTACGAGACATGTTGTCATAAAAGAAATGTTAGTTATTTAGTCAATTTCCGGTCCATTAGATCATTATCACTGCTTCACATGTCATTTAGGAAGGTTACTCCGTCGTCTTCATATTTAATACATCCGTATAACTTTCACTACAAATATCTAATGGCGGTCGCCTGCAATGAAATGGCCACAGTAGTAATAGTACCGTCTGTAATACATGTAACAAACATAACACACTATAATTAAAAACCTGTCAATTTTGATGGGTTATTGCTAGTGAAGAGATAAAAGCGGTAATTAAAAAACAGATTCAAAGATACACGGCATAGAAAACACGCATCAAGTCAGACATAAGACACTCATTCTGTTCCTCATCAAGACGAGATGCGGTGATAATGTTCAGACAAGACGAGATCAGGTGATAATGTTCAGACTGAGACTCGGCCACCTCAATATATGTCCGCCCCGTGAGGTTCCCGGAGGTTGTTGTCGAGATGACGACATATTAGGACCACTGTTCCCATCAGACATGTTATAAGTGGTGACTCAGGTGAGGATGTGCATTGGGCTGGCAAACCCACCATGTACAAAATGTGATGCAGAAAGCACCACTACAAGACCACATCATCGCTTTATTGGCGGCTACCTGCCTTAGGGCTGCTACAATGATGGTCCCATTCTACAAGAGAAGAGAACAGGAAAATACGAATAATCTGCGTCAACTTTCACTTTATGTGAAATGCTCTTATGTGTGATATATTCTCGTATGTGATATGTTCTTTTATGTGATATGTTCTTGTGTGTGATATGTTCCTGTGTGTGATATATTCTTGTATGTGATATGTTCTTGTATGTGATATGTTCTTATATGTGATATGTTCGTGTATGTGATATGTTCTTGTTTGTGATATGTTCTGGTGTGTGATATGTTCTTGTGTGTGATATGTTTTTTATGTGATATATTCTTGTATGTGATATGTTCTTGTATGTGATATGCTCTTGCATGTGATGTGTTCTTGTATGTGATATGTTCTTTTATGTGGTATGTTCTTGTATGTGATGTGTTCTTGTATGTGATATGTTCTTGTATATCATAAAATGTAATATACAGATTCTGTACAAACGTGTTACACTGTTTTAATCAATAGTTCCAGAAAAACTAGATACGAACAGAGAAATAATAAAAGACACCAAAATTAGATCAAACATCTGGGACATGCAAGCAGGCACACAATGTTAAAAACCCTAACAGACGGAAAAGCTGAAGGCCAAAGTGCGAGAGGTCTTCTATAAGTAGGACTTATAACCTCAAGACAAGAGACAGGAAATAACAAGTCCAACTATACCATCTAAACAGGAAATCTTATTGTTGTTGTTGTTGTTGTTGTTGTTGTTGTTGTTGTTGTTGTTGTTGTTCAGAATCGACATTACTACACTCTAAGCTAACCCATAGGTGCTCAGTCTCCTTCTGCAAATGTCGACGGGCATGAATGCTAATTGTCCCAGAAGCGAAGTCTGTATACAAGCTTGACCCATCCTCTGATGTTTCCATCTCTGCTAGTTTTACGCTTGTTGTTAATCGCCAGCAGTCAGAGTCCTGTTAATTCATCGACGACAGTCTCAATAATAGTCCTTTATATCGCTTCTTCTACCATGTCCAGTGCCCCTCTATGGATGCTCTCGGGGCTAGTTTGTCAGCTGTTTCATTGCCGCGTACTCGTGCATTATACGGACTGTAGATCCACACCAGTGCTTGACATGTTGAGACCTTCATGTAAGTTTCGTAGCCATCAGAATGTACAATCAAGACATGAAGAGACAGGAAGTAACTTATCAGAGTGTACAATCAAGACAAGAGACAGGAAGTAACTTATCAGAATGTACCAACAAGACAAGAGACAGGAAGTAACTTATCAGCGTGTACCATCAATTCAAGAAGAGACAGGAAGTAACTTATCAGAGTGTACCACCAAGACAAGAAACAGGAAGTAACTTATCAGCGTGTACCATCAATTCAAGAAGAGACAGGAAGTAACTTATCAGAGTGTACCACCAAGACAAGAAACAGGAAGTAACTTATCAGCGTGTACCATCAATTCAAGAAGAGACAGGAAATAAATTATCAGAATGTACCACCAAGACAAGAGACAGGAAGTAACTTATCAGCGTGTACCATCAATTCAAGAAGAGACAGGAAGTAAATTATCAGAATGTACCATCAAGACAAGAGACAGGAACTAACTTATCAGCGTGTACCATCAAAACAAGAAGATACAGGAAGTAAATTATCAGAGTGTACAATCAAGACAAGAGACAGGAAGTAACTTATCAGAATGTTCCATCAAGACAAGAGACAGGAAGTAACTTATCAGAGTGTACCATCAAGAGAAGAAGAGACAGGAAGTAAATTATCAGAGTGTATCATCAAGACAAGAGACAGGAAGTAACTTATCAGAGTATACCATCAAGAGAAGAAGAGACAGGAAGTAACTTATCAGACAGAACCATCAAGACAAACTATAGGAAGTACCTGTTAAAATGTACCATCAAGACAAAAGACAGGAAGTAACTTATCAGAGTGAACTATCAAGACAAGACACAGGAAGTAACTTAACAATGTGTACCATCAAGACAAGACACAGGAAGTAACTTAACAATGTGTACTATTAAGGCTAGAGACGGGAGACAATGAAGATCTATCAAAGCCAACTTTCGTTATGGAGATGGCAATACTGCTGATCTTATCCTAATTTACATATTTCCCTGACATTTCTATCTATTATGAAATCTGTGCTCATAAAACTAAAGCATTACATCTAGTCGATCTTAAAGATAGTTTGTTATATTCCTGTTGCAATAAATATCTTTTACTGGCATAATTAGGCCAGCATAGTCTGTCTTTCATCTACGAGACAAGGAACTCCAACAGTTAGGGAATTGATAACGATCCTAAACGTCTGGACCAAATGTTAGAATTGTGGTTCTCGGATGAAATAATTTGACAAGCAAACGTCATACATATTTATGATTAGGTTTTCAATATTAATAGAGAAATAACTCTGTAACGCTAAAACACGTGCTCTGCGGCCGGAAGAACGCGCAATACATTTGTTTTCCACATTATTTATATTTTGTCACCAATTTACCTCTTTCATGTGTCTGTATGTCAGCCTGAATTAAAGTAAGCTGCTCTAGTTTGAAAATTAAATTTACTTTTTTTATTTTTTCTGTAATTTCATATTACATAGATGTAAACTCATCAACTCAATATATGTCAGTTCCTCGTGGAACACGGGCCTTCAGAAATCATGCCAAGCCTCCCTACCCCTGTACCATCCGTCCACAATATTTCATGTCATCTTTATTCCCTTCATTTCTATTTTCTGTTTCCTTCTCCCGGAGTGTTTTTTGTTCGACTTCCCTCTACCTCTCTTTCGCTGGGAATTCCCGTACAAGAACTACATTGTAATGTTATCAACAGGTTTCCTCACTGCGTGTCCTATCGAACGCCATAGTAGTCTTCTCATCTTTGTTTCACAGGCTAGTATCTGGTCCGTGTCATCAGTTCAAACAGAGCAACATTTTTAAAAAACCAATACATTGTTCCACAGATGAACTTGTTTAGAGACGCGCGTAAAGTAATTAGAACGACGAGCATCTTTTTTTTTTTTTTTTTGTCTTCTTAGCACAGTTTCAGATTGTGAAGAATATACACAAATAAAGAAGTCAGTCTGAGGTGGTTGTATCTCAGTAGAGTTTGTCCAGTTATCATATTTACGACAGCCACATCTGCTTTCTCTGTTCCTCATATGCTAGGCATCTTTGCAGCAGATGTTCAGCAGTCGTTTTATCAGTGCCACAGCCACACATTGGTAGTTCTTATCTTTAGCTTGTTGATTAAATGGTATCCCAAATCTGTTGTGGTCTGTGTGGAGTCTTACAATTACCGCTTGTTCAGTTCTGCTAAGATGGTAACGTGCATCTGCTGGCCCGGATGATCTTCTACCCATTTATACCTATATTTTCTTCTGATAAAATTCTTGACCTCTTCATAAGTTATGATTGTTATCAGGTTGAGGTAACTTTCCACCTTCTTTTGCCAAACTGTCAGTTTCTTCAGTATCCGGGATGTTGCGATGAGATGTGATCCTCAGCATCACAACCCCTTTGAATCACTGACAGATTTTAGAATCAATACTCATAGGTCATTCAGGTCTGCATTAGTCACAACGGATATAACCTTCCTTAAACGTGTGTGTGTTTTCCCCCGCTACATTGCATTGCAGATCTTTGTGTGCAGTAATTTTTGGTAACTGCGCCACAATTATGGCCGTGGCTTAAGAGATTCAACCTTTAATATGGGAACATTCCCTAATCTGTTCTGATCCAATAAATGGTTGGGTTTAAGAGTTGGCACGATAATTGCATTAAATTTTTTTTTCTTTGTATCGCATGCACAAACCAATACGTCCGATGATGTTCTGTCAGACTTCCATATGTAGTCCATCCGTTATATTTTGTGTATATCAGCGCTGGGACACCAATATTTTTTTACATTAATCGCAAAGAGTTGGTAAAAGACTTTATTTTTTTGTTTTAATTCAATCGTCCCTTTTTCTGTGACCATCATTGCTTCACTCCACTATGTCAGTAATGTCCAATAGCCATCCTTCGATAGATTCCTCTATGCCATTATTCGTCCAGTCATTATCTCCTTTTACGCCTGTATCTACCGATACTATCTTACCCTCGGGAGGACTCACCGACAACATCTCTTTTTTTTAGGGATTAATACTCCTATCATGTTTATCTTTCTAATTGTTCCCGGTCATTGCTGGGCAAGTGAGACAATAACGTTTAAACCAACATTTGGTTTACATTTTGTCGTCAGCCTTATTGTTTAGACCGACCAGCTACTGATAGATAAACGAGTAATTTGGTCTGTCCAGTTCGGCAGAAACGTCTAACAAATGTTATTAGGTTAACAAGGAAGGGTAGCTTTTAGATAACATGTGTCTCATTTGGGGAGCACGACTTACACAAATATCACCCATTCTTAGCTCTATCTTGGTTTGAGCAATCTGGACACCAGACTTATCCCTTAGTGATTTCCGGAAGGTCTCTTAACAATCTTGAAGTATTAGGACATGAGGAGAGGATATAATCAATTCCGGCAAGATGTCTTATCGTAATAAACAGAGATGGGAAGACGGGATAGCAAAATGGTGGAATTAGGACACGGAATATGACAATGTTTCCGGTAAATGTAACACTTGGTTGTGTCGTAGATTTTGTATCAGATAAGTAATAGATGTTTATAGTCCTGTCTGAGCAGAGGTGATAGTGATGACAATGTGAAAGTAAGGGGTAAGAAGTAGTTTTATCACGAGGTGATCGTGTAAGAGAAAGGACAGTCTCTGGATAGAATAATTTATCTAATCCAGCCTATCTGGACGACGATATTTAAATGAGACGCACTTTCTCTCCTTGTACGAAATACAAGTTACACTACACTCAAATGCACACAATTCTGTGACAAATACGCTCGAACGTGAAAACAAACTATGAATAACATATAATGGATAGGGGTTGACCGACACGATAACTAAAGGTTTAATAAAGTTTATTATCAATAGAAGATCACAACAATAAGCATATATAGTACTAGATCATGGTTTACAGACAAAATCGCAAAAGAAGAAATTAATCAAATAGGTTCTCCCCCTCTGGTAAAGGAAAAGAAAAGACGATCCCAACAGAGGTTAATTAACCAAAAAGATCAAAAGTTAACAGTAAGTTATGAAATAGTCAGTATGGGAAAGAATAGGTTCCTAATGTAAACTATCCCGTGACTACTCAGATTAGTGAGATAAAAAAGAAAAAAAGAAACCACATAAGTATATGATGTTAACAAAAAAACATAAGTTTCTTTCTCCGTTCATTCAATTCACACCCATTCAGTGGCCACTTTCAGATTTTTGCTAACCCCAGTAGTTGTCGCAGGCATTCCAAGGAAATACACTAATAAGTAATAAGACTATTTAGTGTCAAATTTAAGTTTTGCCAAATCCAGCCCCAGACTCGCCGTAGTTGCTGACTGCAAATTTCACGGGGGTCGCTAGAGTCGGTGATTTAATTTGTCCTGAATACAATAAGTTATCTATGCCTTCAGTTGGTTGGAGTAAGGTTCATGCGTGGTGATCGCCGACGTAGGATGAATAGAACATATATATATAGTTCCTATGTTGTTTAGCCTCAGGTGGCTGAGACGCTAGGTTAAGTTACACAAATGTTGCTGACAATATATTTCGCCACAGCTGGCTGATGAGATTGATATAAGTAAATCTGGTAATAGTTCTGGTCCAGTTAATACTATAATTTAATGGTTCTATTCTGGTTTCTCTCATGAAAATGAGGAAAAGTGGACCACACAGGCCACAGCAAGAAGCTCATCAATATTAATTATCCCTGGATGCTTATAATATTATAAGTTCGTATGATCATAAGTTCCTATGGCCATTAAAAAAACCGCTAGTACTCAGGTTGCTCAGCCTAGATTTTAGGAAAGAAAATATAAACATTTAACCAAATTATCAATATCATATCTAATACGTGTTAAAATAGGACCTCTTCACCACTCCGTTAAAAATTAGATTTAAAACACACGTGTTTAGCTTATCCTATCGTTTTTAACGCGTGTTATGAACACTAGTCATTTAAAAAATTACATAAAATGGATAGAAGTAAATAATATATACCGTCAGTAGACAGTTATTTAATGTATGTACTAGTCAATTTCACAACGGGCTGATCACCCGTTTGCCAGTCACTTCGATTACGGAAACAACAGCAAATGGATTGATTTGCCGTTGCCCTAAAGACGCCATTAGGCGTGATGGGAAACAATGGCAAAGAAAACCTATCTGCTGTTGCCCTAAGACACCACTAGGCGTAATGGCCACTGACTGCTTTGACGGTCGGTGGCTAAGGACGGAAGAAGAAGAAGAACTAGTCAATTTAAAACATCTCTTACTGGGAAATAGCGAGTAATTAAATTTACTTTACGGCTGAAAAAGATTTAGCTATAAGTTATTTAATTAGCACAGAAAATCTCAGTGAAATATAATGAAAACTTTAAACACACTAAATCACTTAAAGGCTAGTATATAAATTACCGCAATCAGAAAAATGAAACACTCCACGAAAATATAATAATTTTCACTCTGTACGAGAAATCTAAGATATTGAGCTAGTGAATTTCAGATAGATTTCTGAACAACTGATCATGGTTATCGGAGAGACATGGTATACAAGTATATCCGTAAATTCTGTTCTATCGCTCTTTAATGCGAAAGTCACACCTACTGCCAGAACCGAGCCCATTTGCCGTTCGATTCTTGAATCAAAGGTAATTTTACCACCTCTGCAGCCGACAACCTCTCTGGCTTGACTTTCATCATCTCCGCCTTGCCAAATATCAGCTGCGCAATTAATTCCCCTGAAAGTTTTTACAATCCAAGGTCCGTCTCAGACTTAACATTGCCCATGATCAAAGAATCTATTACGCCATGCTCCGCGCTCTCTCTGTGTGTTTCACCGTGCTTAATTTCCAAACGGCTCACGTGTTAATTGCACTAGTGAATCCTTCGTTCCTGTGATGAATTTACCATGATACAACGTTAAAATATCTCCAAATTTAACGATAAAATGTAGGGTTAAAAATAATGCGTAAGATACTAGGAGATATGCTCGCCCATGCCAGCCTTTCCTAACCGCCATTTAAAACTAACGAGTTAGACGTGCAGACGAAACGTTTACCCTTTGTAGACGGGAGAGAACGGAGGACACCAAAAGGAAAAATATGACTGAACACGTGTTTGAAGATTGCAAGGCTAAAAGACGCAATTGGTAATAAAAAGAAGAAAAAAATTCACGTCACTAGTTGACAGAGGGTAAGGAAATGGACAAAAAACGACTTTAGCTCGTGTCAGAAACAGTCATTTCTTGGACTTTTACGATACTTGATTGTTATTTGAATTCAGCGGCAAAAGCCGTGGAGAAGGTTCTCGAACATATTTCAAAAAAACAACTAACCTTGAAAAAGTAACTTTTTCTTAATAATAATGTTAGGAATATAAAAACCTAGCTAGTTTGATAGCCCGTCTTGAGCAGAGAAATAATATACTTTAAATTATACAGACGGATAGATAATAATGAAGATATTGACAAAAGACTGTGTTGTTCATATCAGACGAGCGACTGCACTGTTAAAAAAATGTCACTAAATTTTCAAAATTTGCGGCCTTGAGACTCAAGTGCTAAAATCAAGCTGTAATTAAAGAGAGGGGAAATGGTGGAGAATTGTGGCTAAAACTAACTTCGGAGGCAGAAGTGTGTAGGGTACTGCATGGAGGGGTCCAAGAACCAAGCGTGTTTTTTGTATGAAAAACAAGTAGAGACAGACGGACCAACAGACAGTAATACATACTTGACTGAGAGCTGACTGAAATTTGACTTTGGTTGTAGATTTGAAAGTTGGGGGGGGGGGGGGGGGCGGTGATTGGATGAATGAAATCATATTGGCAGGACAGAGATGCGCATTTTTGCCATTCGTTACAAGACTGTCCAGAGACACAGTGGTTTAGTGCCTGTGGTGTTGTTTCCAGAAGATAATACATAATTTTAGTGGGACGCCATCAGATACACAGCAGCTCAGCTGAGTTTTGCTAGCATTTAACTGTGTTCTCAATTCTGAATTCTGGTAAGAATGAAAGTATTTCTTTTGTACATTTTAATATTTCGAGTGATTGATACTGCCATATCATATAAAATGATTACGACAAGTAAGTGCTCGCTCTAGATCCCCAGCCCAAGTTCAGGGTCTAGAGACAAACAAAATATATGGACGCCTACTAAAACTATGGAGGCGGATCTATTGTTGAGATCAGTGGAACATATCACCTATCTTATTGAATAGAAGGAAACTATTGAACATACTCAGATGCAAGGTAGTCTTGGGGAACTAGTACTATATGAAAACAACTAGGTAGGATGTACTGTGTGGTCAGAGATATCTGACCCAGTCTGTGTGGTGTTGTTGTGTAGGGTTGTGTGCAGAATTGGCTCAGTAGGTAGAGTTCTGACACATGTCACAAAACTTTTATTTCAGAATTGTGAGTTTCTGTTTGGTACCGAAGAGGTGCCGAATGCTGTTGTAATATACACAAGCGTGGACCAGTGTAGTCTAACATTGTGTCAGAGCAGCCGTATATTGTCCCCCAGCACGGAGAGGAGGGGCCACCAGACTCTTGTACAAGATCGACGCAGTCGAGATAAGTGAGATCTGGCCTGCTGGAAGTTCACCAACTGATTTACCAACGAATTTATCAACTAATTTATCAACTAATAAAGACATACCATTGTGGGAAAATAAACCATGTATTCATCCCGTAAGTCAATGGACAATGTTTGGTAGTCATAGACTGGGCGTGATGATACCACCCCAACAGTACATTCAGTAATAGTCTCCTGGGACAATCTAATATAATTAATATTAACTAGACTTATAACATACCTTTGTAATCACATTCCATTTTATTATGTCATATAATTATGCATTCCATTTATAACTCCATAATATTTCATATGTTCTGACCAACAAACGTTTGGTTCAGAACAAATAAATTTACCAAAAGATTTAATATTTAAAACTAAAACAGCCGGAGTTAGTTCAGTGTGTTATACATTATATTATTATTATTATTAAACTTATTAAATATCTGTGGGTGTGTGGGTAATCTACTACAACACATTACATTTCAGTACCCTAGACTTTTAACGTAGCTACATTCATTAGTAAAAAAAGATATGTTTGAGGTCGTAAGTGGTAGTAAGAAGGGCCTTCTGTAATTCGCATCAACATTTATCTCAGGAGCCTTCACAGCTGACCTCATTCATTACACTAGGTAACATCTCAACCATACAATACCATCAAATCCACTACAGTTCCTGTAGCAAAAAATAAAATATAAACTAGATAGGGAGGGGCAAAAGTGGATGATCACTGCTGTACTATTTCCATCAGTGACAGGTTGCAATACATTATATGGTCATGTCAATAACTTTCATGATGATGGGTATGGATAAATTTTACACGAAATAAGATGCTCTACCTTGCGATTGGTTTTAATTGAAAATGAACTAGCCTGAATCGCAATTTATTTTAGCCAACTAAACTCACGAGGTTACGTTTTCGCGTGGACGAAAATATTTACTTTAAAACCTAAGTGTTTTGAAAGTTTCCCCACTGCGTTTCCCATTTTCATCAAGAATTTTACGGGCAGTCAAAATAGGAGTTAGTAATACTGATTTCATTATAGGACAGCCCAAAGTGATTAGAAGTAAGTTATAAAATTAAAAGTATAAAACGTCTTTTATAAAGCTTTGAGCCACAAGTCCGAGGAAACCTTCCTCAAGTGTTAGAAGTTAAGAGAGTAAATTAATAAGTAACCTTAACTAGCTGGGGAAAACCTGCATCTTAAACAGTTGCAAGACATATTTCGGCCATTAAGTGCAACAAGATCTGGATATATAACATTTTTGGGGTATGTTGTAATATGTACCTTTTCTTATTTCAACATGTATGAAATGCTTATGAATGTACAGTTGTGTATGAGGCTGACAACCTCATCATGTACAATAACGTGCCACATAAACCACCACCTCAAGAGCTGATGACTGTTTTGTGCAGGTTTTCTCATAATGAACCAATAGCAGAGGTAGCCCCAGGCTTCATAGGGAGCAGAAAGAGGATGATGGTGACGTCAAGGTACTCGTATATATACATTTTTATGTCAACAGTTTTATTTCCGATTTGTTATGTATATATCTGACAAAGATGCATTGGTCTTCTTTCGCTCTCCTGAACACTATTTCATCTGTCTCAACGGCTTGAGGATCATTCTGATAATGGTCGCCTGATTCTTGCAACAGGAGACCTAAAGAGAGATATTATTTTATCTGCTTCTCAGTTTCTGGTACTAGTTACCAGAATTCAACGCTGTACACCATCTATCTCAGACGGGTCTAAAGTACACTCGAAGAGACGGCCAGTTTGGAAGTCACTCCTGCTCATCAGCGAACGTGTTACCACGCAATCCAAGTCTTGACCTGAGAAGGAACAGTCAAGACTTCACTGAGAACCAGCATCTAGAGACAACTCACTGCAGACAGCTGCAGAGCTAGATCCCAATTTACCAGCCTCAGTGAATGGACTATATTTTTTTAACTCCATCATACAGTAATATATTCTTAGGAAGATACACAAGCTACGATCTTTTTCTGAGGCCTTCAAAAATCCTTTTTTTGGACCAATCACGTGTATCCATTTTGACCCTGTTGATCACATAGTTCATAAATAAATCTCTTACTGTTATCTGTGCAAATATAAATGCTTGGTTGAAGTTAATCACTTTATTGAATGAATTCGATGTCTGAACCCGTATTACTCAATTTTTGAGAATACAGATATATATATATATATATATATATATATATATATATATATATATATATATATATATATATATATATATATATATATATATATATATATATATATATATATATATATATATATATATATATATATATATATATATACATATATCTATATATATATATATATATATATATATATATATATATATATATATACCTTCAGCTGGGCGCTCATTAAATACGTGTACAAATTGATATTTCTCACACAAGTGGGTTGTCACGGGTTGCCTTTCCTTGCTCTGCAGTAGTGGTCCAACAGTGGCCAAAGCCTAGAGTATCTAATGTGGGTCTTCAAAGGTGTCTACCTTTGCACAAGATTACTCTTGGCAGAGTTGTAGATAGAAGGATAATGATGCTTTTACCTCGAGGGTATATCATAAGATATTTCAGAAGTCAAGAACAATGCTGAATAAGTCTTAGCACGTTAACTATGTACCTGACCCGCAACTTTTTGAGAGGATGGATATAAATGATTTGCTCGTTCAAGCTGATTTAATTCAGCGAAATTCCTTTTATTAGCACGTTATAGAAATGTATATAAATTAATGAATTTATACTAGAGGTTCTGGATCATACATATGCCTTTCTTTCTGTAATGATTAATTCAGCTATGAATTTTTCAAAATCAACATATACAAATTTAATGCTCAATCACTTTGAAACAAATGTAAATAAATATGAAATGGTAATTATGAGAAATTATGGTTCATCCTGGTAACGTAGGTAGAACCTCAAATCTTCTTCTTCGGTCTCTCCAATCCGTACCACCAATTTTACAGGGAATAAACGAACACATTCCGCCGCTAAGTATTTCTTTTCCTGATTTATATCAGGCGCCTTTCCCCGCTGTCCGTCACCGATTCTTTTATCAGAATTTGTATTCTCCCTGAGTGTATATCATATAACTCAGGGAATGTGATAACAACATCACCATTCTTTTAGTTAATGTAATGAAAAATTTTCAACTGGACAGCGGCAGGAGGCTTGTGCCTGAAGGAACAACTTTAAACATACATAAACTAATTACAAATGATAATATACATGTGGTGTTATCCACGTCCACTTCCTTTCTCCATTTTGAGTCTGGGATTTCCTCTGCTTTTGGTTCTTCCGTGAGAACTAGCATGAAGCAATCACCAGCGCTTGCTGTGGTGGTTCATGAATGTATACTTTATATATATACTTTATGTATACATTACAACTTCTTACATTTGTCCTGTCGAGTCGGAAGTAATTATGCAATCTTAAGCAAACACTACGTGCCTGCATTTACATGGAGTCAGTGTGGTATTATCACGTTTTAGGGACTCAAATAATCTCTCAGGGATGGGCAATACGCTTGTCTGGCCCGGTCATGCATCGAAGGGTGAAACGTGAACAATGACAGTAGGGGAAAAGGTGTGCTAACCAAAGAATAATGCACCTAATTCAGTACGCACAACAAATGTAGTTCAGTACTGCCGGAAAGGAAAGATAGTGCACAAATTATGTCACATGGGTGGAGAATATAAAGTTTACAATCAACTTAGACGACGCAGTTGTTATACTTGCACTTTTAAAAACCATGTGAGACTCCCTAAAATATGGGCATAAAACCCCGACTATCACATCTGCCAAGAGTAATCTTGAGCGAAGGTTGTTATCTTCAGAAAACGCATCCTTTTACTCGAAATTGGCCATTTGTGGACCCCTACTGTAGAGCAAGGAAGACAACCTGTGACATCCATAATAATGTATGGATGCTTGAGTAATGACGACAATTAGTATTTCACCTGCTGTTTTCTTTTCGACATCTTGTTTTAATTTCTTTGTCAGTACAATGTTGTGTACAAACATCAAGGGACTTTCAAAGAACATTTCCTAGTAGTGTGTGTTTTTTGTAGTCCCGCTAATACTGTTCTCTGTAATATAACGCCTTCTTCTTCTTCCGTCCTTAGCCACCGACCGTCAAAGCAGTCAGTGGCCATTACGCCTAGTGGCGTCTTAGGGCAACAGCAGATAGGTTTTCTTTGCCATTGCTTTCCATCACGCCTATTGGCGTCTTTAGGGCAACGGCAAATCAATCCATTTGCTGTTGTTTCCGTAATCGAAGTGACTGGCAAACGGGTGATCAGCCCGTTGGTAATATAACGCCTAGTAGTCAACAAATCGAGAAACCCAATCGATTACATATAACATGAGAAAATGCAGATGTTCAAAGATTATAACTTATAAGGCGTAACACGACCTCTGTGGACAAACGATAACATATACAATATAAAACCAGGCAGGCATACGGAAGACAGATCTTAGCGTATAAACTCGGGGTGGGGTGGTGGGGGGGAGACTCCAAATTGTAACATGTAAATTCGTAGTGGTTTATCAAACATAATATGTAATCTATAAATAATAAAAATGTCGCACGTAGGCCTACAGATCTATAAATTATAATTGTAATATTTACCTTTAGCCTATTTTAGAGTGGCCTCCCCTCGTAATGTTTTGTCTTTGTCTTTGTAAGTGTTATGGTCTTTCACTGTAAGGGGAGGTCAATCTAACATTTAATAGGCTAAAGATAAAGATTACCATTATAACATGTCACATGTACAGATCTACGAATTACAGCATATCACACGTAAACTCGAACTGATGTACAAATTATAACATTTCACACATAAACTCCTACAGATATACAAATTATAACATTCCACATATAAACTCGTACAGATCTACAAATTATAACATGTCACACGTACATATCTATATTAACATATAACAAATTATATCACATGTCACATATAAGCTCGAAGAAGTCTAGACGTGGCAAAACCTAACAGACAATACCACCAATATCTAACATAAATAACAATAATAATACACTTCCTGTTATGATTATCTGCTGACATTTACAAGGTGCGTGTCAAATAAATTACCTGACCGCTGTCACAAGTCCTTCAAGAGACCGGCATGTCAACATGTCCCAGAAGAAAATATTTTTCCAGACATAAAGATGAGGGAAGCTCGTGGACATGCAGAAATCAGCCATACTTTGGAGCAGTGATATCTCCGCAAAAATTGTTTGACAGTTTTCTGACGTGTTTGCATGTCCAGTAATGACCTCTGTGACGAGCCGTCATAATATTCCACATATCAGTGTCTCATTTTCGTCCCGGCGCGTGCTTGTTGAGCAGTTTTTATGAAAAGAAATTAAGGGTACACTTTTCCTCAGTGTCAATATTTGAGATTGTCACGTCAAGAAGTGTCATGGCCTCACTTGCGTGGAGATTAATCACACCTTGCTGACCCTTTGTTTTGTTTATCGTGTGATCGTGGGGTTTTGAGAAACTGTGTGGGTATGTGTGTCATTCTTATTCTTCCTTCGCAGATAGTTATAAAAGGTTTGAAAATGATGTGTGTGTGTTTTGTCTGGTCTGTTTAAGTATATATCCTCATCAGGTGTCATCTCCGCAACTAGGGTCATTTCCAACGCCTTCTGTCTCTTGTCTTGATGGTGCACTCTGATAGACTCTTTCATGTCCATCTCTTGATGTTATCTTCCCGCTTATAGCTCCGTCTTTCTCTTCCACGTTTACCTTCAACTCCTCGTCCTTCCATTATAGTATTGAGCAAGTTACATGGCCAAAATATTTTAGCTGTCTAAGTTTCATCTCCTTCATTAAATATCTGGTCATTTCTGGCTTTTCTAGGACCTCTTTGTGTTTCTTTTCTTTCAGTGAGATGTGGCCCATTATTTTATATATTCGCGTCTCTTTCTTTTTCCATTCTTTCTTTTAATTGAATGTTCACTGTCCATGTTTCTACACCCAACAGTAATAAAGAATATAAATAGGATTTGACGAATCTCTTTTTTAATTTGTGAGTTAAGTGGTTAGATGTCAGTAGTTGTCTCATATTGTTGAATGTAGATTTATAGATGTCAGTAGTTGTCTCATATTGTTGAATGTAGATTATAGATGTCAGTAGTTGTCTCATAGTGTTGAATGTAGTTTATAGATGTCAGTAGTTGTCTCATATTGTTGAATGTAGTTTATAGATGTCAGTAGTTGTCTCATATTGTTGAATGTAGTTTATAGATGTCAGTAGTTGTCTCATATTGTTGAATGTAGATTATAGATGTCAGTAGTTGTCTCATATTGTTGAATGTAGATTATAGATGTCAGTAGTTGTCTCATAGTGTTGAATGTAGTTTATAGATGTCAGTAGTTGTCTCATATTGTTGAATGTAGTTTATAGATGTCAGTAGTTGTCTCATATTGTTGAATGTAGTTTATAGATGTCAGTAGTTGTCTCATATTGTTGAGTGTAGTTTATAGATGTCAGTAGTTGTCTCATATTGTTGAATGTAGATTTATAGATGTCAGTAGTTGTCTCATAGTGTTGAATGTAGTTTATAGATGTCAGTAGTTGTCTCATAGTGTTGAATGTAGTTTATAGATGTCAGTAGTTGTCTCATATTGTTGAATGTAGATTTATAGATGTCAGTAGTTGTCTCATATTGTTGAATGTAGATTTATAGATGTCAGTAGTTGTCTCATATTGTTGTATGTAGTTTATAGATGTCAGTAGTTGTCTCATATTGTTGAATGTAGTTTATAGATGTCAGTAGTTGTCTCATATTGTTGAATGTAGTTTATAGATGTCAGTAGTTGTCTCATATTGTTGAATGTAGTTTATAGATGTCAGTAGTTGTCTCATATTGTTGAATGTAGTTTATAGATGTCAGTAGTTGTCTCATATTGTTGAATGTAGATTTATAGATGTCAGTAGTTGTCTCATAGTGTTGAATGTAGTTTATAGATGTCAGTAGTTGTCTCATAGTGTTGAATGTAGTTTATAGATGTCAGTAGTTGTCTCATATTGTTGAATGTAGATTTATAGATGTCAGTAGTTGTCTCATATTGTTGAATGTAGATTTATAGATGTCAGTAGTTGTCTCATATTGTTGAATGTAGTTTATAGATGTCAGTAGTTGTCTCATATTGTTGAATGTAGTTTATAGATGTCAGTAGTTGTCTCATATTGTTGAATGTAGTTTATAGATGTCAGTAGTTGTCTCATATTGTTGAATGTAGATTTATAGATGTCAGTAGTTGTCTCAGTGTTGAATGTAGATTATAGATGTCAGTAGTTGTCTCATAGTGTTGAATGTAGTTTATAGATGTCAGTAGTTGTCTCATAGTGTTGAATGTAGTTTATAGATGTCAGTAGTTGTCTCATAGTGTTGAATGTAGATTTATAGATGTCAGTAGTTCTCTCATATTGTTGAATGTAGATTTATAGATGTCAGTAGTTGTCTCATATTGTTGAATGTAGTTTATAGATGTCAGTAGTTGTCTCATAGTGTTGAATGTAGATTATAGATGTCAGTAGTTGTCTCATAGTGTTGAATGTAGTTTATAGATGTCAGTAGTTGTCTCATATTGTTGAATGTAGATTTATAGATGTCAGTAGTTGTCTCATATTGTTGAATGTAGATTTATAGATGTCAGTAGTTGTCTCATATTGTTAAATGTAGATTTATAGATGTCAGTAGTTGTCTCATATTGTTGAATGTAGATTTATAGATGTCAGTAGTTGTCTCATATTGTTGAATGTAGTTTATAGATGTCAGTAGTTGTCTCATATTGTTGAATGTAGATTATAGATGTCAGTAGTTGTCTCATATTGTTGAATGTAGATTTATAGATGTCAGTAGTTGTCTCATATTGTTGAATGTAGATTTATAGATGTCAGTAGTTGTCTCATATTGTTGAATGTAGATTTATAGATGTCAGTAGTTGTCTCATATTGTTGAATGTAGATTTATAGATGTCAGTAGTTGTCTCATATTGTTGAATGTAGATTTATAGATGTCAGTAGTTGTCTCATATTGTTGAATGTAGATTATAGATGTCAGTAGTTGTCTCATATTGTTGAATGTAGATTATAGATGTCAGTAGTTGTCTCATAGTGTTGAATGTAGATTTATATATGTCAGTAGTTGTCTCATAGTGTTGAATGTAGATTTATAGATGTCAGTAGTTATCTCATATTGTTGAATGTAGTTTATAGATGTCAGTAGTTGTCTCATATTGTTGAATGTAGTTTATAGATGTCAGTAGTTGTCTCATATTGTTGAATGTAGTTTATAGATGTCAGTAGTTGTCTCATATTGTTGAATGTAGATTTATAGATGTCAGTAGTTGTCTCATATTGTTGAATGTAGATTTATAGATGTCAGTAGTTGTCTCATATTGTTGAATGTAGATTATAGATGTCAGTAGTTGTCTCATATTGTTGAATGTAGTTTATAGATGTCAGTAGTTGTCTCATATTGTTGAATGTAGATTATAGATGTCAGTAGTTGTCTCATATTGTTGAATGTAGATTATAGATGTCAGTAGTTGTCTCATATTGTTGAATGTAGATTATAGATGTCAGTAGATGTCAGTAGTTGTCTCATATTGTTGAATGTAGATTATAGATGTCAGTAGTTGTCTCATATTGTTGAATGTAGATTTATAGATGTCAGTAGTTGTCTCATATTGTTGAATGTAGATTATAGATGTCAGTAGTTGTCTCATATTGTTGAATGTAGATTTATAGATGTCAGTAGTTGTCTCATATTGTTGAATGTAGTTTATAGATGTCAGTAGTTGTCTCATATTGTTGAATGTAGATTATAGATGTCAGTAGTTGTCTCATATTGTTGAATGTAGATTATAGATGTCAGTAGTTGTCTCATATTGTTGAATGTAGATTTATAGATGTCAGTAGTTGTCTCATATTGTTGAATGTAGTTTATAGATGTCAGTAGTTGTCTCATATTGTTGAATGTAGATTTATAGATGTCAGTAGTTGTCTCATATTGTTGAATGTAGATTATAGATGTCAGTAGTTGTCTCATATTGTTGAATGTAGATTATAGATGTCAGTAGTTGTCTCATATTGTTGAATGTAGATTATAGATGTCAGTAGTTGTCTCATATTGTTGAATGTAGATTATAGATGTCAGTAGTTGTCTCATATTGTTGAATGTAGATTATAGATGTCAGTAGTTGTCTCATATTGTTGAATGTAGATTATAGATGTCAGTAGTTGTCTCATATTGTTGAATGTAGATTATAGATGTCAGTAGTTGTCTCATATTGTTGAATGTAGTTTATAGATGTCAGTAGTTGTCTCATATTGTTGAATGTAGATTATAGATGTCAGTAGTTGTCTCATATTGTTGAATGTAGATTATAGATGTCAGTAGTTGTCTCATATTGTTGAATGTAGTTTATAGATGTCAGTAGTTGTCTCATATTGTTGAATGTAGATTATAGATGTCAGTAGTTGTCTCATATTGTTGAATGTAGTTTATAGATGTCAGTAGTTGTCTCATATTGTTGAATGTAGATTTATAGATGTCAGTAGTTGTCTCATATTGTTGAATGTAGTTTATAGATGTCAGTAGTTGTCTCATATTGTTGAATGTAGATTATAGATGTCAGTAGTTGTCTCATATTGTTGAATGTAGATTTATAGATGTCAGTAGTTGTCTCATATTGTTGAATGTAGATTATAGATGTCAGTAGTTGTCTCATATTGTTGAATGTAGATTATAGATGTCAGTAGTTGTCTCATATTGTTGAATGTAGTTTATAGATGTCAGTAGTTGTCTCATATTGTTGAATGTAGTTTATAGATGTCAGTAGTTGTCTCATATTGTTGAATGTAGTTTATAGATGTCAGTAGTTGTCTCATATTGTTGAATGTAGATTATAGATGTCAGTAGTTGTCTCATATTGTTGAATGTAGATTTATAGATGTCAGTAGTTGTCTCATATTGTTGAATGTAGATTATAGATGTCAGTAGTTGTCTCATAGTGTTGTTGAATGTAGATTTATAGATGTCAGTAGTTGTCTCATATTGTTGAATGTAGATTATAGATGTCAGTAGTTGTCTCATATTGTTGAATGTAGATTTATAGATGTCAGTAGTTGTCTCATATTGTTGAATGTAGATTATAGATGTCAGTAGTTGTCTCATATTGTTGAATGTAGATTTATAGATGTCAGTAGTTGTCTCATATTGTTGAATGTAGATTTATAGATGTCAGTAGTTGTCTCATATTGTTGAATGTAGATTATAGATGTCAGTAGTTGTCTCATAGTGTTGAATGTAGATTATAGATGTCAGTAGTTGTCTCATATTGTTGAATGTAGATTATAGATGTCAGTAGTTGTCTCATAGTGTTGAATGTAGATTATAGATGTCAGTAGTTGTCTCATATTGTTGAATGTAGATTATAGATGTCAGTAGTTGTCTCATATTGTTGAATGTAGTTTATAGATGTCAGTAGTTGTCTCATATTGTTGAATGTAGATTATAGATGTCAGTAGTTGTCTCATAGTGTTGAATGTAGATTATAGATGTCAGTAGTTGTCTCATATTGTTGAATGTAGTTTATAGATGTCAGTAGTTGTCTCATATTGTTGAATGTAGTTTATAGATGTCAGTAGTTGTCTCATATTGTTGAATGTAGTTTATAGATGTCAGTAGTTGTCTCATATTGTTGAATGTAGATTTATAGATGTCAGTAGTTGTCTCATATTGTTGAATGTAGATTTATAGATGTCAGTAGTTGTCTCATATTGTTGAATGTAGATTTATAGATGTCAGTAGTTGTCTCATATTGTTGAATGTAGATTTATAGATGTCAGTAGTTGTCTCATATTGTTGAATGTAGATTATAGATGTCAGTAGTTGTCTCATATTGTTGAATGTAGATTATAGATGTCAGTAGTTGTCTCACAGTGTTGAATGTAGATTATAGATGTCAGTAGTTGTCTCACAGTGTTGAATGTAGATTATAGATGTCAGTAGTTGTCTCATATTGTTGAATGTAGATTATAGATGTCAGTAGTTGTCTCATATTGTTGAATGTAGATTATAGATGTCAGTAGTTGTCTCATAGTGTTGAATGTAGATTTAGCCATTCTTACTCTCATCTTGATTACTGCTTCGTCTGTTGTTATATGACTGTTGTTATATGACTGTTGTTATATGACTGTTGTTATATGACTGTTGTTATATGACTGTTGTTATATGACTGTTGTTATATGACTGTTGTTATATGACTGTTGTTATGTGACCAAGATATGAGAAGGTCTTGAGTAAATATCACATCATCCCAAAAAGCTTGATCCGCGCTATTACCACTGCTCCTCTGTTTTCTTAACTCTCTTCGCATCCTCTTTTTTCTATGATAATCACCGTTGCCCTTCAGCGACCTGTGAAGATAAGGCCTTTAAAAATATTTTCCAAACACTACTATCCTGTGCCCTCCCATCAGGTTCCCCCTTTCTTTCTGTACCCTTTTACTTTCTGTTTCCATGTCTCTTCTCCGTGTATTAGAGCTTGTGTTTTTTTTAGCCTCTCTTACGCTGGGCATTCTAGAAAAAGGACGACCTTGTAATACTATCAGCAGGTTTCCTCAACGTGTGTCGCCAATTTTGTCTACATTCCTACCAAGATTTATCTATGAATGTACATGTAATAGGGATCTATGAATGTACATGTAATAGGGATCTATGAATGTACATGTAATAGGGATCTATGAATGTACATGTAATAGGGATCATTGAATGTACATGTAATAGGGATAAATGAATGTACATGTAATAGGGATCTATGAATGTACATGTAATAGGGATCAATGAATGTACATGTAATAGGGATCAATGAATGTACATGTAATAGGGATCATTGAATGTACATGTAATAGGGATCAATGAATGTACATGTAATAGGGATCAATGAATGTACATGTAATAGGGATCAATGAATGTACATGTAATAGGGATCAATGAATGTACATGTAATAGGGATGTTTCTTCAAGTGCAATCTTATTATCGTTTCCTGCATTCATTGTCATTTTCTTTGTCTTTTCTCTGTGTATTGTGACAGACGAACTCAGCTAACGCTGAATTGTTGTATGATATGGTACGATCCTTTGTAACAACCCCTTCGGATAACATCAGTGCCCCCGAATATTGTGGTAACTTTTCGTCAAACGGGATTTTTTTTTCCACCTGGACTGATTAGCATGCAACCTTTCCACGCAGATGGTCAACACGTTTGCTGATTAATATGTGGACAGTTTATCTACCGTACATTCTGGTCATCGCATTGATTTAAGGAGAGGTTAAATCACGCCCACGGAGATCTCTTGAGCAATCATATGCAGTTATTTTCATTAACTTGGCCCAGTGAGGGGGCGATGCCTGAATCAAATAGAAAGTAGCGGCACACGATCAAATAGGCACTGAGGGATCTCAGGAAAGACTAGCGGCGCTATCAAAGGCAGTAGTGGTCCCTGAAATGAGCGACGCAAGTTTCTTGCCGGTATTTCGCATCTCGGTGTTAACCACAGAACCGATCGCAGTGGGAGCGAACGGGAAAGCCGACGCGGACGCAGCGAGCGGAGATACGGAAGACCCGGGGCAGCATCTCTCTTTAGTCTGGCGGTCAGATCCCCGAAAGTCTCCTGAGATCTAAAAAGGTGTCAAATTCTAACATGTCCCCCCAATCTTGCATTCCAGTTAGATATATACAGACCACGAAGAAAGCCATTTTATCATTCGGTCGCCAGAGATTTAAGATTCACTAGCTATAGTAGAAATTTTGCTAGATTTCCATCTGAATTGGTGGCTACATTGGAGTGATTCCTTTTTCTGTGCAAGGTATAATATATTTGTTAAAGTGACCAGTGGTCTAGTGCTTTCATTTTATTTCACTGGATTTAAATCTATTAAATTAAACTCATCCCAAAAGTTCCAGTGGTAAATTTAATGATATATCTATTATAATATTTCCAAAAATAATAGATGCTTAAATGTTAAAGTAACTTTTAAAGTCGCGAAGGAATTTATAATTAATAAATTTAGTTAAGTCCTATATATATATATATATATAGATGTGTATTTTAACCATTAGACTCGTGACGTGTTTTCTTAAATACGTAATTAAATACGCGAGTTTATATAATAGTCTTAACGGTAAATTTATCGCGCGTTAGAATATTATTTGATTTTTGAGGTATGATTATGTTGTCATGGGTTTTCTATCTTTTTCTATAGAATGATCACCTTTGCAATCCCAGCAATAAAGAAATCATACAGTCTTCCAGACTCGGTTCTTAAACTTCCAGACATATTGATGAAACATTTTAAATTTAATCTTGTGGCGGTCCGATGCGGCCTAGCAGTCATAATTACATGAAAGAAAGCCTACCCAAGAACATTTAAATAAACCATCAAATTAAATTACAATCTGTAAGATAAACTGGAAGATGAACAGTTGCCAGTAGCGATATTTTATTTACTGCTCTACTGTGAGAGAGTACCTATTTACCTGAACTGTGACTGAGCCTAGTTTTTCCTCACTGGATTTAAAACTTACCGGTCAGTTGTGATCATCACGCATTGAAGGAATTTTACCACCAGAGCCGAAATTAAAGAGACCACTTCATTTTCACCCCGTGTCGAACTGTGTCAGTGCCATCCCATAGACTCCTTTTTTATATAATAAAACATAAGACCTCTTAGGCTTCAAGTCCGGCGATAAGGGGGAATATTTGTTATCAGCTAACCTCGCTACATCTGGGGAGGGACATCGAAGTACCAGACATTTTCATATGTCAGGAGTGTAATTGCTGTTTATATAATTCTATGGATTGTCTGATGTTGCAATCGGTAAGTGTGTGTGAGTATATGAGTGTGGGCCCTCACAAGCGTGCATGAATGACAGGAGATTTAATTTTTGCAAACCATTTGTTAACTTGCCTACCGGGTAATACATTTTCTGTATACCCTGAATTGTTCCTTTAAGTGGGATATTTTGTTAATTCTGTTTAAACCCCCCCCCCCCCCCAAATTTTCAATTTCTTAGTAAAGGGAAGAACAATTGGGAATAACAGGATTTTTGTCTACCACCCATACCTAATATTGTAACACCTCTTTCAGAGCAATTAAATCCACTGTTGGGATACATTACCTATGTTCCTGATAACTATCTATCTTTGGACTGGGTTTATCTTTGTCTAATAAGCAGGAAGGGCTTAGTCGATACCAATCTTCTTCACCCCGTCCCCGAACTACTCAAACAGGAAATACTGCATCTGAGAGAAGATAATTCCAATATGAAACACGTCGTCGAGCAACTACGAAGCGATTTTTCGATTTATAAAACAAAGCACTCGGAACATACTCTTATAGTACCTGAAGCTTCTGGAGATCCATCCAAAGAACATACATCAAACAAACGCCGCAAGGAGCACCAACGTAACATCAAAAAAGTTAAGGATACACGTGCGCACGAAGCTTACCCTATTAGTGTAAAAGTAAGCAACAGGTTTACCGCCCTTAACCAGAGTTCAGTACAAAATGAACAGGCACTAACGCCGCTACCAGATCAGATACTGACACCACAACCATCCGATGAAAACACCCAGACTATTCAGGACGATTCACTCGAGGAAAATCAATGGCGGCAACAAGAATCAAAACGAAAGCCGAATCAACAACCATGTAGTAAAACAACACATGTTATAATTGGCGACTCTCTCCTAAAAGGCATTTACAATGATCGGATGTCTACTTCAAAAGAGGAAACTGTCTCAGTTTTAGCGATACCTGGAGCTGGAACTGAAAGATTAATTGATAGAATTCATAGGTTCGACATACATCATAATATTACAAGAACAACAGTACATGTAGGGATCAACGACATAATGAATGGACACAGCGTTAACCCTTCGGCGATTTCCAAACTGGCCACAACAATAAAACAAAAATTTCCTAACACCTCCATTTTTATGTCATCCATTATTCCACCTTGCTATGGCTTCCAACGTCGCGTAGCCGACACCAACAACAAGACAATCCAGAGCTATTGTGAACACAACAACATTGGCTATATCAACAACACTCCTTTCTTCACAAGCAACTCTGGAGCACCAAAGAAACGCCTTTACATAGATCAAATACATACATCAAAACTAGGTAGCAGCATTCTAGCAAAAAACATCAAGTACCCGCAGCGAACGCAACACGACAACCCACCAGACACAGAGAACGCAAATCGATCTACCATGAGATCAGCCCTTCATGAAAAAGCACAACACACCTTACCCGCCCCTCAAAGAAGCGCTCCTGTAACCAACAAAGTACCTAACAACAAACAGAACGCCACCTACAGCCAGGAAGCCGAACGTTACGATGTTATGTTTCCTCCACTACCTATAAGACAGCCCCTCACAAACACATTATATGACAGTTCAAGAAGCAGTGCCACAATGTCACAGACCCAAAAATCTCCTACAAGTGTTGTAACCACTGCAGACGAAATCTACAGTCGTCAAGCTTCCTCCCGTAGCCTTTCTGATCGTGCTCAGTGGAACCCAGAACTTGGCTACCTGATGCAATTCAGTCCAGCATCACTCAGCCAAGCACTAATGATGTCTGTGCAACGCGGGCCTTACTATGTACCTGACAGAGACATCCATTATCGATGATTAATCCACTCATTTTTTTTTTTCATTGACTTAATCCCTGCGACCAAAGCCGTCTCTCCCCTGAAAAATTAATTGATTACTGTGACGCATAAAGTAATAAGTACTTTGTTACTTTCTCAAAACACTTTAATTTCATTGGCTACAGGCCTTCGACAGTTCTTTTCATAATTTGCAAGATTTTTTCATTTTACTTTTTTTTAATTCGTATCCTCTCAGTATTGCTTAATTACTTTGTTAGAATTTTAGTGTTGTGGTGTGAAAACGTGCGTGCCTACTGTTGTGTGACTATTTTAATATACTACTGACAATTTCAGTTAATTGTGATTTTTTTAGCAATACTTGTACCAAGTGTTCGTACGTTAAGTACTAACATTTGCATTTTCACTTACTTGGTGACGTTAATTAGTTTAAATTTTCGTGGGTTCGTATTTAAAATTGCTTTTGTTATTTTCCTTTTTTAAACCACTCGCCAAAATAAAATGCATACCTATCAGACACAATGGCTAATTAAGGATGGTCTACGGCTGGGCCACCTGAACATTTACCATTTATTAGGCAAACTTCCTGAGCTTACACAAATTCTAAATAAAAATTTTCATGTTTTTGGACTTTCCGAAAGTCGCTTAAACGACAAAATATCAGATGGTGAAATTGCCCTAAATAGTTTTAAAACAGTTCGGCGAGACTCAAGTAGAAAGCTAGAAACAGGTATTGTAGTATATATTTCCACTTCTATTAGTTATCGCCGCAGAAGCGATTTAGAGACAGCAGAGACCGAGTGCATATGGTTAGAAATAAAACTACCGACTCAGGGACAATTTCTAGTCGGGTATCTTTATAGAAATCCCAGTGCAGGAGCCATCTGGTATGAAGATTTCACCACTATGATGGATAAAGTATTTACCACTGCCAAAGAAATTATTCTTCTAGGCGATTTCAACATCGACATGCGCAACATAAACCAAACATGGGAAAACATCATCCTATCTTACAACCTAAAACAAATAGTCAACCAGCCTACCAGGGTAACAAATGCATCATCCACAATAATTGACCACATCTACGTCACCTGTGCAGACAATATTATAGAATGCTCTGTTCCTACTGTCGCGATGAGTGACCACTACCCTATATGTTGCACGTGGTCAAAGAATAAATATAAAGCTCCAAGAAATAAACATATCAGTATTAAATTTAGAAGTTTTAAACATTTCAACCGTGAACTATTTTTTACATGATTTGCGAACTGCACCTCTTGCCAGTGTTTACCAGCTTTCTGATCCCGATGACGCCATTGCCCATTGGACACGTATCTTTCTTTGTGTGTTTGATAACCACGCACCAACTAAAGAAGTTCGTGTGAAACGACAGGTCAAATCTCCTTGGATCACACAAGCAGTGCTAGACGCCATGAGGCAAGAGAGATCAAGCTCACAAAAACAAGGACTTTAACATATACAGAGAACAGAGGAACAACGTGCAATATTTAATTCGTAGAGAAAAAAAAGAATTACTTTAAAAATTTGGTTCAGAACAAAACAAACAGTAAAGATATATGGAAAGCAATCAATACCTTAGCGAACAAGCGAAATCTGTCAGTCTCGTCAACCCCTAATACTTCATTTACTCCCACAGACTTCAGCAATTACCTTCAGGCAGAAATAAACAGTCTTAAATCTACAATACCAAATTCACCTTGTGACTTAGGCAGGCTGTCAGTATTTTGTGAGAACAAATGTACCAACACAATCCCATCCAACATTCCGTTTATGACAGTTAATGAAGTGTATAACTATCTTCTAGGACTTAAAGATAATAACTCATCAGGACTTGACGGAGTCAGTAATCGAATACTGCGTTATGCGGCTCCAGCTATTAGTGATTCGCTTACATACATATACAATCAATGTATCGCACGGAGCTACTTTCCGTGGCACTTTAAAGTCGCTAAGGTATATCCTCTCTTAAAACCTGGCTCTTCCGACAATAATAACCTTGGTAACTATAGGCCAATCTCCTTAATATCATCGCTATCCAAACCACTAGAAAAACACATACATAAAATAACACTACAACACCTAGTTAACAACGGCTTGCATATTGATAGTCAGTCGGGGTTTAGACCTAAACATTCATGTCACACAGCTCTAACTAAGATGATTGACAACTGGCACTTAAATATTAATAACGATAACATATGTGGGGCAGTTTTTTGTAGACTTTAAAAAAGCATTTGATATGATAGATCACGCTATTTTAATTAGAAAACTAGAAACATCAAAAGTAAACCTTCAACTAGTGACGATAATTAAATCATTCCTGTCAGACAGAAAACATGTAGTTTCTTACAATAACTCTTGCTCATACCCAACCATAATAAATACCGGCGTTCCTCAGGGCTCTATTCTTGGGCCTCTACTTTTTGCCATATACATTAATGACCTTCCATTACACGTCGAACACGCATCCTGTGACCTATTTGCTGATGACTGTACTATCTACACGAGTGATACGAGTTGCAACACACTCGAACTATCGTTACAAAAAGATACATACAATCTGATTAAGTGGAGCAAAAAAAAAAAAATGCTAATTAATATAATTAAAACAAAGTGCATGTTAATATCAACTAGACAAAAATTACAAAATTCTGAGAAAACAACACTTCAGATCTATATTGGTACCTCACCAATTGAAAACGTTAATGAACATAAAACTCTAGGAATAGTCGTTGACCAGCATCTTAATTGGAACTCACATGTTCATGCACTGACTAAGCAAACGGCACAGAAAGTTTACCAGTTAGCTAAAATCAAACATTTCCTAGATGAAGATGCACGAAAATTGTTCTATGTATCTCACATACAAACAAACCTTGACTATTGCTCCACAATCTGGGATGGCTGTTCTATGTCCAACACAAAAAGACTCCATTCACTACAAAAGCGTGCAGTGCGTCTAGTTTCTGACAACTGCCAAACACAGTGTGTAGATCTATATACATATCTCAAAATACTGCCTCTAAGAAAGCGCTTTCTGTTCAACAAAGCTAAATTTGTTCACAAAATCCTGTCACAGAATGCTCCAACATATCTGTGGCCAATGTTCAAATACAGTGAAAGACGCAGTCAACGCCTTAACAAAATACAAGTGCCCAAGCCTAGGCTTGACTTATTCAAGAAAAGCTTAGCTTACTCTGCTGCTCATCTTTGGAACTATCTTCCACATTATCTAAAACATAACAACCTCAGTCCCTATTCATACAATCGTAAACTTTTCAAATATTTTATGAGTTCTGATTATCTGCCCCCCTAATATGATTATTTTTCCGAACAAATGGTATAATATCGAGTGTAGGTTTAATGATGATGTTAGTGCTTTTCAACATATTTTGTTTCATGGTAATACTTAGTTTGTACTTTTCAACATATTTTATTTCATGTTTATAATTAGATACTGTGAATGTGAGTATGCTATTATTTTACCTGTACAACGTTGAATTCCTTGAATTGATGGGTAAATTGTATGTGAGAATAAATGAAATCAGTATAAAAGACGGGAGAAAGGAAGGGCAGAATGTCAGACGGGCCTGCGTGCCCAATTCTCAACCCTTTGAAAATAAAGTTCGTTCGTTCGTTCGTTCGTTCGTCCCCACCTGGTTATTTGTATTTTCTGTACTTATGATACTTTTTCTGAAACACATGATTATTGTGGTGATTGATTTTAATGTAAATAAACAGCATAAACTTATTTAGTACTGTGTTGGAATACCCAAAGCCCAAATTTCCCCTATCCGTTTAATATAGTTTGTATTCACGTGCATCTGTGTGTTGGAAGCACCAAATCGGTGTGAGCGCAGGTGTGTGTCTGGAAACTGGCAAATAATTGTTTTGACCAGGAGAGTTTGAAGAGAAGATTGAGAGGAACGATTTGTCGTAAATAAGTCTGTCCTTACTCTCCCCAGCACTCTGTGAAGCAACTATTTACTGTCTAACCTTTTCCAATCACTGAGCTTTCACCATCATTCTCCACTCTAAACAGGACCACTATTTCTAAGACTCTTTCTCTCAAAATAAATTTACGACAATATATTTGGTTGCTCGTCCGGAATCTTGAGCTACATTTGATGCAATCGCATATTTGGCTGGCTCGCCGGGATAAAGATATTTTTGAGTCTGATCTAAGTCTGGGTCTAACTAGATAGAGTGTCTGTCTTTGTGAATTAGGGAAATAAATAAATAATTAATTACACCCCTAGACAACGCCTTTTAGTATTTGGGTCGTCCACACAGCATATTTACAGGTTGTTTTCTTTCCACAGCAGTAGAAAGTACGGATAATCATAAATTCGGTTAGCTAAATTATCCTCTGGCAGAGAAAATTAAATTTTTTCTTTATAAGATTTGCTGAGATTGCGTTATTGTTTTTACAGTCACTAAAGGTTTTTGAAGTTAAAAAGAGTTGAGCTTAGCTAAAGGCGCCTTGTTCTGACTTCTTAAAGTCTAGTTAACACGTCTCTTCTCATAAACTGACTTCAGGGGCGGAGTTTTGTGACGGAGAATTAAAGTTTTAGGGAAAATATTTTCTTTTCCTTTTAAATCGTTTTAATATAAATCTTTCTCTACTGTTAGTAAAAAAAGATTCTTTTCTAGTGTAACTTACCATTTTAACGTGGCATAGTCGCTTGCGTTAAGAGTCTTAAGTGACAATAATAGCAGCGATAAGTTTGCACATTACAAAGTACGAGGTAACACAAGTAAATTTATACTTTGTGTTTTTTCTCGTAGCGGCTTTGAGTTTTTTCCCTTCTTGTTCTTTCTTACTATTC